>JANQDE010000072.1:161797-195582 GCA_037157785.1 Cephalotes varians
TTTTTAATTGTAATTATATTTATTATTTAATGTCTTTGAAGATGACCCGATCGGGGTCGAAAGCGCTAGACAATTTGTTATTGTTTCATGTACTTGTTATAATAAAATAAGTCTTATTTACTTTGCCACTGTCATCCGGCTAGGCTTGTAGTTCGAATATTTATTTATTTTTACAGTTGAGCCAGTAATTTATATATATATTTAACAAAATGTATTAACAAAAAATGTGAAAATGAGAAATCTAAAAAATAAGATATATGGAATATCGGACAAATATACAGAATAAAATTTCAAGAATAATAATAAACACAATAAATAAAATGCAAACTTGTTTATTTCTAAACTGATCGAAATACAATTAAACATAATTCATTTTTATTATACAATGATGTATAAAAAATAAAATAACGTTATTGCACATAGACAATAAAAAATAAATTTTAAATCATTAAATTATTATGTAAAATAAACATTATCATTTAAAATAAATATTATTATTCGTAACAAAAACAAAAACGATTATATTTTTGAATATTTAAGTAATTTAAATAGCAGTAGATAAAATAAAAATCATTGCTCATAAAAAATAAATTTAAAATATGGAAAATTTGACGGATATGATTATATTTTTATATTTATAATTATAAAAAATAAGAAATTATAATATATAAACGTTATAATATATTCCATATTTTCCATTCTTGAAATATTTCACGTCTTAATATGACGAACAAAATCTTCTCGTATCAACAAAGAAGTTAAGAATTGCAATTATACATAACATTATTCATACAATGTTATTGAAAGCATCTATAAAATATAAACATTAAAGAATTATTATTATTATTATTATTTATTTTGAAAGAAAGCTTGCGAGTTAAACAAAGTTGTAATATCTTCAGGAGCAGTAAAAATAAATAAGTACTTGTATTGAAAAAAAGCTGTTGTCGCACAAGATTCGTTGTTTATTATATATTTTGCAACAATTGCAACAACTTCCAACTTCATTTGAATGCAGTGCTTTCCTTAAAAAAATAAGTCCTATCTCATATTAGTAATCTATTCCATATTATCTGCTTTGAAAAAGACTCCTGTTCGAGTAATATTCCCTTCTGCAACTGCTAAAACTTCAATAGAAAAAGACATTATGCATCCTATAAAAAGAAGACTATTCTGGTATTCATGGTCACTTTTTTCTAAAAATTTTCGGGGTGAACAGTAAAACGTTATGTTTTTTCTCGCTTAGACTGGCAGCCATTGTCGTACACCAAAAAGTAAAAGCCGAACTCGTAAGGGGAATTAAAAACCGAGACCTCGGACAACGTCGCGCTCCGCGTTCGTAATTAATTAATGCGAAAGGGGAGAACGGGCCTTATGCGATCTTGATGAGGCTTTGATACGTTGCGGGGCAAGTCGTAATGAGAAAAACGTGTCGGGTTGCATCTAACGGAAAATTACTCTGAGCTGAATTAATTTCTCAGAGGAAACTATGAATTCAGTCTGATATCAATTGCTATTGCGGTTAGTGGAGTTTAGAAAATATTTCGAATCGCATTCATACTTAATGTTTAATACAACAATTAAAACAATCAAAGTTGTAAATGGGATGAAAAGGCAATAAAATATTACTAAATACGGAAAAATTCAAAATTATATAACGTAAATTTTATATCTTCGTTTTCAATGTACTCGAAATTAACAAAGAATTACTAAATAATATAACTAATTATTAATTAATTATTTATCAAAGTATTTTCTGACTTTCTAACTTTAGAGAGAGAGAGAGAGAAAAGATTACAGATCTCAATCTGTTCTTTAAAATAAACTCCAAGAGCGGCATATGAGAACTTAATTTTTACGTTGACATTTTTATTGCGAACGTCTTATCGTGGTGCTGCGACTGAGCATATGTTCCTCTAGTAATCCCTAATTAAACGTGAGAATTTAGTACATCAGCGACGTCGTTTAAAGATACTCGGATCTTAAGCAGCTTGTGTGTGCGAATATGTTGGTCGGTGAACGTGTACTCGAGAAATGTATTCGAGAGAATCTACGAGGTCGGTTCCGCGCTATGGGATAGGCTCGAGACTTCCCGTGGTTTGTCTTCGGTGCTTCGACCCGCGGAAGCTATATTTCCACGGGACTTCCGGGAAACAGCGAACCCGCCGGCAATTAGTCAGGAAGTGCCCTACAAGCCCACTACTGCTCACAGAGTGAGAGCTTTTGCCGAATAGGACGCACTTGCATACTTGGCCGCCCTTTGCGGAGGATTCGTCTGTGCTCGAGCAATTTTGAACACGAGTGAAATATTCATACACGGGTCATCAACGTACAGAGTGTCCCAGACCTAGGTTATTTAATTTGCGGATTCTTTGATCAATTTTCTATCAAATTTTCACTGAGAGGGAGATAAACTCTGGACCAGTATTATTTCTGTTTCACTTAATTTAATTCTAAAATATTCAATATCGTTTTCCGCTAGAAGCGAAAAGAGAATTTATAGAATTTATATTTAAGAGAAATTCGTTCTTTTGTATCTTGGTACTGATAGATACATCGCAACGAAATACGCATATTCCGTGACAACTCGGAGCCGACGGCAGATCTAATGTAGTCCATCGATATGCTGAAACGCTGACTTTTTATATCTAACATTCGTCAATTTTTGTATGATACTTTTTCACTTTTATCGAGCTTTCCATTGTGTGTGCGAGTGTTATGGAAGCATCGTAAAACGCTTACGTACAATATGCAGCTTTTTCAGGGTAGATAATCCACGCGTATTCATACGCGCCTCATGAATTTCCCCTCCCGACGTTCGTCGCGCGCGGAATTCCCGCCCACCCTATGTTGGACGAGTACCATTAATTATTGTTCGATTATCGATATCACGTAGCGTTAACCAATAACTTCGAGCAGAAACTTTGCAAAGCGGACAATTCTCGGTACGCGAGCAAACCTTTGCGGGTTCACGATTGACTGACGTAATAAATTATTTCTCATGTTCGTTCAGGGGTAATTATCGTTCCGGTCCTAATGTACATCGCTGTGGACAGATGCGGTGCATGTACCATGATAATTACGATCAATCGGAATCAATCTCAAACAAATCTCTTCGTCACAAAGCGAAAGTCTTCGAGTCTTCCTTCTACCTTTAATATGAAGATTTGTCTTCAATCTTCAACTTCTTATTTTAAAAAATGTTATAAATGTATTAATCATGAAATTAAAATTCTATCAAATAGAAATTACTTAAAAAATTGTATAAACAAATTAAATTTTAAATTATTGAGTAGTTTAAATGTCTCTCTCTCTCTCTCTCTCTCTCTCTCTCTCTCTCTCTCTCTCTCTCTCTCTCTCTCTCTCTTTCTCTCTCTCTCTCTCTCCTTTCAGATTTTTAATAGAATTTAGTCAGATTTTCTCTTATAAAATTTGGAAACAATTGCTGTTTCAGAACTAACGTATTTCAAATTAATTCGAAAATCCTAACAAGAAACCCAAAACACTCCACATATACATATAGAGGATGGTGATTTCTTTTCCTCCCTATTTCCGCGGACGTCGCGGAGTCGTAGACCGCGGAATCGATCTGCTTCGAGGAAAAAAGAGCATGATGGAATGGGTAAAAAGGGGAAACTGGGGGCCGAAGAGAGCGGAAGAAAAGAAACCGGGATATTACTTTTGCTCGTTATCGGTTAATTGGAATCACAAGATTCTCGATCGTTTCCGAGAACGTTCTCCCGTTCTAGTCGGCTCTTTCTCCTCCCGTTCGCGGTCCATCGTCTCTTTGTAGGTTCGTTTATCCCGCGACTTGACTGGTTGTAGTCGACTGAGGTGGGATGCAATTACCGTCTCCCTATAACTCGACTCGTGTAGTAACTATCCGCCCGAAACTTATTCACGCATTGGTGCGATAAATTCGTGCTTCAAATGCCTCTCATATTTTAGATGTGTCTAATAAAATTGTTTTCCCCATTAGTTGTTCCTTTTCATTCTTTCTTTTTCTTTGCCCTCCTCTGTTTAGTTCTCGTTCTCCTTTCATTTTTTGTTTTTCATCATAAATGACGATGGCACGACTCTCGCATCTAGCATTGAAGTACAACAATGAAATTTTTCCATGAATAGTCGTGTAATTAAGATTTTAGAATTGGTGTAGAAAGTAGAGAAGCAGTACTGACAAGAAACCGACGATCGTCGACAATCTTTTATGGAAATGAAAAAAGAGAGATCGGAAATAATGGACTCGTGATATTTCCGTCGTCAATGATGAATGCATCTCGACGACCTACCTTGAAGAGGAAATTTCATTTTCTCGAGAATTTTTCCGTCACACTCTTGCTTTCTTCCAATGACTACTGCTTATTTTCTTCTTTTTTCTCTCTTTCTTCTTTAATCACTTCATACAGACTACCGCGTGTGCGTAATAAATTATTGTTGATCATTCCATTTGTCATAACAAACCGCAAATTTCGCCACGCAATGCCAATAAAGTTACGCTGTTCTCCGATGTGTTAATGTTCGTTGTTTATCAACAAAGGAAGATTTTACTTTTATTACGCGAGCATATTTGGATAATTTAGACAGCAGACATGTAATAATTTTACATGTCACGATTTTAGCTATTATTTAAATGTGTTAAAATTGTTTAAAATTGAATGTTTTGACATTATTTATATATTTACATTATTTACAAATTTACAGTTTTGATATCATGTATAAAAATCTTCACTTTGCTGATTATTCACATCTGAGATTTCTAACTACGTAAAAAATATATGAAAACATCTTTAATTATTAATTAATTACACAAATCATTCCTGCGCTTTGTTATAACACAGTTCATAGCAAAGCGTATAACTAACTAAAAATTAAAAGAATATTCCTCTTTAATACTTTTTCACTTATTACTTTTACAATATAACACTCGATTTATAATACTTTTTCTTATACGTTACTATATATATATATATATATATATATATATATATATATATATATATATATATATATATATACATATAAGATTATAAATATAAATATAATCTTATAAATATAATCTCACAAAAAACGCGATCAGTCTTTGTCGCTGAAAAATTCTTTATTAATGCAGTTTTGTTTCCCGTAAATTAATAAAAGATTCCCTTTATACGTTTGGATCAACTACGATATTCATGAATATAAATGTTCTGCATGCATTTACAAAATAAAAATAAGATAAAAATATCATTGCTTTTTGTAGCGCTACAAAGACCGGTACGATTCTCGTTCAGAGAATACCTCCGACCATTGCGCGACGCTGCAGACCAATTAGGAAGAAAAGTAAGCGAAACAGGTCGTTTTCAGCGTCTATTAGATGCAAGGAGACACTCGACGCATTGTTGCATCATCCGCCATTGTCGCAAGTAATTATTACAGTTATATCATTACGTTATCGTTTCGCAGCAAAGCACGTCTTTTTCTTTATGTCTTGTTTTTAATCCAATTCTTTTCAGATTCACAAAGGAGTCTTAGGTAACTGTATCGTTCGATAACGAAAAAAATAAATTTATAGGGCGTCGCATTAGGGATGTATTGACTGTATGTATACAATCTTGGATGTATGTATACAATCTCAGTAAAAAATGACGTGTATTGAGAACATAACAATTTTTGCACTTTTTATAGCATGTATTTGAATTTCATAAGATACAATAATTATTGACTTTAACCGCATAAAATTAAACTACAAATTAAAGGATTAAATGTGTTTTTATAATATTTTTTACGTGGCTAGAGAATAATTAGCAAAATGGAAATTTTTTGTAAATAGTAAATAATGACAAAACCATTGGCATCTAGCAAACAATGACAAATTGTCAATTCCGAACAATAACAAAGATTAGTTTTTGATTAATAAAAATCTTTGTAAAAAGCTAGTAAGTACAAGTTTTCTTTTTTCTAAATTTTATTTTTAAGATCTTTGGCAACCAATTAAAAAAAGTTTTAAGAACCAGTGATCATTTTTTAATACAATTTTAGCAATTAAGTTTTGATATGTCGCAGTTTTTCCGCGAATTTCCAAAAAAATCATATGGTTCTTTATAGTTGAACTAGAGTGCACACGTTTAGTTACACTGTATCGAAAATGAAATAGATATATTTGAAGTTTGGCGAAAGCGAGAAAGAAAAACTTTAGTGTAGTCCAATGCAGCAACAAAGAACAAGTCCATAGTAACAATAACTTTTATAAAAAAAAGCTTGTAATTATTTGGAAACTAAACATATATATTCTTATGTCTAAAAAATCTCTAAAAAATCTATCTTCTAAGTAAATTTCATTAACTTGTCTAGCATTTTTCACCTACATATAATCAATACAATAAATAATAGTTTAGGACATAGAATTGACGCACTACGAATTTCTGCGATATTTGCGTAATTCTACAGTTAAAGAAAAAAACGAAGAGAAAGATGTCCTTCGCTAAAGGGAAAAGGAAGAGGGCTTAAGCCGCGAGAGAACTTCGCTCCTCTTACATTATAATCGCGCCGTCAACGAGCACTCTGCTCCCGTTAACTTTTTAACTAGTTGCAAATTAAAATTTAACTCTAGTGTATCCACTCTCGCCTCTTACTCACCGTCATGCGGCAGTTTCTGGCACATAACTCAGTAAAACACTTTCTGATTGTTTGAAGTAATCGAGAAAACGCGAGAGACGAAAAACTAAGTTATTTAAATATTTCTTTCAATAATAATTATAATAACATTCGTTCAAGATCTTACGTTTAGTAAAAAAAAGTATTATGATTTGATCGTGGTTCTTTTTTATTATATTGTAGGATTGTTGCAACTAATTAAAAAGTTAATCATTATGTTGACCATATAAATATATAGAAACGAACGAATTAAATTGAACTTTAGAGCATTTCAATTTCGTATGCGCAATGAATATAACATTAAATTATTGAAATGCATTTTTTTTTTATATACACAATAATTTGCTTTAATTTCAAAATTTTTGTAGAGGATTTTTGAAATTCTGAAGATTCGGTCTTGATTTGATAAGCCATTATTGCTTTGAGGAAATTAGTTTGTTTCCTCGTTGTTTTGTCGAAACTTGCAAAAACACGATGCTATAGACATTGTGCAGATGCAGAAATAAATGCTATGCTTTTATGTTGCATAAATATAAGAGTTTATGAAATTTTCACCGGTAGAGAAACGCATTGCTTCACGAGCAGTAAAAAGCCGGGAGGTCGAGATTGCATTTTTTTCAGTTTCAGGGAGGGAGACGTAGAGAAGACGAGAGAAGACAGAGTCCCTCTCGAGACGCAGATATTTTTATAATACGCTGCATTCCAAGGTCGCGGCTAATTCCGCCGAGAGAATTCGTCAACGAAGACAAGATGACGAGATGGCTTAGAGATTTCACGAATGTCCGAGGGATCTTAAATTAAATTGGTTTCACTCGACAAAGTATCTTCGGAATTTTTATTCGTTGCAATCTGTAGTAAGCTTGGCAAGCAAAATATATTACGCATAGCACTCTTTTACAAGACTTAGATATTAAAAGTTACGTAGAATTATTCACAAACTGTCGATCTTCTCGATAATTCATTATTATATTTTGACGTATGTAATAACAATAATATAAAAAAATTCAAAATACACCGCGAAAATATCCACTACAGTTTTCCAAATATTGAAGTAGAAAATTCCGTCTACTAAAATACGTATACGGAAAGAACAGTTTTGCTGAAAAATCTAAAATTTTAGTTGGATATAGATCAGAAAAATAATTTTGTTGAAATATCAAAATAATTATGTGGAACGTTCGTACCAGTTGTTAAAATATCAAAAATTTTTGCAGCATTGCTCATTATTTTTCAAGGTTTCAAAAAATTATTTTAAAAGTTCAACAAAATTATTTTCGGATTTGTATCCAGCAAAATTTCAGATTCCTCAGCAAAATCGTTCTTTCCACATATATGCGCGATAACTATGTAATAAAATTTCGCGGGAAATTTCGCATCCCCGCGATTGTAATTATTCGATTTACGCGACGAAGTCTTGCCGCCGCGAAATATGTACGAGTTCGCTAAGAAAAATGGTAACCGCACGAGATCTTTTTTTTTCTCGCCACCGAGGTTTTGCGGTAACAGAAATATACATAAACTGTGCGAGATACATTATGATAAATAATGCATAAATATACATAAGTATCAGAAGCGGCAGAAAAGTTCGAAACCTTTACAAGAAATCTTATAAAGACTTTTACGAGAAAAGTTCCGTTGCGTTCTCGTGATATTGAAAGATAGACGCGCGCGCAGGACGCTCAAAATACACACACACACACACACACGCGCGCGCGATCTATAGCGATATAAAAAGGAGATGCGCGTCGCCACGTAATCAATGCGCAAGCACATTTACATCACAATGTAAAATCGACACGCGTAGCTTAATTTCGCACAGTCGGAGAATTTCGTAGCGTCGATACTCTTCATAATTCGGCTGAATTATTCATCGACTGCTTTAATCTGTTCTGGATTTTAATAATGAACGTGGCAGTTGTACGGTGCGAAAGGTATTCCCAACGTATTAATGAAGCGCGGATTATATTTGACAAATGAAGCGAGCGCCACTTACCTCGATATAATATATGAATCGAGGATTATGTGAGATATCATTTTCATTCATAGGCAACAATTTCATTTGCTTTTGGATTGTCCGATGAAAGATCTAACAGAGATTGAATGTAAAATGTTATTATTCTCAAGATAACATTCTCAAAACTGTATTAAAAAAAAAATTATACATTATTGTTCATAAATTTAGGAATACTTACAATTTTCTCGCATGTCACGAAAAGTTAAGTATCTCAGTGAAAAAAAAAATCGTAAAGAAGGTTTCAAAAAGGCATTTTAAAGAGAAGAGATAGAGCTGTATATAAATTTATTTTTAAATTTTGTTTCTACGATACTTTGTTCCTAAATTACATAAAATTGAAAATTGGTATTTTTTAAATATTTTTGTTTTACTTTGAAGCGCTTGATAAAATATCATTGAACAGAAATTAACGGAAGAGTATTTTAAAATAGGCTTTCTAAGCTTTAAAATGTTTTTTTAAATTAGTACAATAATTTTTCGCAATAACATCAAATTTTTTGTGTAAAAAATCATTTTTACAAAATATTTTCTAACTTTGAAATTAAAGAGAAAAAAGAAAGAGTAAAAAAGAATTTGTTATGATGTTCTTGATTCGTAAAAATTTTTAAATATTTTTTTAACTTAACTTTTTGTGTGCGAGAAAATCACAAGTGTTCTCGAATGGTATATGTATGGCTCATTAGAAATAATGGAAAAATATAAAATAAGAAAAATAACATATTGATATATATTTTTCGAGTTTTTGTATGTTCATGGTACAATTATAGTAAAAAATAGACTACTCTAATAAATGTTTTTTTGTTTAAATTTTACTATCTATTACACATGAAATAATTCTTAAGTAAACTCAAAATTTTTGGTCATCCTTGCTTTGCGAGATAAAACTGCATTTAGCGCGCAGAGGGAAACATACGCTGCGACATATAAATAATAACAAAGTACATATTTTGCTGTATTTTTCTCATCCTCGATGAGGTCGCGCCATGATGCAAAGACACTAACGAAGCGGCGTCCAAACTAAACCGTAATTTTATTCGCAATTCCGCGGCCGGCGCGTCAAGAGACTCATAACTAGTGCAACGGTGCGGCGCGAGTTTTCAAAAAGAAAGGAAAAAAGAAGGAATTATTTCACGCCAGGACGGCATAGGATGAGGCGACAGTGGCGATGCAGTGCTGATGCGCGCGCGTAAGAGCGCGCCGTTGCGAACAAGTAGGGCGGATTTTGCGAGCGCGGCAGGAGAGCCGAAAGAAGAGCGCGAGAATACGAGAGTGCATGGCAAAGTATAACGGCCGCTCTCTCACCACGGGCGCGGGACGAACAAATTGCACGTTCCTAGTCTCGTTAAAACAATGTCGCTATGTAAAAGGGAGGGAGGGAAGGACGGCGGGAAGATGGAACACGAAGGGGTATACGGGGTACAGATGCGAAGAGAGTAAAGAGGGGAGGGATGAGAGGCGAGTAGAAACGGGCTAGGGTGACTGCAGCTTCCAGCGAAGCAGTATTCAGGTGGAAAGAGCTCTTCGCTCGTTAGCATTTAATTGAGAACTATTCGCGGAAGGGGTAGGGGAGTAGGAGAGAGTACCTTGCCTTCCCCTACAGATCTACCATCGTAACGACCAGTCGACGGGCTCGTTTAAATATTTTAATAATCTCTTGTATCGCGAATGGCGATTCGAATATTTAGCGGTGTCGCGATACCCCAGGGCGGCAGAATACTCTCTTTGCCGCCATCGCTCGAAATATGTATGAAACGCGGGATCGCGGGACCGTCGAAACCAGTTAAGACCGGACCAGACAGTCGACGAGAGGGAGAGGTCTTTTTCGCGACGACACAAAGAATTTTACGGGACAATTAAGTTGATATTAATTGAGACTCGCGTGCAAATGGAGAGAAAGAGAGCGCATAAAAGCGCTCCTGTTTTTACGTGATGTTTTAAAATTCATATTTATGATGAATCTAAGAGAAACAAGAAAATTACGCAATAGAAAAAGAACTATTGTTCTCTAAAACTATTAAAGAACATTTTTTATTTAATTCTTAATGGATATATCACGATTTTTCACAGAAACACTGCTCTCAAATTATTTTCTTTATAAAATATTTTATGAAATATAGGAGAATTAATATTTTTTGTTAAATATTCTTCTTTAAATATTCAAGTACTATATTAATAAAATAAACAATTTTATATACAAATTTTTTTTAACCACAAAATTTACAAGTTTAAGAAATCGTGTCGTATCGGTTAAAAGAGAAAATGAAAAGAAACGTTAAAAGTTTTATCGGATTGAAAATTACGAACAAGGACTCCGTACAAACTCACGCTCTCTTTTTACATGGAAAATATTATTTATCGAATTTATCGATTATGCTTACTAAAAGCGTGGCATGTTAACGGTAGCTTACACGATATTACGTTTTTCATAGAATATCGGAGCATCGACTTGTGACGACCGGCCCTATCCAGTTCGCCTGCATGTGTCGTACCAAGATTGACGGACATGACAAGAAAAAAAAGTAAGATTTTTTTCCGATTAGTCGCATCGTTGACTCAATCGACCTGACTTCCATCCCACCGCGAAGTAGGCCGTTGTAACGAGCGACTTATATCGACCTACATCGACCTTCGAATTTTCTGCTCTGCTGGAATGTGCGATTTACTCTAGCGCTTTGAGATCTAAAACTTTTTCGTGCAATTACACCGGCTCACTGCTACATTTATATATTGCCATAATTAGGATATCTCCTGAAACATATAATAAAGTTCTTTAATTAACGTTGATTCAATTTTTAGTTTAATAATATTAAATATTATCTATTGATGTCTATTGTGTCTAGTGATATTAAATTCGCCACATTTATTAATTAATTAAAATCTGTGATAAGTTATGATAAAATAAAATCAATTAACAATAACATTTACTTTAATTTTTATTCTTTAAAAATGTTTTATACCGATTACTCTTTTTGCAAACTTCTATTTTAATTTTAATATATATACATATGTATATAAATATTTTTGCTGTTAAAGAAATAACTGAAACACATAAAGCATTATATCTAGGTACTAGAAATATTACAGTAAATAAAAACGAAAAAAAATATTTATATGAAAGATTATCAATGAAAAAATATATTATTTAATATCAGAACACATAAAGTTCGATTTATATATAAATGTATCAAATGCGGAATACAAAAATTTAACCTGTTATAAAAATTTTTGACGAAAATACTAATTTTTGAAATAAAATGTAGCAATGTGTAACACACTTTACATTTTATTCTCTCTCGTTATGCTTGTACAAATAAAAATTTTTTACAAGATAAGTTCGCACAATTGATGTTCGCAAATCGATAATTTTATCATCTATAAAACCAATTAATCTCAATCAATTAAATATTTAACATAATAGCTATTGTTAAAGTTGTCTCTCTGTGTCTTTAAAAACTGATTCTTTCTAAGAATCATTATTAAAGTTGTACCTACTCAACTTGAAGAACTCGTATTATATTAAAAATCATTGCGATTGAGAATCAAATAAAATTATTGTCATGATTCATTGATTTTTATGCGTTTCTTTTTAGTAAACTTCTCATTCAATCGAGATTCCAATAATCCACGTCTCCGAGCTACGCGAAGAAAGTTCGTTGCAGTTACCGTTACTTCGTGAGTAAATAACATCAGTTATTAAACGGATATTTACATACACGTCACGGAGAGAGGCGAACTCCTCAAACGATTCCGGGAGTACCCCATAAAAATGTCCTTATGCGATACCACCGCCGTTGGAAATATATCCTTTGACCTTTGATGGAGCAACCCGACCTGCGGGCAACGTTAGCCAGGCGACTTTGTAACCTTGTCTCTATCTTTCTCTCTTTCTCACTCTCTCTCTCTCTCTCTCTCTCTCTCTCTCTCTCTATCTCTCCCTTTTTGTTAAACCGGTCTCTCCGGAACCCTTTACACTCTGTGCTCTCTAGATCAACCTAGGTATCCAGGTTCATTAGCGCGTTCAGTGTACAAAGTTTCCCCGGCCTTAGAGACACGAAAATCCACCAAGAGTCCGTAACCCACAGCTGATTAGCTCATCTTCGCGGATATGCAACCCGATGATCGGCAAATATCGACGCACAACGTTAGCCGGTTCCCCTGCTTACGGATTTCATTCGCAGTGTGGCTCGCTTACCGACCTATGTATATATACCTACGTGGGGTGAGAGATGCACGCCGGTACCTGGCAGTATTTGCTGTTTGCAGTTACTCAACCCATCTGTTTTCCTTCTCTCTCGTTCACGCTGCACCCTTGGTCTTGCATTCTCCGCCACTCTTCTCCAGCGCGTTTCCTCATACGCAACGATATACTTCCATGTGTCCCTAGAAGAATTGATGAACGGATAAGAGAGAAATAGTCTGCCGCAAGAGATTTTATTATACGCTATAGAACGGAAACCTCGAGGAGTACAACCGTGAAAATGCACAAATAATCCGAGCACCGCAAAAACAGACGGCGACGATAACATCGCGAATACGGCGACGTCGCGATAGCAAGTTTGTAAGAAGATGACTACTATCTGGGAAGTTGTCAATCGGGCAGCGTGCCAAATACAATAACAAGACCCACAAGATTAAAATCTGATTAAATATCTATGGATCATATATGTTTTCGCGTTTTGGTAAATTTTGTTTGGAAATTTTATTGGAAAAAAATAAGTCGAGTTTAAAACACGGCAGGCGACTACGTTTTAATTAAAAAAACCGATCAAAATCCTTCAAAGTTGCTATTATTAAAATTAAAATTGCGATTTCTAAGAAAGACTCCGTGCAGTTGAACGCACTCGATACAACCGTTTCCCGAGGAACGTTTTCCGTTAATCTCCCCAGTGCGACACCGTACAATGTAGGAAGTCGGTTTGCCAGAAAAGTCGTTGATGTCGAAACGTTTTTCTCGGCGGCTGTATCGGCACTACGAGCAAATTCAACGGCGGATAATATATCTTTACAACGGCCGTTGTGTTATACGTACCGTCGCCGTGTAACATCGATCCGCCGCACTTAACGTTCCCGAACGCGTAAAACGCAATGCTCGAAAATTCGATTCCCCGCGATACAAACCTTCCGGATACGCTGCTCCTCGTTCAACACGAACAGATAAACCATTCGGTGCCGACTAGCAGAACGGCGTTCTTTTCGATGGATATGTATACACATATATATATATGCACACAATATATATTATATATATATATATATATATATATATGTTGTACGTAACCGATGGCTTTAATGAATCCGACACAAGAATCGCCTCTAGGGACGGAACTAAATCATTCGCGAGCAGCTTCGCAACAATAGATTTTTGAACACGTGCCTCTCTGCAAGAGGACAAATGAACACGCTATGATAAACACGCTCGAAAAATAATGAAATATATTCAAACCCCATCGTAAGCAATAATAACTTTATAAAGTATTTCGACTATCATTCATATATCTACATTCAGTAGTTTCTCGATATTCTAACAGCACACTGGATATCTCTAGTAGGACTTAAACTATTGCGAATCTGAGGCTACAGATAGAGGATCCATGCTCCAGGGATCATGCCGCGAAAGGTACAAGGCACTCCGACTTTTTTCGATCGCGCGATCAGGAAAACCATGTGAAATCCTCCTTCCGTCGTCCTCCTCGTCCTTTCTCGGAGCGTTCGCACGGTGGCGGATAGTCGGCTACACGGTTTCACCATTATCGAGTGTTTACGAGGACGACGACGAGGGGCACGGTGTAGCACGAGGCACACACGAGGACGACGGAGGTCGCATCGCCGCCGGTGGAGATCGCATCGGTCGCTTCGCATAATAACTAGCTACCCCGCATTTACATTTTAATACGACCGCTCTGTATAGCGGATAAAAGGTATATATCTATCGCGGATGAAATCACCCACTGTTGTCCCTACGTCGTCATCGATCGATCGCGACACCGCCGCGATCACAGTCCACGCTCCAATTCGACTTTAGTCGAAACAATTCAACCGCGATAAATCGCTCTAGACTATGTTTGGAAATATCGCTCCGTTTCGTTGTTCGATCGTTTCCCGAATGAAACACTTTCGAACGATAAAATATTCCCAGAACATAAATATCGTTCATTTTTTACAACGGCATAACTCAAAAATTTGTTATTTTTTAGTTGCTTACAGAAAAAAAACGGAAACATAAAGAAAAAAAATATTTTTATTCCTCTACAATCAATTATATTATATATTATTATAAAAGTAGAATTTCAAAATTAATATTTTTAATGATTCAAAACATTTAAACTCATTTTCTGAAAAACTGTTTTTTAAATTATGTCGTTATTATAGCAAATGAACGATATGTGCATATATCTTATTCTAAATTAATTAATTCATTGCTAACATTAGCAATCATTATATAAATTAATATAAATTAATTAAACACATGTCGAATATATCGAAACATATGTCAAATGAAAACATTGCTTTATTAATCGTTGATTAATTTCATCGTCAATCGTTGATTTATTTCAAGGCCTTTATATATCAATTGAAAAATAAAAACAGTTAGTCTTGTTATTATCAACAAAGTACCATTTTTGTCACTTTAGAGTGAACGCATCAGTTTTTAAACGAAGTTATTCTTAATTCGCAACTATCGAATGTATTACATCTGGCACGCGGCACTCCAATTTTTTATAGATATATTTTATAGATATATTTTTTTCCGTAATTTAACGGGAATTTAATATCGAAATTATAACATCCAAACCGATATCGGAAATTTTGACCACGCAGAGATGAACGGAAAATATTAACAGCGCCGCGCACTTGCTAGAGTTTAAAATCTAAATTCAGATGAAACGGTGATGATCAGATAGTCAGCAAAATCGGCGTATCATCTAATCTTTAAACTAATATAATTTTTTTTTTAATTTTCCGAATCTATTTCTCCGACGTAATTTGTTATCTGAAATGAAGTTCAGTCCGAGAAATTTTCTGTTGTCAGTGGCGATTGAGAAGGGGAAATTTCGAAGGGTACCACATATGTTGTAGCACATGAATTCGGGAAGATATCCATTAAGATAATGCCGGGCCATCTTTAACGGCGAATCAGAATATCGGCAACAACGGCTGGCAAGGGTTGGTGTCGAGAGAATGACGAAGCAAGAAATATGGCTGTCGTTTCGCCGCGTGGTTTACGAGTTTCTCACCGGAATGCCCCAAACGCGATTTTGCGAGTGGATAGGCTGTGAAAAACGTTTTGGAATCCGAACACGTTATTTATTCTGATATTGCTGAAAAGACGACGCGCATTTAATTTACGGAAAAGAGCAAAATTATAACGTCTTAAATATTAAAATGCTTATTTTTCTCACGTGTCCACTCCAATTTTATGTAAAACCCACGACAATATTTATATTTCAGTTACTTAATTTTTTTAAATCGTAAATTTACGTTCAAATATATTTATAACTATGATTTATTAAAAGGTCTCGCGTTATTAAAAAGAATTAAATATTTCGCTATTCAGTCGCACACAAGTGCAATTGACGAGCGAATAAATTTATTAATAGCTAATTTATTAAATTAAAAAAAAGTGCGATGATGGAGGCAGAGACATAATTGCGAATGCACTCAACTTTTTTATGCTTCGATTAGATTCACCGTTGATTTGATGTAGCCCAATTTTTTAACTTGATTCAAGATCGATTTTCCTTCCTAATAAAATCTGTGCTTTTATTCAATATATTGCTTTTTATATCGCTAAAAATTATTAATTTGTCAGTTTATATGCCTCACCCTGTGCACAACTCGGTACGAAACAGTGTTCGCTTTCTCGGCAAGTCTATAACTAGACGCGGCTCATGTCGAGCAATGAATATCGGAATACGGAAATGGCGAGAGTCCTGTGAATGCATCGTCGTCGTGTTCGCACATATATAACGGTGATTTATTAGGTGGGGAATTCCAATTCGCGGCCCGGCTCGGCCGTGCGTCGCTTCGCTATCGAATCCTGTAAAGCATCTTCGATCCAGCAGTTTCTGTTTAATCTCTCCGAAAGAACTTCATAAATTTCTATTCATTTTCCACGATTTTTTTCGAGATCTCGGCGCGATCGCGCGTACGAATCGCGAAAACACCGGTGTAAAAGCGTGCATTCGAGCGATGCGAATGCCTCTATCGCGAATTGAAACGACTGCAATTGAAGGAAAAGGGTAATTTCTTCAAGTATTTTTAAGAGCTCTCGGATCAAATCAAACGTCGAAAGTTATTTGAAAATTCTGTAAAAAAAAGCCTGAAATCACTTTCTTCATAGCGTCTGATGCTCTTTTTTAGTCTCAATATAATTTGATATAATATTACAAATGTATGCAACACTTCTCCAATCATTTTCATATTTAATGGTATTAATTAACGAACATTAAAGAATAAAAAGAGAATAATAAGAGAGAAATATTCAAGCAAATGGCAAAGAATCTATTCAATATTTGTCAAAGAATTTGCTGTCAATAAAGAAAATATGCAAACAGTACGCACGTAGAATAAGGAAATAGATGGTTATTTAATCTGAATGTCAGGAAAAGCGAATGCGATGGATATCGACAGGGAATCAGTATGTACAATTCAATCAAGACCAATCGTTTCCGGCTCGCGGTATTATAGGTAAGAGATTGTCGGACTCATTTTTCCTCCTCTGACATTTCACCTAACTCGCAAAGATATGATCGTTTCGTTATCTCCGTGTATGAATCGCGACCATTCCCGTTTTGTGCTGATCTTAATTTCATTTACGGCGGAACGTCCGAAACACGAAGTTGCGCTTCGCCGCGCAGCGGAAATAAATTGGTGCTGTGCAATTACATTACATCTATTAATTTGTTTTGGTCTTTTGCAATGTGACAGAAGACTGGCACTCTCGACTCGGCTCGCTGCAAAATACGCCAAGTTGAGGAAGAAAGGCGGAAGCGAGGTAACAGCCATTTTCATTATCAGTTTCCTGTGCTTGTTAACATTTTACGAGGCGCAACTTAACTCTAAATATTTAAGCGCGCCCATCGAAATGTTGGAGCGTTTTGTCGGAGACACATCTAATAATAAAGTGACACACTTTACAAATTCGATAAAATGGCTACATTTTTCCATCTCGCAGCCATTTGCGCCAAAATAAATTATCAGCATCTTTTCGTTGTAAAATTATTAAATACAAAAATAAAAAATTGTGCTTTATCTTGGAAAAAGAGGGATTGATATAAAAATTCTTAATTCGCGCATATATCAAATCGAAATTCATCAATTGGCAATGCGGCGGACAACAGGCGCAAGTAGGAAAAGAACTGCAGTAGACGCGTCCGATGCCGTGCATGGCTTTCAGACAAAAATATTGGTTCGCTGGTAGTGAGTTATACGACGGTAAGGTATTATTCCGCGGTAAGGTATGGTGCGGCGGCGAAATCTGGTTCCGTTATCTATGCGCCATATTCGTGAATTCTACCGTGAAAATAACAGTTCGAAGAAATAACGTATTCTCGCAGGGCCGAGACTACGCGTTCGCACGCGTGGTTCTTCATAGTTTTCAATACTCTCCGCGCTTTCGTTGAATGAAGACGAGAGATGCGACGAGTAACGCGAACAGCGGGAAACGCGGCGACGAAAAAGAAACGTGATAACTCATGCATATGCAAGAAGTTCCTGGGTTTAAAATGAAAACCGTTCGCGATCGAGAGGAACGGCAAGAAACGAATAATTATTATAATCATATCGAACACATTCGATTTTCCTATTCAAATGTTGGCTTCAAAGTAAACGAAGCATGTAACATTATTGTTATTTTTGAATGTAACTAAATATATTTTAAATTTAATCGAATAAAAACATTTATCTGCTATGTTTAAAATACTATAAAAGCGTGAAAAACATGTTACATATTAATTTATTAAATATAATACGTAAAAGTTCGTAATACGGCGTAATTAATTTTCTGGTTGTTTTAAAAATATAATAACTACATCAATCTCTCTCTCTCTCTCTTCTCTTCAAATAATATATATTATGAGATATTAGAAATATATTTCTTATAGAGAAAATCATAACATAAACGTATTTTAAAAACTACTAATTAATAACAAAAATTAAGGAAAGAACTAATAACTAATAACAAAAAGAAAGGAAAGGGATAGAGAATAAAGATGACTTTAATATTTATCGATTTTTACTAATTTCTGTGATGACTAAAAAATAATGATCCATTTTTTTAAATTTTTAAAAATCTTGTTCATCATCTGTAAAAATTAAAAACAATTAAATAAATTAGAATTTTTTAAAATTTTTTAAGGACATCAGTTTCGTCATCTTGCCTCCATAAATGAGTGAGATGACTTCAATAGTGGATAAGAAAAAGTTAAGTTAAAAAATAGACTTTTTTACAAATAAGAAAATTTATTGTAATGCAATAAATTTTTTACATCATTTTAATATTATAATATTTTACAGAAAAAGCAATGAAGAAAAAATGTAATAGATAAGAATATTATTTCTATAATTTGAAATAATAAAATTATTAATACATTAAAACGAAAACAACTATAAGTACATAATTGATATTATAAGTACGTAATTGAAAAAATTAAACTAAATTAAAGATAAAATAAAACCAATTATTGTTACCCCGCAGTCAGTTGTGCTTTCTTATTTATTTAATAAAAATGTTGCAATGCGAAAAATGAAAGATATTAGTATATTATTGTATATGTTCTTAACAATACTATACTGTATTTTATAAAGAAAGTGAAAGTATTTACTGTGAGTGAAAGTATAATCATTTCTTATAAACAAACATCAAAAAATTACGTACGAATGCATCTAAAACATATTTCTTATTATATTATCCACTTTTGTTAACAACTTGAAATCAAACTACAAGAGATTATTTATTATTGTCTAAAACCTTTAATAAATTTAAAGCCTTTAACAGCATTATCTATTATTAGCTTAGAAAAATTAGCAATTTGTCATCTTATTCCTCTTCTTAATCTCTTCTCCTTTCCCCTACTTCAAAAAATCGATTGAAAAAAAAATTAGTATAATAATGATATTCTTAAATTAATATTAATGATCTTTTATATCAATATATTTAATATTGATTCCGTTCTAAACATTATCAAAAACAGGCAAGGCGAAAATAAAAATAACGGGAATGAGGAAAACTGGGGTTGAGGGAATAGATGATATACGTAAGGATACAAAGCCGACTATTAATACTCGCAAATTATAAATAATGTCCGGTACCGCTACCACAAATCAACGTTTGCGGTAATACCATCGGGGTTTTCGACTCGTTGGAGGATTAAGCGCTTTGCCGAGAGACGCCGACCTGCTGCTAGAGGAAAGACGATAAAGGGTGGGTAGAGTAAAGGCGGAGAAGAACTCCACGATCGAAAACCGAAGCCCACGAGGGTGGATCTGTGCATTAAGCTTCATTGAAAGAAAGGTAATGTTTCGTAGGAATGTTTCATCGACTTGATGCAGGCCGCATAAGCGATACCGATATCGCTTCACCAACCGCTCTCGCCATAACGATACACACGGCTGTAGGAGCAAAAAATATTTATTTCCGATAAAATTCCAGCTATTAGATGGCACCCGAGAACATCCTAGTTGCACGCGTTTCGGAAAGTCTCCCTACCGATCGCAATTTCGTTCGCAAGATCGAATTTTACGGTCTCGCGATCGGGTAATAATAACCCGCTGCGATAGCGCAGTGTACACCTTTGAAATATTTTCCCAGTCATAATCACGTGCCATTATTTTATGATACGATAGTATCGATTTTAGATACTTTAAAAAGACAATATCTATAAATGATACTTCTACCTTACAGCCGAAATTAATTCAACGAGTCGTGTGATTATACATTTTATCCCAGATTTTACGATTTTCCCCGACTTTATGTACAATATATAAACGGTTTTTAAATAAAATCAAATTAATATCTTGCTGTGTTTACCACAACTGATAAATAAAATTTTAACGTTCTTTCTCTAGAAATGAAATATGTTATGATACACACGTTATTTTTACATTTGATAAAATTTTTTTTAATTATACAGGCTGTCCCATTTTAAATGATTCAGTCCAATATCGAAAACTAAACCCAGCAGACAAAAATGTTTCAGACAAAAATTGTTTGGCTCGAAGGAGGACATAAGATGGTGCTATTGATTTGACCTTGGATAGTCCTTTGAAGATCACGTGAAGGTCACTTTCAATTTTTTAAATGGAACCCCCTATTTTCCTATTACATATTCTTATAGCTTTCGAGAGCTTTCCAAAACTCTATAATTAAGTTACTTTTCGTTAAATATATACTTTTCGTTAACTTGTTAAGTTATAAGGCTTGAAAATTGCAATACAATGGATTGTCATTTGAATAACCATTTTTACATACATAACCTAAAAATTATAATCTAAAAATTTGTAGATATAAAATTTAAAAATTAGGATAGTGGAATTGAATTGTACTTGTTAACTCGAATATACCTTGTGGAAAAGTTCGAGTTACAATTCTGATTTCAATTCTACTATTCAAAATCAATGATCTGTAACAATGATTTCAAATTAAACATACTTGTTTCGAAATTATCAATTAATCGTCTTTTTTCTCCCAAAATACTTATCCATCATAACACAATTAGTTACCTCAACGCCATTCACGCCGACAGTGCGCTCCTTTGCATATTCTTAACCTTGTAGTAATCATAATTTTTCTCCCACGAGTTACCGAGAATTTGAGACTGATGTCCCATCGTATCAGCAGAGTAACCACCTCCGAAAAAATTACTCAATTCCTTTATACTTACGCAACATTTTCTATCTTAATCGGTCCATTCAACCGGGACTGATCCATAATGGCTGATGGCAAAGAATGATCCGTAAACGCTTAATCTGCCGGATCAGTCTCGATCTTGCCTTAATCGGCTGGATCAGTCCCGATCTTGCCTTATAACTTAACAAGTCCTTAACAAAAACTAACTTGGTTATAGTATTTTGGAAAGCTCTCGAGACGAGCTATAAGAATATGTAATGAGAAATAGGGGGTTCCATTTAAAAAATTGAAGTTGACCTTTATGTGATCTTCAGAGGATGATTCAATGTCAAATAAATGGCACTATCTTATGTTCCTCTTCGAGCCAAACAACTTTTGTCTGAAACATTTTTGTCTACTGGGTTTAGTTTTCGAGATAATGGCCTGGATCAGTTAAAATGGAACACCCTGTATGTTTACACATCGATTTTTATATAATAATTTTTATATATAAACGACTTTTAAATAAAGTAATATTATCTTTGCCAAAACTAATAAACAGATTTTTAATGTTTTCTCTTTTTCTCTCTCTCTCTCTCTCTCTCGGAAGAAATATAACAATATTTTATAACACATAAATACTTGTATATGTCTGATAAAATTTTTTTGATTATTTTTATACATCAGAAATACTGTTGAATCATATTCCTACATATTTTTATAACAAATTCCTTGTAAATAGATACAAGAACAGATCGAGCGATAAGATTGGTAGTCTGTTCGAAGAAAATTAGAGATCGAGATCGCGAAGATTTTCCGGAATAGAATCCGTTAGATAGATCGTCTGGCCGGGAGGAAACATGAGTGATTTCTGCAATTACGCCTGGACGACCTTCGAGAGGTCTTTCGAAGGTACCAGGATGTCTGGAGGACGGCCTCAAACGCGGAGAGAAAATAGGACGAAGGGATGTTCGAGCGATGCCGCAGCCCGATAACGTACGTCTCTCCACCGTAAGTCTTGTCTCGTTGTCTTCTTGAGGCCGAGACACCATCGTCGCTACGCTAAGAGCAACTACGATACCAGAGGTAGACCGTCAAATAGATTGAAATCAAAAGAGAGAGAGAGAGAGAGAGGAAGGAGGATGAGAAGCGGACTTCTATTTTCTCCCGCAGGGTCCGCGCAGAGAGTGCCGCAGCCAAATCTGAAATGAAAATCTGCGGTGGACCCGCGGGATAATTCGGCGGAACGAAGGACGGGGAGAACGCGAGCAAGAACGCCGACAAGCTGATTAAAAAGTCGCCCCGCAAACCCCGGAGTATGAATATAATCTCCGACAAATATTTAAGTTGCCAGCGCTGCGTCGCGGAGGTCGCCGTTGTTGACTGCGCGCGTTGCCCGATAACGAAGTGACCGTCCCCGAAGCGCGGCTATCTCGCCGGAAATAATGCCACTTCGCGAATTAACTCGTTCAAAAGCGCCGACTCGCGCTTTCCCGTGATTATCTCCCGCGGTACGTTGCGATGAATCAAAGAGAGTGGAAGTTCCTGTGTCCGCAAAAGCAAAATGCTTTCGTAATCTGTAAAACGAACCCGAATTTTAAAGTCGTTTGGATATTCAGATATTTGGACGTTGCCGCAATTCTATTCTGAAATTCAAATATTCAAACACTTCGGTGTAGAAACCTAATAATTATTCAAAATATCCGTACTATGCGATTATTGAATTATTTACAATCCAATATTGAGATAACGAGATTGCAATTTAAATGCAACGATCCAAATCAATCATTTCGAGGACACAACGTAAAGAATTTATTTTACTTAATGAACAAAATGAGACTTGAATTTCAATATTTTATAAATACTTATATAAACGTAAACTCTCGTTTGGCTGGAGCTGGAGCTCCAAGCGGAAACGCAGTTAATCGTAAAAATATATAGAGACTCGAATTCATATCGATATTTATTGCTTCGGTTTTCTGCTGTGACAACAAAAGATCGTGTATCATCTTCCGCGGTCGAGGCCGAAAAATATTTTTGCCGTTATCAGATAAAACTCAAGCGACGAAAAAATACGAGGAAAAGGAGGGCTTTAGCCAGCGCGAATCTGCCGGGTAAGCGCTTTTCCCTGACACCCCGCCAAAGCGGAGAGCCGCGACGGAATTCTCGGTTATGTAGAAACATTTTATGTAATCCCCGTGCCGCATCGGTGAAAAGAATCTCTAAAAATACCGCCGTGCTTCCTAAGACTTGTATTCTTATTCTGGCCGATCGGAAAAATCAACGATTTCGTCGATATCGCTGACATCGCCGTTTCTGTTTTTCAAAAAAAAACTTTGATTTTCAAGAAAATCGCTTTATAAATCCGTGATTTCTACTAGCAAAAAACCTGATGCAGAAATATTAAACTGTAGGATTGTAGAATATTATATCGAACGCTTATTCCTCGAAAAATATGTATCGTTGCATTGCGCATTTTATATTTTTTTTTATATTTTTTGTTGTTCGATGTAAAATAGTATATTAATAAATGTATTAATAAAAAATATAGAAAAAATATGAGACTCACATAATCTTGTATTATTAACAATATTTAAATATTCTACCTTTTGTATCTTCGCAACAATGGAGTCGTTTAAGATATACATAAAGTGCTTTTTATGAAATTTATTCAGTAATTTACAATTGTATAATATATTGATATACATTTCAATCGAAATTGATACATTTTATATCTGAACTAAGTTCCGTTCCTAAAGATGTACACACATAATTCCCACTCATCAGTATCTTATACGAATAGCTCCAGAGACTCGCATTATTTAATTATTTGCAGTATTCCGCATTAATTAATCAACCTTAGCTTTAACTTGCCAAAACCTCTCCGCGATCCGTCTTAGCAGTCGCGAAGCCCTAATTGAATCCTACAAAGGATGTTGTACATCACAAACAGCTTGACTTGCTGAGCTCTCGAGCTACGTATCTTGAATGCAAATCGAAATCGAACGGCTAGAGGAGCAAATAGACAACTATGTTCACACTAGCATTGTTAATCCATTAGTTAATTCTCCGTATGAAAGCGAATCTGAAATCTCAAAAATATTGACGCAAAAATAGCATCTTGTGAATAATTATAATAACGAATTAAAATTAAAAATTTATGAATATCATTTATCTCTGTAATAAATACGATAGTAAAAAAACATTTTGTATTTATGTTTAAACCTTGTAAAAATTTTTGTATTAAATTTTTAACATATCAGTATTAATTTATCATGTGTTTGTATATTTGAATATTTTGAGTTAATTTGATATTCAACACTTCTCAGTGTTGAAAATAATACTATTTATAGTATAGAGTAAACGAATAACACAAAATAATGTATTTTACAACAAAAAATTCTGATATAAATGAGTAAAATATACGTTTTCTAACATATTATAAATATTAATTTTATTAAAGAAACATATAGTTCCTATTTGCTTTCAAATTGTGTTATATCTTTGGTATTAATTTTTTACGTAACATTTGTGTTATTTTCTAACATCTTCATCTCATGTTAAATTAACATAAAAATTTGAGTGGATCATTTGGGATGGATAAAATGTGATAACTTTAACACAAATTTTCCAACTGTGATAACGGCGTTTTTAAAATTAGTAGTCTCGGTAGAGAGAAGGCAAGGTTTATTACAATTATTCGCCGACCTGCGCCGTTAGGAGACAACTCGATGCAGCAGGGGATTAACATTTTTGGTATCCACCACTAATTAGTCGTCGATCGTAATGAGGAAACGTACGCGCGAGCGGCGATTAGGCGCGCGGCTAATCCACGCGCTGAACGATCGCCGTCGGCTTGCCGGAGCGTCGCGACGCGGCTCGACGGCGCGCACAGACGGCCGTGCGATATTGCGCTAAACCGAGCAATTACCGGCCGTAATCCCGGTAATAGAATTCCAATATGCGTGCCAATTGGACCGAGTCCTCCCGAGTGCGGGCGTGCAGGCGCGAACCGGCAGGCCGAACCTGCACGCCCCGACGAAAACCGTGACACGGTTCGCCCATTAGCCACGGCCCTCGATTATCCGTGGATTGTTTGGGTGCGCACACGTGTGGCACGCGCGTCCCTACATACGCATGTCGCGCATATGTGCGCAATAAGGGGGTAAGCCGCAGTAGAAAGAGGAGCCGGAAAGGACGCGCGGACTGGATCCCTCGATTCGTCAATCTTTCGGATCGCACGTTCGATGATGTGGTCACGGTCACTGTTAGCACAATTTCGAAATCTGCTAACCTGACGTTCGACGTGATTACCGCACGCGTATCGAGTGCGACCGGCATGAATAGCATGGATATAGAATGGAACAGGAGGGATGGAATCTATCCGGAATCTCGGCCGCTGTACTACAGAGAGAGTATTGAAATCAGTACAATTTCGGCGAGTTCAATTCTCGACGCAGACGCGGAATTCGATTGCTGTACGATCGATTGTGGAGACATAAAAATGTAACCATGCGTCAGTCGTTTTATTACGTGTCTCAGTGTGTCCGTAACTCGCGAAAATTACGCCGGTTGCTATCCATGAAATATACTATCTCTATTCAAACACGCGTTTTTCTTCCACACGGGATATAACGTTGTCAATCGAGAAGACGACTTACGAAAAGCGCTTCCAAAAATAGCATAAATTGGTAAATAAGTAAAAACATTGAATACAATAAGAATTTTTTAAAATAAAATAATCAGATTCTTATTACATACAAAAATTCAACTATTATCCTATTTAAAAATTAGCGTATATTTTTATCCTATTTTTTTTTTAAGATAAAATTTCATTCAAATCCACGTTACATCCATGACATCATCCACATGAGAAAAAAAAAACACTTTTGAGATACTCCGTGCATTTATGTTCTAGCATTTTATAAAACTACTTACATAGTTCTGAAGCTGGGAAAGCACGGCAAACAGGAATGTGGAGAGGAGATGGTATCAACTCGACGTGGAAACAACTATTGTGAGCTTCTCGCGCATGAGGAAGTCAAAAAAGGTAAAGGTGGATGTTACTGCATCATTGACAGTCGTGTCGAACTTCCGCATTGTGCCGCGAGCGTGGACTTTCCGCTTTTGCGCGTTTATTCGCGATCCGTTGCGGGAATGAACGGCGAACATTGGAATTTCACTTCGAATATACAGAAACAGAACCGATATTACAAACTGCATCGCTCGACGATGCGCTCACATTGTGCAATCACACAAAATACTAAAATGTACTGGTCCTTCACTTATCCGACGAAATTCAAACCGATCCCTACGGCGTTTCATCATTAAAAATCGCTTTAATTCATATCATTGCACATACAGAATTACGTAAATAAATTGAAATTATTGAGAACTATGATGTCGGTTTTTTAAAGTTATTACATAAATGATGGATAAGTGAAAGCAGTTTTATACTCACCGCAAATAAAAAAAAAGTTGTTCGTGTTGCTTAAAATTCTCAAAAATTGTTGCACTTAAAACGAGATAAACATACGGGATGTTGGAGAGAGAGAGAAAGCGAAGATTCTGAATACAAAAATAGACTTATTATCTTTTTCTTTCTTTCTTGTTTTATGACATTCTTAGACCGTAGTCAATTATTCTTATTTCAAGATCATTTTAAGTAATGTCTTAAAATGCTAATGTGACTCTGTGATTGGCTTATGACATCTTAAGATTGTACTTAAGGTCTTAAATATAAGAACCGACTATGAATATTAGACTGACTTTATAGTCGACTCTTATATTTAACTTAAGTGTAGACTTAAGATATCATAAACCATCATATTATCATATATTAACTTAAGATATTACTTAAATCAATTTTAAAATAAGAAGTGGTTATGAATATTAGCCTTAGAGCTTTTCTATTTCTCACGAAATCCGAAGGATGGATCCCTAACGTTTCTAAGACGAATAAATAATAAACTGCTGATAAAGTACGAAAAATTCAAGTTTAGTAAAAATACTGCTCAGTGTGTCATCATATCACCGTAGAAACGAATCGTGTCTTCCAACTAAATGGATACGAAACAAAGGACTAAGAGTTCACGATCAATGTACATGTGTACAGGTAAGGACCGAGAGTTCTACGAGATATATGAGAAGAAACTCGGGCAAGAGGACCCTTTGCCGTTAATTGGATCGGGTCCGATGATGTCGCCGTGCGAATTGTTGGCCACGAAATTACCCCGATATCTTCTCGCGTCGTCATTTAAAGCCCGAGCGGTACAATCGGACGTCGCTACACGGATTTTCTTTTCCTTGTGCCTTGTTGACAACCCCAAAGAGAATCCAATTATCCAGGCGATGAGACCGACCAGACAAGTTTTCGGAACGAAAATCACAACGAGAAAATAAGACGCGAAGAATAATAAAACGTAACACTCTCGAAGCGGTCTCTTTCCCTTTCCGCTTTCTCTTCGCAATGGCACAGCTCGTGAGCGTTGCATGTCTGACGTAAATTATCGATTTTAGTGGAGCGCGAGATAAATTTAACCTCGATTCATTGCGCGATTACATTTAATTGCCTCCAATTAAATCGCCGTTCCAATTAAAATCGACGCGAGCGCAGAGGGTTCATTACGATTTGTTGGACCGATCGGTAGAGATCTTTCTCTCTGTCCTTTATCTTGTTATGGATTTGTAAAGAAGTGGATCAAAGAAGTCAATGCTTCTTTATGCATTTTATAGATTTTTCCATTACCCTTCTGTTACCTTATTTCTTCAAAAGCTGTTACCTTATTTCTTCATTTTTATTTATTTAAACGCTTGCAGAGAAAAATTGGACCAATTTTTTTCTAACAAATATTAAAAGACAATTTCAATTTAAAAACAATTATCAATTAGAACATTAACATTACTTTTCCATACAGAAAAAAATATTTATTTAAAATTTCAATATTTAAAATTAAATTTAATTCAGTACTAATTAACATTACATTTGGTAATTCTTTAGAAAAACTTACACAGCTCAGATAGCATTGGCCTTGATATATGTTATAGAGAGTTTATTCCCATCCAAGCATTTACTTAAATACACAAAAATACAAATGATGAAGAAAATACATATTTATATTAGGTAAAATTCCAATTATGGAGTTAGACATATCTTTATATTATCAACTTTAACTCATTAATAAATTTTTAATAAAACAATAACCGCTAAAACTTTTTGATTATTATTCAGAAGAGTGCTCTTGGCAATATATATCAAGAGTTTTGTTCCCTAATGTAAAGACTTTTCATCAAAATTACTAAAATTTAAATTTTAAATATCTCAAAAGCTATAACAGACTGCCGTCTGATTGTCATAGCTGTTAGAGTCACTCAGGAATAAATCCTCTATAACTCAGGGTCAAGGTCATCTGAACTGTGTTAGTTTTTCTAAAGAATTATCTTACATATTTCTCAGACCATCATATTTCGCTAAGAGGTCACTATTGTCCCTACAGTAAAAAGCTAACACATTTTTATTTCATATGAAAATACAAAAGTACACCTGTTTGTCATAAATATATATTTAAAGAATCGAGAAAGAGATTTCTTACGAACAAATGTTCATGGATTTCCATAAAACGAGCATAGACGTGGAAGCATTCATTGACTAGTCGGCGGCGAGCCGCCGCTGTCGTACTGACTTTTGTTTCTCAATAAATAACCAGCAAGGAAGCTTATGGGATCGGCAGGCCTCTCTTTGGCCAGACAGGACAACGCTTGCAGCAATATCGGCACTACTGTCTGATCTAAATATTGTCTGGTTGGAAGAGATTGTACTTCGACACGAGGCTTCTTTGTTGGTATACCAGACAATTCGCCATCTTTATCCATCCCTAATACCTTCTGCAATCAAAAAGAATACAGATTTTATACAGAGTTTATACATGGGTAAACAATATTCCCAAAAGTACTTAATAATTAAGGAAATTAACATATCATCTGCATTTTACAAACTAACGTATATATAATTCTTAGATTTAAAACGCATATGTAAGAATATTATTGTTCCGCGAAAATTGTCAGTTGGCAAATGCGTCAGACGATGAGCGATAAGAATGCTGTTTCGACCGCGTTAATCGGCTTCTAACCTATCTTTTCCACTGTGAACGCGTCAAGTCTTAAAAATATCGCATTTATCACCCCCATCAGACACGTTCGGCGACAGTTCTAACGAAATATCGCCGTTCGTGCGAGTCAGCAGTTGCGACGTTTTTAGGTTATGTGCTCACTTACATGGGTTGTCTCGGATACAGCATTGGCGACAGGTTGAGCCGGCGTTGACGCTTCCGTCCGATCCTCGGTCGCGTTTTCTGTCGTTAGAAAAGAAACCAATTATGAATAACCGTTTTTAAAACGTGATTTCGAACGCTGGGCTTGGCCGAGCGATGGCCGGACCGGCCCATGGTTACGCGGAAATAGAAAATAAGTGGGAACGTACCACCGCCGGACGCCATCGTGTAAACAATCGTCACTGCCGACCGACGTCGAACTATCGCGCCGGGATAATATCGCCGATGTCGGGCCGGTAAAGCGCGCCGTCGACAAGGTAGCGTTTGAGAACCCGCAGCATAAATAATGGACTAAAAAAACGTAATAACATAATAATAAGAAACATAATAAACATATTGTTTATTATGTTTCTTATTATTATGTTATTACTATATAGTAATAACATATTATTAATATTATATTATGTTATATATTATTTATATATTATTATTATGTTATTACTATATAATAATAATGATAATTTTAGTAAAGTATAAATAATAAAAACTATTATAAATCAAGTAGCATAGAAACGAAATAACATAAAAATTAAGCTATACTTTAAAAGGCGAAGTACAACAATAGCGTTATAAGATCTACAATAAAAATGATAGTAATATCATTGTTTAACAAAAAAATAAACAAGAACAAAAGTAATATTTTATTATATTATACTACATATATAATGTATTGGAGAAGTTTTATTTATCCAAGTTAAATATGTTAAATAACAAATAGAATATAGATCGGTATGTAAAAACAAATAATTAAAGATGCGCTAAACCGGTCAAAGCTAGATCTTCGTGCTAATGTTTCTTATGTGAATTTATATACATTTCTCAAGTTTACCAAACTGCGCGCCGAATAAATTTTCGGTCTTGAAACACAGTCTTAAAATGAACAAGAATAGTAGTATCACGATATTAAATTGATAATCAATTTAATAATAATGATGCTAACATTTTAATTTCTTTTCCCCCCGAATATTATAAAGAATTTATTGCGAAAAATAACATCTCAGCCAAGGAACCTGAGACATCTCGATTTTCTGCGAATGTCTTATCCATCTCGACCACTGAGGCATGTATTAAATATGTTAATTGTTAATTGTGCAAACATACAATCAAAATTAAGTATGTTAATTGTCAGGACTTTCGTATCTTAAAAAGAATTTGTTGTGTCGATTATGATAAAAAAAATACTTATAATTAATACAGGATTTATCAATGGCTACGTTCAGCAGAAAAATTTTGCAATTATTGTAAGATTCTTTAATATAATTAGTTATACATTTAGAATCATTAAGGAATTATAAGGGCAAGAATCAATTATAACAAAGCTGCTTTTTCTGATCGTAGACAATATAATATAAAAGTACATTTTAATATGACTATATAATATGTAATAGAAATCCATAATATACAATATTATAAATATTATAAATATTTTAAATAGGTTTTTAACTATATATAATTTAACACAAATTCCTTTTAAGGTTTTAAGGGTTGAAAACCTAATAACTTAATTTTGATTGCAATAAAACTTCTTCAACACGTCATATAATTCAGGGTTGAGAAATGACGCGTCACTTGTAACGCTATCATTATAGTTACTTTTTTTAAGTAATGGATTGGTAATGGCGTTATTTTTTTTCGTAATTGTAACGGTGACGAATTTAACAGTTACTTTTTACATTTTGGACCTAATATGATATAATTTTTGTATGTTCAATCTTCAGTTTTTAATTAGTACTTCTTTGTTATATTTGAAACCGTCTTAACCCATTAAATTATAAGAGACTCAGGTCCTACTTAAAATTTTCAAATTGCAATTGGTATTTCGAGATAAAAAAAAATTTGTTCTTTCTGAATCTTGTGATGAGGTATCCGAAAAAAAATATAAAGGTTGAAAGAGATAAAAAAGTATGTAGCTTCTTATTGACATCTTTTTACTGATAAATATTCAATTAGTAAATAATTTTATTTAATATTTTGAGAATATATAAATCAATATAATTATTATTTAAGTAATTTATAAGTAAAATCAAAATTATGAAGTAAGAAAGTAGAAATGTGAAAGAAGGTATAATTGTAAAATAAATTTGTTCTTTTCCGTTACCTAATTATATAGGAATTGAAAGAGATAAAAAATAAAAAATTTTTTTTAGTTTTTTTATTCATTCGATATCTTGAAAATCTCAAAATTTTATTTGTCTCTTCTTCAAAATTATAGATAATAGACGGAAAAGATTGAATCAAAATTATATATCGATCAAAGCTACTTCAAAGAGACATGATAATTTTATCTTTTTGTTTTACCTTCAAATAGTGAAAGTTAACAAATTTTGGCAAAAATGGCAAAAAAATGAAAAATACACGTCACATTATCACCATCTCTCACCATAAAGAATTTAAGAGAATTGTCGAACAAATTGCAACCTTGAGATTTTAACATTGAAATAAATAAAAACCTGAAAAAAATTTTTTAAACATCTTCCATCCTTATGAAAACGGCGATACAAACTAGTCTCAAAATCCAACAATAAATTTTTACATGAAATGCATGAAGAAATGAAAAAAGCTTCTTACAATTACATACTTCCATCTCTTTTCGTCCTTTCTCTTGAATCCATAATTTTTAATAAAGTTTATTTAAATAAATATACTAATTTATTGTACTGTAAAAAAGAGACGAAATCATTTATTAATTGAATATTTGTCAGGAAGAAGGCAAGAGTCATTTACTTTTTTACCTCGATTTTTATCCTTTATATCTTTCTTTCTAGATATCTTTCCACATCGCCGACTAAATTTTTGGAAAGACCAACTCCTTTTATCTTTAAATTGCGATCTACAAATTTTAATTAAAAGCATTAAGACCCGAGTTACAAGGATTTAAAACAGAAAAATGTATAGAAATTTTCTGTAACTTAATGGAGTTATTAAGTATATACATTAATCAAGTATAATTTTAAGATATTACACAAACCAGTTATAAAGACTTATTATTGCTGCATATTTCAAGAATAACTTTAAGTTTTTAAAATTATTATATTAAAGTTTTAAATTCGTTTTTAAACATAAAATCGAAGATGTCATATAAATTTGACAAAAACTAAAATTTTGTTGAAATGTTATTTGCTTTATAAATATTAAAAAAATTTTTTCTTTAAATTTTTTGTCCTGCAAATTTAAGTTAGAAAATTACTTTAATATATTAACAAACAAAAAATTAAAACAGTAATCTAATTTTTTTGTTTAACTTGATCTTTTTTTAACATATTGAAAAAGTAACGAATTACGAATCCTTTCTAAAAAAGGAGATGTTAAGTCGATACTCGCATTTCTCGAAAATCTCGAAGATTATTGTTGACGCTTTTCCGCGATGTTGATTGGTTCTCTCGYTCTGCTTACTTCGTGAGCGAGTGTCATCGCGTGACAGTTAATGGTTAGCGATTTAACATTCGGATTTTGCACGTCTTCTAGATACTTTATGCTTGATGAGAAAAAAAAATGCTTTAGAAGCAAATAAAAAAGATTTATAGACAGGTTTTCTATTAGATTCTTTATTTAATTCCACTTGTATTTCAGGCACTGATGGAATGTTCGCACGAARGTATATTAATAAATGAATTAGTAGGGATATATACTAGCTCATTGTTGCCATGTGACTAATGATAAGAACATTATACAGGTATCACGAATAATATATTAATATCCAATCCTCACATTTTATAGCCATTTCCAATATTTCCTACTAAAGAGAAGAAACTATATATTTTATTGCACATATAAATATTCCTCAAGTTATTTTTTAATTTGTATGAATCGTAATTTCACATTGTTTTTAGTTTCTAAATAAAGTCAGCGAAAAATTGTTAGGATATAAGACAGAGGAGATGATGGGAAGAAATCTTTCGGAAATAGTATACTACGAAAATTTCCCTCTTATGGAGCAGCAATTGAGTAAAGGCCGGGAATTCGAAGGAAATATGAATTGCAA
>JANQDE010000072.1:198987-219869 GCA_037157785.1 Cephalotes varians
GGTAGACTAAACTAGAAGTGAAATTGTGAATCTTTCTATTTAGTTTAGTTCTGTTTGGAAATATTTCTAAAAATTATGTATATAAAGAAATATATATATAAAATTTCTCACTTTTCAAATTTTTATAATTTTTAATTATTAATAATTATCTTTATAAAAATTATTGATAATTAAATGTATATATTGTAATATTAATAATGTACAAAATAAATGGCGCGCGCGAAGCGCGCGTTTTATATTGTTCTAGTTATTACTTAAAAAATAACTATAACGAGTTATTTTTTTTATTCAGTAACAAAAAACGGTAACGAGTTATTTTTGAAAATTAACTTTTCCAACTTTGGTATAATTATAGTACATCAAAAATAATATACCAAAATATACTAAAATAGCACTTTTCGCAAAGTTGCTTTAGATGAAAAATGCTTGTGCTAATGAAGTTAATAAGATTTATTTGGAAGATAGATTTATGAATACATGTGTTTAGTTTCCAAAATACAATCTCCATTAAAAGTTATTATAATTATTACCCCGTAAATGAAATGTTAACAGAATGTTGGCAACAGATTTGATTAGAAGGTGTCAACTGGCAACACGTCTATTAAGCTGGCACAGCTAATGCAGCACAATCGGATAAAACATAAACAAACATTTAGTGCTTTTTTTATGTTAATTTGTTGCTTTATTCGCTTTATTATTTTGTTGCTCAAGCCGATTTAATAAAAACAGTGGCTGTGCTAATTTAAATTATAGTTAGCACAATCACAAAAAAAAATACATATTTCTTTAAAGTTATTTTGTTGCTAATTAGTTGCTCTATTGCCAAGAAAATTGCAATATTTTTTATTAAAAAAAACCAATTTTTAATTACGCTGAAATAACACAACACAGATAAATAATAATTTCCTTACATATTTTATCGTATTATATATATATATATATATATATATATATATATATATAATACGATATATAATGTCTGACTGATTTTGTTACTCCACCCTTAACCATCCAAAACCACTCTCGGCTACTCCGCGCCAGCACAACACTTCAAATTTGCTAATTAACCGAATATCTCGATGGATTACATTTTTCTGATTTTGTTGTTCGATATTTCAATTGAACACGATTTTGTTGCTTCACCGTCCAAAATCGGTAGCATATACTTGTGGTGAAATTCGTACAAGCAGATTTTTTATATGTCAAGTATACATATAAATCGGCTTATTGAACTTCACCACGAGCTTTCGTAATTCAATGGCTATTAAATTTTCTGAAAAAATGCTACGACTGTGAAAATTCGGTTTCGCATTGCCTCCGCACCATCCTTCTCATTTCGTTAATAATTTAACATTGACATGATTTCGAACGTTTTCCATCGTTTTGCCAAATATCGCGTTATTCATCAATTTATATAAATTTTTTTCAAAATCATTCTTTGCATGCGTTCTAAAATTTGTATTGAATTCGATATAATCACGTAGCCATGGAGATTGTCCGAACTTTAATACGCAATGAATTTTTGAAATTCGAAGATCATGACGAGTACATTGCTGCAAGTTTCGATAATGTATGACGTAACGCTTCTTATCATACAGCGTGGCAAGGAGTTTGTCTCCCCTTTGCTGGGCGGTTTCACGCGTCGAATAAAATCGGTGTGCGCGTTGTGAAGATTTTGCGGATATTCTAAATCAACTTCGAGAATGCAACCTGTCGGGGAGTCTAATGCGACATTCATAACGTTAAAATTCGTTATGTCGTTGACCCATCGAAAATCGGCGTAAGGTAATAGTTGACACATTGTCCAGCCGTACAAGTTGTTTATGTCAAAATACATCAGATACGACGATGATTTCGATGAATCGTACGACTGCATGTACTTGTTGGCCCGCGCGTACCTGTTGAAACATTGACTCAAAATGGAACATCGCCACGTATACCACGATGTTCGATGAACATGACCATATCGATGTTGGTGAATAGTTCGAAATTGATACGCGTATGTTTCAACATCGCATCCCCACGTAAAATCGAATAGAGTGTAATAATACGCGGGATCGAGTCCATAATTTGCAACACAACTATCGCAAAAATTTTCAAAAATGTCGACCAACAAGACATAAATAAAGATTGCTGTATTCACCGAGCGTTCGGATAGAGAACCGCTGCCACACGTTGACGGCGTGCGCGTAATCGCTTTCGGATACGGTATCGCCTATCAACAAACTGTAAAACAATTCGCGCGGTGGTAAATACGTCTCCTCCAACTTTTCAACTTAGTCAATGTACTCGTACGAGAATACACCTTTTTACTTCAAAAGATCAAAATTTTCTGTGGATATTGTAGAAAATTCGTGTTGCAATATTCGTAGCTTATCTTTACTGAGAAAAGACGCCAATTTGTCGAGATTGATATTGAGAAATTTATATGGATCGATAAATCGTAATTTTATACTATTTTTCCAATTATCCGCGGTGCTTTGAATATTTTTTGTAAACGAGATGTATTTTTCTTTCATTATCGGAAGTAATTCTATTTGTCCTTCATAGCTTCCTTAATAATAAAATGGGCGTTGTAACCGGATAAGTTGTGAAAATCTATGGGAATGCAATGCGAATCTTTATAATTTAAATTACAATTAGAATAGGCAGAATCTCTGTATCGCCCTTTTAGATGGCAATGATCGCGAACGCGTGTACATTGAGGGAAAAAATCGAAATACTCGGAAGCAAATGTTATTTGTGACATTTTCTTTGATTTTTATTGGTTATAAAAAAATTTGATTGCGATAATGAAATATACAATTCTGTGAAATATATCTCATTTTTCTTATTAATTGTAAAAACAATTTCGTTTAATTCTTGCTGGAAAAATTAATTTATTTGAGGCAAATATATGTTTTTCATAGCAACATAATATTTAGTTACAATAAGGTTGATTTTTATAGACAAGTAGTATTTATTTTCAGAGATTATATTTATGTCCTAGAAACAAATCTTTATTTGTTTGGAAACGTTACTTACTTGATTCGCATTGCATCATGCAATATGGCGGATTGAGAGTGTCGTTCTTGAGAAGTCGTTCTGAGAGAACGAATGACATGTGGCTTGTGTTACCTTCTTTACATTATATCGTTTACATTTGCTTGATACGAATTATATTCCGATTTTGTGCGTCTTTATTAAACAAGATATTAGCCAACAAGGTATTAACCTCCTAAGCCTAACCTCTGTTAGAAGGCGGGTGCTATTGTACGAAATTGTAGAAAGAAGAAGAATTTATTGTTGTTTAGTGTGAGTGACTCATTGCAATGCTTATTAACAGCTATGAAAGAAGTGAAACAAATATTGGATTTATTGCATTTAGAGCGTTGGAGCGACAATCTAATAAGTAAAATTAATATACGTTTAGTAAGTTCACGAAAAAAAATTGTATTTACATTAAGTCTTAACTTACAACTAAGTTTGCACATCGCATTTTGAGTAAAAAAGGCTTTGATCCAAAAATAGACTATGACAGATATATTTGCAATATTTCAAACTTGCCTGAATATCGTTCTTTAAAACATTTTATAAAAATGACAATTGCTGTATAACTTCTTGGGTTAAAATTAATGATTTTACATACAAACCAAAATTTGTATTTTGCCTAGGTGTAAATGAATATAGCGAACCCCATTTTGGAATAATTAAATACATTGCTATTGATAATTCTAAGCAGTTTTATATTATTTATGATTCTTGCGAAAATATTGATTTAGATTCCTATAAATATGCATATGAAATCTCATTCGGATTAACAACAAATATTGGAATCATACCACTCAATTTAGATAATCTTTTTGTAACTCGAAGTATCACTGCTAATGGCAGCAAATTAATTACAAAATTTGTAATTTCATCAAGTAATCTCTAAAATTCTTATTTTAAGTTAACAAGTTCTTAGAAAGTTTTCGCACGATCCTGGTCACCAAAGATTGTCTATTTCCAATCGACAACCAAGGACGCTTGGCACGACTGCGTTCTTCGAGCCATTCTATGCACACGTCGCATCGTTGCAGTCACGCGAAACACTCTCCCAAGGTAGTGACATTATCGGCTTGCTGCAACAGGTCGCGTTCATTTTCTACAACTTCCATTTTTTTTCAGTTTGTATCACGACACATAAAAGAGACACTCATTCGCATAGACATCCAACGCAACTACTGTCCGCTTTCTGATTATATATTTCATCTCTTATCTCTTTCCAATCACAGCATCATTTTCAAAATCAGCTAGAAATGCTATTGTTTATTTTAGCGTTAGTGACTCGGTGCTTAAAAAAGGATATTATTCGGCAAAGATAAAAATAATATCGAATAAAGAAAACTTGGGTATACCAAAACGTGTCTCTTTCCAGTTGCGACATGTTCAATATAAGGGACACCATTAGTCATACATTCCTAAGGTTCCGTTATCATTATTTTAATATTAAAGCCACGTAATCTTAAAAAGAATGCGTCTACGATTATCGAAACTTATTTATGATCGATGTCATGTAAAAACATATTCAGTTGTGACAAGGAAATTTTATTTCTTTCTAGAAATACACTCCTAAGGCTCCGTTATCATTATTGTAAACTAGAAACGCTATTGTTTATTTTAACGTTAGTGGCTGATAAAAGAAAGATCTCAGCCCCTCTTCCCCCTCGTAACGTCATGTCCCTCGTCCCGGAGAACCCTCCTATCTCGCACCCTGAGGAATCCTGGTCCAGAACCTGCCTATATCTACTCTATTCTGATGTAATATTAATTTATGATGTATGGTTTGAGCTAAAAGAATCGCGTATATTACAATAACTTTTAAGAAAATTAAGTTGGCGAGTAAATTTTTCTGATCTATTTCGTCATTTTTGTTAGTTTTTGGTATTACCAATAGCAATTTCACTGCAATCGTAGAAAATGGTATGTCTTAAATAAGTTTTGGCTGTGATTGAATAATCATTATTGTAACAAAATTTGAATATAATCTCTTACTAAAAAAACTGCCAATGTAATATTTACGATAAATATTTTTGTGATATTTAAAATAAATCTTTGTGATGTTAAATCTAAAAATCACAAAAATATTTATAAAATATTTTGATAATATACAGGCTGGACCATCTGAAGTGATCCAGTCAAATATCTCGAAAACTAGTAGGGATAGGGAAAAATGTTTCGTATGAAAAGTTTAGGGTTACAAGAGGGAAGTATGGTACTGACCTTGAAAAATCCTTGGAAGGTCATTTTGAAGGTCATTCAGGGGTCACGATGGTTTTTTTAAATGGAACCCCTAGTTTTTCACCATGGGATGAGAAAGCTGGTTTCAAGCCCTTTACGAAACACTGGTTGTGGTCCCCAATCCGCCTACTGGGGTCCGAGTTATGGACCATCAAAGTCATCGATGAACTACTCTTAGCGCTACCCAGGAACAATGACGTGGACGTGGTAGTTCTCTGTTCCCTTCGAGGTGCTTGATTTTTGTGAGTCCCCTTGCCTCTCACATGTGGGGTGCTTGATTTTTCGACGGATGGTCGTGTGATTTACGATCCGGCCATCGGGATATCGATCCCGGTAAACTCTTGCGGCTTCGCGATAATTAGTGTGACATTCGCCAAGCACGAGCAACATGTCAACAATCAAACCAGCTTTCTCATCCCATGGTGAAAAACTAGGGGTTCCATTTAAAAAAACCATCGTGACCCCTGAATGACCTTCAAAATGACCTTCCAAGGATTTTTCAAGGTCAGTACTATACTTCCCCCTTGTAACCCTAAACTTTTCATACGAAACATTTTTCCCTACTAGTTTTCGAGATATTTGACTGGATCACTTCAGATGGTCCACCCTGTATATTTATAAAATATTCAAATCTTATAAATATTTTGTATAATGCTATAAATTTTTTATAAATATTGTGTGCTATTTGGAATATAGTAAATGAACTCATTTCCAATAAAATGTAATGACGTTATAGCAAATAAATACATTTCTAACAAAATAAACAGTTTTTAGGTAACTATTGTTTTAACACTTTTGTAAACTGCTTATGTCAAAGAGTTTAATTTTATGTCAAATCTTTACATATTTATATTCTTTATAAAAATTAAACGTTTTCTTAGAATCAATATTAAATAATTTCTAAATATTCATATAACGTGATTTAAAATAAATAAAACTTAGAAATTTGTAAATCTTATTTCTGTTAGTAATTATATAATATATGTATATACCTTTGGTCTTGTATTTCTTGCTTTGATGGAAATCTAAATAAATGTATCCTTGTAGAAGGGAAGTCAATCAACTTTCAATATTTATCGAGATACACAGTTTACTTGCTTCGTGTTTTTATTTAAAACCATCTATCAAAGTATAGATTAAAAAATCGCTCTTTCTGTCTAAACTCATGTTTAATATGCTAGCATTTTTTATTAAAAAATTTTTTGCTTAATTTTTTGATTATTGATTTTTAAGAAATATTATTATTTGTGTAATTTTAATATTAGCTTTAATTTAGCATGCTTTTAAATATTAACAAAAATGCAGTATCTAGTTTAAGAACATAATCATTATTAATTATTAAAATATAATAATTATTAAAATAATCTCTTAAAAATAATGTACATTTTCCAATTACAGATTAATGAAAATAATATATTTTTGCAAAGTATAAACTTTATTGTACTTTGGGGATGTGTGAATGTCCGCGCGAGGATTGTTAGGATGTGTGAATCTGGCCAAAAGATTTTAACACTCGATCTCGAAATTCGTAACTTTATTTTACAGCGCGCAAAATACAACTACTCGCAATGGTGTCCGTCAATCAAATGCCAAGATTGCTCGCGATCGATTTCTTGACCTTATTTTTTGAGATCAATCTGTCCTTCAATCGATTTTTAGAAGGCTTTAAAATTTATTTACTATTTATCTACACAAAATTTAATCGTACCTAATCGTCTTTGTGTCTCGAATCGCAAGACTATTGTGATGCCTACTGCTACACTATCTCGGCGTGTGTCACATTATATAATTGCATCGGTACACCACTCGTGTATCGTCAATTAAGCAAAATAGTTAATTTTCTTAAAATTTCTCGGAACCGTTGTGTCTTGTTTTTCTCAACACTATTCTAACCGATCTACACAGTGTACACTTACATTTTTTCATATAAACAGCTGTTACTCACGCGTGCTCGTGTATATGGTTTGTCTCTCGCGAATATTTCGAAACCGCATTGCCGAATTGCAGAAAGAGTAGCGGCGATGCAATCACCACAGTACAAACAAATTTTACAATATATGTGTGCATTTTTATTTAAAGTCTGCTCGATATACATAATTTGTTACATTCAGCTCATGAATTTTTTTCTTTGGACGCACCATCACTTTTCCTAATTTTGAAACACGGTCACGCTCGTTGCATCGGAACGCCGAACCGCGAAAAGGAGCATAATAAAAGATTCAGTTGATTTAAAGATTCATTTAAAGAATTTACTTAATTTGGAATAAGACTTGTTTATTTTTTTAAGTTGAAATTTTTAAATAAAATACCGTTAAACTACATAACGTACGTAAGATATATTAGACTACATATCGTTAAATGGATATGTGTTTGCGTGAAGAATTTCTGTAATATCAGTTGACTAAAAGTTGACACTAAGACGACTTTTCAAGTTAAGTCGACATATAGTTGACTTTTCATAGTCGACTTTACGCCGACTGGGAAAACTCGACTAATTGTCAGCAAACAGTCATCCGTGTTGTGTGGGAAGGCATAAAATATTAATTTAAGAGGTGAAACTAAATTTTTAAGGGTTTTTTACTCTTTTGTGCTTGTGATACTCCTGCAGCAGCACTATTGGAAAGTTCCAAAGAATCATCTGCTACATCGACTGTGTTGTACATGCATGCTGAAGAATGCTTGAAGGCACATCATAATAAAAGACCTCTGGAAATTATGATTAGAAATTTTTTACAATATTGCATTATTGAAGAAAATTTATTTACTATTGATTTTAATAATTCTGTGGCTAGGTTTAATTTTCAACATTTAAAACAAAATAAGCCAGGTCTTATACAGTGTAAACATAAACAGAAAATGGTTGTTTACGTCAGAAAGCAGAACAAATATTTGTACCCATTCACATTGCTGTTTTTAATTAATGAATGGATAATTAATTATAATGCAGAAAGAATTATACAGCATACTTATTTTATTTTTTTATTGCAAATTTTGAATATTACTCTAGCATATCAAATCCATGAAGATTCAATCACTTTGTTGAATAGAATAATTAAAACATTCTTAATTAATTTCCAAAATTTATATGTCCAAACTCATTAGTACGTAAGTTTCATTTTTTAATACATATACCGCAGTGCATAAGAATGTTTGGACTTGCTGACAATCATGATATCTTTGTTTTGAAACTTGCCATCTCTATTTTAAATCACATAATGTACCAGTAGTAAGAAATTTTAAAAATGGCATTGACATTGTCTTATCAGCATCAATTACGTTTGTGTTCTAGACTGGCGATTTATTCCGGTATGCCACCAATAAAATTTTTATAAAGATAATCAAATAATCCAGGAAAAACAACATTAGTTTACAATCTTCTTTATGCAATAATATTTCGTGGAATAGTTGATGATACTGAATGGTTTAGATAAAAATTAATACATTTATCTAAAATTATAATTCATGGTACAACATTTGTCTAAAAAGAATATTATTGTTAAAATGTGACAAAAATGAATTATCACAATTTGAAGAAATATATGAAATTTTCGTTCAAGGCGATTTTAAATTATTTGTAATTACAATATTGTCAATCGAGATTTTTAAATAGAGACACAATGCATATTGTGTTATCAAACCTCATGAAAAGTGTAAAAAAAATGTAAATGATTTTCCCATATCTTTTATCAGCTTTTAGAACATTAGGCACTATTCCATTCCATTATTTAATTAATGAACGAGTTGTTGTGAGTGTTTTGGATGAATTAGTTTTTTATTTTTACAATTTTTAATTCTATGGGTTCTCTGAAATAAAATTACAAAATGTGTTAAATATTATTTTTATTATTTTAATTTAATGTAATCTTTTGCAAAACAAATAATAATAATTAGATAAATAGATAAATTGTAACATTTAATAAATAACATTTATTGTAAAGTTATTATAAATACTTAAATATCAATATTTTAATATTTTAATAATATCGATGCTTAAATATAATATAATAAAATATTTACAAAAGTTTGGAGCAATATATATCAGAAATATTTAATTTTCAATTTGTATATTATTGTTTTAATTATTTTAATATATATTTTTTAAATATGTGATATATATGGTAATATTTATCACAATAACCAATATCTATTAAAGAGCAACGCATTCTAAGGCAAACTTATATAAACAATGAATAATAAATTTCTGACCGATATATGAATAAATGAACTAAACTAAATCACTGCCACTACGATCAAAGCAAATTGGAAAGATGCTCGTCCCGATAAGGTGAGAGATTCCAAGTTCAAACCCTGGCTGAGGTAGTATTTTTCGCAATAAGTTCTTTACAGTTTTTAAGATACTCATTAACATCTTTAGCATTAATTTGACGATCAATTTATTTGTTGACTTTAATTCGAATCCAAGTTTAGAACTACGTTATTGCGTTATTGTAGCCAGTTGTGTACTGGATTAACGTTGTTAAATTTGAAAGATAGAAATATTATTGAGCACCAATATCTAGCTTTGACCATAGTGGCAGTGATTTAGTTTAGTTCATTTATTCATGTATCGGATGTATTGGAAATTTATTATTTGACAGTTTTAAATTTAATTCTTGATTTTCTTGGGTGTGGATTTTCACATCCGAGAAATCCAAGCTAAATTTTGGATGGATTATTTTACAAATCTATATGCAACTTACTAGGCTTGAAATTATACAATTATATACAAAATATATCTAAAATATATATATGTTCATATATCCTTCTTTTTTTTATAAAATTACTGTTTGATACAAGAAAAATAATAATAATAATGAGAAAAAAATAATGATACAAAATAATTAAAAGAATAATTTTTGCATTATTATAATAATCTATATATAATTATATGAAAGCAATTTTTTCTTATTTCTTTACTTAACTTTTTGTATAAGAATCAATGCAAAAATATATATCTTTTGAAACATATCTTTTAAATTATTTTTTTATGTTTTCTCATTATTATTATTTTTTTCTTGTATCAAACAATAGATTTACAAAAGAAAAAAGGATATATATATATGAACATATTTTATATATTGTATTGTTAATTGTATATATAATTGTATATATGATACAAAAAAATGTAATGTATTATAATGTTATAATGTAATTGTATAATGTAATGTAACGTTATAATTGTAATTGTATGTAATTACATAATTGTATTGTTTATATATGTTTATGTGTATATATATATTTATAAAAAATTTTTTACCGGATACTAAATTTGTTAATAACAGTTATGAACCAGGTAACACAATCATTTTACTTCAATTGTTTATAATGGATATTTAACAATCGGACAATAATATCGATCAGTTGCTTCTACTGAATTTGTTAATTAATAGTTATAAACGACTATTGTTTCACTTCTGACACGCTTCAATCAAGAGATGGTAGTATTCACGAGTAGTTTACTATATATATATATATATATATATATATATATATATATATATAGAGCGTCGTAAGATCGGACCGTGTATATACACGAACCGGCGAGTTGTGAGATTATTGAATCTCAATGGCTGAACCGATCAAGTTTCTGAATAGATGCAATCGATAGCTTAAGTCCTAATTGTATCATAAATGTGTTTTTATTTTTCTTCTACGAGCTCTATGAGCTTCTATGAGCGAAGATATTGCGATTTATTTTTAAGAAACATTGTCGTTATTATCATTATCGTGCCGTCACGAAAAAAATGAAACCTTCGAAATTTTTTTGTATTGTTCTTCTACAACTAGTTTATGCATGAATTTATACATGTATAAGTGATCTGTTACTACTAGAACCCGGATGTTCTTGCGTGTCGTAAGTGGAGCATCGCTGTATGCGAGTGTCAGATGTTTATTGAAATGAAATAGAAATATTTCTCGAAAAGCTCCGCTAACCACATCTGATTTATCCAAATTGACGATTGGCACAACATTGGAAATCGCATGATACCCATCCAAGTCCTAGTTATTACAGCATCGTAGAAAGCTAATAATAACATAATCATAAAAAAACAGATATTTCTATCTAATCAAACAGAAAAATGAAACAAAATTGCAGAAAAACATTATTAGTAGCAGTAGCACTTATAATGCAAAAATTAATAAATTCTTTATCTGAAAGTGATGAGAAAAATTAGATATAACAGAAAAAATAGAAATGTAAATCCAAGAAGATATGTACCAAGAATCGAAAATTATGAAAGAAATAGTACATTAACAAAAAATAAATTTAAAGCTTATAAATCAATTAAACATTATTTATCAATATTAATGAATACATCGCCTAAAAGACTTTCAACTAACATATATTTGTTATTGCGAAAAATATCACTATCTGCCTCGGTGGTCGAACTGGATAAGACATCCGCTCTGAAAAGGCGGGGAGATTCCAGGTTCAAACTCTGGCTGAGATAATATTTTTCATAATAAAATTCTTCACAATTTTTAAGATATTGGTAGCATCATATTGCCGATTAATATATACAGGGTATCCCATTTTAAATGATCTAATATATATCTCAAAAAACTAAACTCAATAGACAAAAATGTTTCAAACAAAAATTGTTTGACTCAAAGGGGGACATAAGATGGTACCATTGATTTTGGATAGTCCTCTGAAGGTCATGTGAAGGTCACTTTTAATTTTTTTAATGGAACCCTCTATTTCTCATTACATATTCTTATAACTCATCTCGAGAGCTTTCCGAAACACTATAACTAAGTTACTTTTCGTTAAATATTTGTTAAGTTATAAGGCTTGAAAGTTGCAATACAGTAAAAAAAATTGTCATTTGAATAATCATTTCTACATACATAACCTAAAAATTTGTAGATATAAAATTTAAAAATTAAGATAGTGGAATTGAATTATACTTATGTTAACTCGAATGTACCTTGTGGAAAAGTTCGAGTTACAACTCTGATTTCAATTTGACTATTTCAAAATCAGTGATCTATAACAATGATTTTAGATTAAACATACTTGTTTCAAAATTATCAATTAACCATCTTTTTTTCTCCCAGAGCACTCATCTATCATAACACAATTAGTACAACACATTCACGCCGACAGTGTGCTTCTTTACATATTCTCATCCTTGTAGTAATCATAGTTTTTTTATAAATTTATCTTTTTATGCAATTTTTTGCCACGATTTACCAAAAAATTGAGACTGATATCCCATCGTATCAGCAGAGTATCCATTTCCAAAAGGATTACTCAATTCCTTTATACTCACTCAACATTTTCTATCTTAATCGGTCCATTCAACCAGAACTGATCCATAATGGCTGATGGCAAAGAATGATCCGTAAACGCTTAAATTTGTCTTAGTCATCCAATATCAACCAGAATAATAAATTTATCGACTCTCTTACTTTATCTTGTAACTTAATGTACGCAATCGACCGGATCAGTCCCGATCTTGCCTTAATCAGTCGGATCAGTTCCGTACGATCTTGCTTTAATCAGTCCCGATCTTGCCTTATAACTTAACAAGTACTTAACGAAAAGTAACTTAGGTATAGTATTTTGGAAAGGTCTCGAAATGAGCTATAAAAATATGTAATGAGAAATAGGAGGTTTCATTTAAAAAATTGAAGACAATCTTCATGTGACCTTCAGTAGACTATCCAAAGTCAAATCAATGCCACCATTTTATCTGTCCCTCTTCAAGCTAAACAACTTTTGTCTGAAACATTTTTGTCTACTGAGTTTAATTTTCGAGATATTGGGCTGGATCATTTAAAATTGGACACTCTGTATAAATCGATGATATTTTCAATCTAATTTCGGTTTTAGGATTGAATTAAAAATCCGAAAGTATATGGCGCGCAATTCGAACGGTAAAGTTTGAATTTATATATGTAAATATTATTGGGCAAAATCAGCCGTCATTGGCTTTTCTTTGTTTAATTTCTTTCCAATTTTTTCGGGAAGAGGGGATTCTAAATATTTGTGAGCATCAAAATTATTAAATTGTTTAATTTAAAATGTAAATTAATTATTCCGGCTTCATGTAAAAATTGTGTTTGAAGACCGATAAATATGCGATGCAATTCGCATGAGCAAGAGATTTTAAAATACACAAATTATTATTAGATACTAAGATCTGCCGCAGACTACTGCAAAATCGATATTGACTATTCTTACATTTGTATTTGTTAATAATTTGAAAGGAAGAAAAATTTTATTTTACATATGTCTGTCAAAATAGAAATGCACCTTGTATTTCGAATATCGGAATATTTATAAAATTATGATTTCTATATTCCAAGTGATAGTAGGTTTATTTAATTTTTACAATATTATTTTTTTAAATAAAGATAAAAAAAGTAATAAGTCTACGTGCTGCCTGAAGAAAAAACTGTTGTTAGAGAAACCAATATACTGTTTATAACATCTGAACACTACAAAATGCATGATATTTTCATAACATCTTTTTTAAAAAAAAAAAAGGTAAAGAATGTGAGTTTTTGCGTTACTTAGAGGAAATACTGTTGTTCTAATTCAAGTGGTAGTAGTTTTATTATGTTACGTCCAGACCCCAGGATTTATTTTCTCTATTTCGAAAAAAGAGAATTTGGATTAAGCGAGGTATGGAAGAACGTTTCAGATTTCTCTCTCGCGGATCAACGTGTTACGGTATGAGCCACGAATCGAACACATTTGCCAAGTCTCAGATGCGGGTCAACATACCATATGGATGCTATGATGCCGTCTGGAACTGTGTTCGTCAGTCCTTTTAGGCCAAGGAACTAAATCCATATGATCAGGGAACGGATCACATGTGATTTTACGAGGGTAACAGTATGATATGAGAATATTTAAATTAACTGCAATTGTTCAAAGTGAAAGAAAATGTTTAATCTTAGAGTTAACTTGTTAACTTACAAATATATAATAAAAGAGTTAAAGATTAAATACAAAAAAAGATATTCATATAATTTTTCATAAGATTACTACGATGAGGAGAGTAAGTATGATTTTTTTGTTTACAGTTGATTTGTGTTGGTTTGAGTGGTGAGTATATTGTTGTACGGAGGAAAACAGAGAAGGAGTGAGATATTAGTCATTTATTTCGCGGATAGTCTCCATCGAGGAAAAAGAAGACGATGACTACGTAAGGAAAAGGGGAGTGGGGAAGAAAGACAGAGATGATTATTCTCGGATTTTGACTCGAGATGACAGTCCTGACTTCGTCTAGGTAGAAATCATGCGGTCCGATTGAGTAGGAGCCGGGAGGAACAGTGCGCTGTGAAAATTGGGCGATCAGGGTATCTAGAGATAGACGAAGATCGTAATTGAAATAATATCGAGGACGAGGAGAAGGAATATGCACTTTTTCTAAGAACTCTAAGCTAAAACGTAGGAGAAATTCATAGAAGAAAGAACACGAGGAAGTTCTTCAGGAAAGCTGTTAGGGAGTAAAAGAGGGAGAAAAGGAAATAGATGGAGGAGGGGAATCTTCGAGGAAATATTCTAGAGGTCAATATAGAGTGGAGGGAGTTGGGTTTTATCAAAAAGGGCGTAGGGGAATGTGGAGACAAAGGAATTTGATTGAGGAGGAGAAAATTGAGCAGGAGGAGGAAATAGCACGCTTAAACTACAAGGACCGGCAGAATTTATCCAATCGAGATTATGATTGATATTTTGCGGTGCTAAGATATTAATTGAACGCTTCGTCCAACAGCCGATGCGCGAGCCTGTTCCTGCCATGGCGAAAGCGTTTCGCTGCCCGCCAGCTAACTTCGGCCTTCGAAAAGGATCAGTCGCTTACTAAATATAATCGCGGGGGTTAATTGCACTAGCCTCTGTACCAAGGGAAAAGAGAAAAAAAAGGGGTGAGAGTGTATTATTATTAGTATTAATAATTAAGATTCTAATGGGTGCAAGTATGAGGAAAGACATTAGGGAAGTAGAAAAAGTAAGTAAAAAGAGAGAAAGTGAAGTCTGTCATACTAGCTGATTTCTAAACAAGGAGTGTAGATAGTGTGAGGTCCATCGAGTGGATTGATGAACTAGTAGGAGGGAAGAAACTCATTAACAGAACAAATCCATTAACTGGATTAATGAACTCGGGGAAAGCAGATGAAGTCTGCCGTATTAGTTAACCTCAAAGTATATGATAAGACATTAGATTAAATCCATCCAATGATATCAATGAACTTGGAGGAGTGAAGGCATAAGATCGAATCTAGTGGCAGAGCTAGTGAACTCGGGAGAAAGAATAAGGTCCGCCGGACTAGCTAACATCAAAATATCTAATGATGAATTAGATCCATAGAATTGTAACGATTTCTTCTTGCCTTTAATGTTTAAAGGTCCGACTAGTAATTCCGGCGCGCATCTCTACGTTAACATCGCCGGATTCGAATGTTAACGGCTCGGCTAGGAGTAAGGATCGGTAAACGGTTTTAGTTAAACGACACACTTCGACTTGTAATTCTTATAGAACGACACTTTATTTCGACTAGGAGAACTTCTCCTTACAAAGCACAACGACTTTCGGCTAGCGACCGAACAATGAACCGACTTCGGTTCCCGACGATTAGGTGCTCGATTACTGTTAAACCGGAGCAACGACTACCTCTCGGTACGGCCGATCAACGAGGAGTGATTGCTCCGATTTTGGGCGGAAGATCGATCCGATGATCGACGATTCCAGGCTACTCCGGAATATTCTGAAATATAGGTCACTTCCGGAGCAGCGCGCGGCTTGCTCCGGGAGCAGGTGCCTGACAGCGCGCTGACAGGTGTACGGAACGACACCGTGGCGCCATCCATCGGAAATTTCTTACAGTTCGGCCAGCCTGACCGAACTTCGTCCCGAAGTTAATATATTAATGCCGATTTATAGCTCATTGACTAGTTTTTTTTTCACAGTTTCACACGCGACTGATTTCGACAACTTACACGCTACTGAATATGATTTTCCGCTATCTTACATTGTAACTTAGAAACTAAATCTAAAACTATCTTAACGCTATAACTTATGCTACCCATCACCTATCAATACCCACTAGATTATTTATTTCGCAGTACAAAAATAAGAAATTATTTATTTATGTTCGACACCATTATGGCGGTTTACATATGGGTTTCACCCAATATTTCAACTTATCCGACGAAAGGATGGAGTTGTAAGGTTTCGTGCTGACGTTAAATCCTGGTATGTCGCGGATGACATACCGGTTATTTCCTAAGGATTTATGAATCGTGTATGGTCCTTTATATTTGGCCTTAATTTTAGCGTTTTCGCCGGGTTTAATTCGCATGTCCCGGATCAAGACATATTCGCCTTCCTTATATAAGGTGGGTTTACGCGAATGCGAATCTTTATATTCCTTGTTGTAGCGTCGCACTAGGTCTGTTGCTGAGTCCGTTATTTCCCGAGCTTTACTCCTTTCATCCTCCAACACGGAATCGATTTCTGACAATCTTTTGACAAAGATAGTAAAATTATAATCATCGTGGCTTCTTTGTTCGTAACCGAACAGAAGCTTCGACGGTGAGGAATTAATCACTGCGTGGTAAGTATTATTTAACACATACTGTACAGTGTGGAGTTTTTCTTTCCACTCCTCCGAAGTGGAACACAGTTTAGTAAGTGAACTTTTAATGAATCGATTCACGCGTTCGACCAAACCATTGGCCCAGGGTGACGCTACAGCAACTTTTCTGTGTTTGATTCGTAAGTTCTGTACAAATTCTTCGAACTCTCGCGACGTAAATGCGGTACCTCGATCTGACACGAGATTGGACGGCTTCCCAAAAACTGAGAAAACATTTTCTAAATGTTTTACGACTTCTTTTGTAGAAGTGGTTCGCACGGGACATAGCCACGTAAAGCGAGTGAAAGCGTCGATGATAACCAATATATGTTTGTATTTATCGCGAGTTTCCTGTAAAGGTCCGAAGTGATCTAAATGTAGAGTTTCCATAGGAACTTTCGGCGCAGGGTAGAGAGACGTCTCACCCTCTAAACGATTAATAGAGTCATTGCTCATAATGCAAGCGAAACAATTGTTTACGTAACTATGTACCCTTTTGCGCATAGAAGGGAACCAATAGTTTTGCGCCATTCCTTCATATGTTTTGTTCTGACCTACATGGGCCATGTCGTCATGGTAGACGCGCATCAGCGCGTGCACCATCGCGTCCGGTACGACGAACTTCAGTTTCTCGTTATCTTTCCTATAGACTAACCCGTTTACTAGAGTGAACTTTTCATTGTCACTAAATTCTAATTCGTTAGCGATCTCTTGAATTCGCGAATCAGTTAACTGCCGCAACTCGAGTTCTCGTTCCAACGGAACTTCACTGACGTACGCTACGCTACGGCTCAACGCATCTACGTGTCTCATTTTCTCGGCGGGCCTGTGTGCCATTTTAAAATTATAATTTTGCAACGCGAGCGTCCACCGTGCGATGCGAGGATTAAGACTGGCCTTTGTTACCGCGTATACCAACGCGTTACAATCGGTGACGATCGTAAAGAATAATCCGTATAGATACAAGTGGAAACGTTCCACTGCCCGAACGATAGCTAACATCTCTAGCTCAAAACTATGATATTGTGATTCTGCCTGATTAGTCGACTGACTGAAGTACGCGACTACAGTCCACTTTCCGTGTTCTTGCTTCTGGAGAAGCATTGCACCGATTCCCGACGCGCAAGCGTCTGTGTGTAATTCAGTTTCAGCGGCGGGATTGTATAAACTCAGGACCGGCTCCGAATTAAGCTCTTTCTTGAGCGTATCATAAGCGCGTACGCATTCTACATTGAATTCAAATGGAACATTTTTTCTCAAGAGACTGTATAAAGGCTTAGCCTTGATTGCGAAATCTTTTATAAATTTGCGAAAATAACTGGTCAATCCCAAAAAACGTTGAACTTCCGTTACGTTAGCCGGCTGTTTATAGTTCTTTATAGCCTCAGTGTGTCGAGGACTTAAGGTTATTCCCTCGACCGAAACAATGTACCCGAGAAATTCTATTCTTCGTTTTAGGAACTGACACTTATCATAATTTAAACTGAATCGATATTTCTTTAACCGGACGAGGACGTCCTTCAAAATTAACAAGTTTTCTTCGACGGTTCCTGAAGGGATCAATACATCATCCATATAAACGATAACCTTGTCCTCTCGCACTAACGGCTGCAAAACAAACAGTAATCTCTTTTGGAATTCGGCCGGTGCTTCCGCGTAACCGAAAGGAAGATATTTATATTCATATTGCCCATCGGGCGTAGCGAAGGCAAAATATTTTGTCGAATCGTCCGCGACTCTAATTTGGTGGAAGCTATCCTTTAGATCCAATAACGTGAATACCGACTTATTCGCAAGTTGAGTAAGGCAATCTTCAATTACCGAGAACGGGTATTTCTGTTTGTGAATGCGATTATTTAGTGGCCTGAGGTCCACACACATCCTCAACCTACCGTCTTTCTTTCTAACGGGCACTACCCGTGCACAGTAAGAGGAGACGCTTGGTTTGATGATCCCTCTTTCGAGCAGATCATCCGTTATCTTTCTTAGTTCTAATCGTTCGCTGTGCGCAAAACGTCTCGGCGCGAAAGCGTATACCGACTCGTCTTTTAAATGTACCGACACCGAATAATTATCTTCGACGGGTGAAATATCGCTATTTTCGATTTCGCTTATAATTTGCATTAACCGCTGTTTCGTTTGAAAGTCGAAATCTATCTCTGTCTGCTGTAGTTGACCCTCAAATTTCGTCAACATATTATCATCTACGGTAACAAAGGTAATTCGGCAAGAAGACTCAATTTATTTTTCTCTTCTTCACCTTCACCTTCGCTAAATCTAAACACGACAGTCAAATTCTGAGAACTAAGGAAGTCTCGACCCAAAATCAAATCGTGAGAAAAAGCTTGATCCTTGATAACAAACAAGGTTACCTTAAACCGTTTTCGCTTTAATAAAGACAGAGTTAGATTTACTTCTACGGTACCGATCACCTCTAACGGTGAATTTTTTATATTAATGAATTTTCTAACCGTTGGACAGATCTCGCACGCGAAATATTTGCGATACGCTAAATATATGGAATACTTTACAAACGACGCTGAACTGCCAGTGTCTACCAGAGCTGCTAGGCTGCAATTCCGCCCCTCGATGGAGTCCACGACGACCGATGGCTCACCGAGTTCCAAATGATTCTTGACTGGCTCCGCAATGAAGGCGATCGGCTCAGCTGATGATCCACCCTCGGTTACGACGGCGGGCGTCGACGGCGTCCGCTGCTGCATCTGCTGGTTGCGGCCCTTCTCCTTGGCCGCGGGGCAATCGTATTGCCTGTGGCCCGACTTCTTACAGAAGAAACACTTCACCTCTTTGCGACAGTCTTGGTGCGCGTGGCCGAAACCACCGCAATTGCGACACGGTTTAGTTTTATTCTTTGTCACAGCTCCCGTCTTCCTTTCCGAGTCTAAGCATCCCTCTGCTATGTTTCTCATTTTATCGACAAAGTCTTCCACGGATTCCGAAGTGAGAGAGAGCGCCGCGGCTCTCACCGGAGCGGATACRATTCCGCCAATAATCAAGTGGATCACATCCCTTGGCGGCAGATCCAATCCGTGTATCAACGATAGCTTTGATAGCACGTATTGGTCAAATGTTTCCTTATGAGCCTGCCATTTCCTTGCCTCGACTCTCTGCATCACTTTGAAGAAGGGAATCTTCTTATCAAACATTTTCGTGATTTCTCTTTTCAAGCTCACCCACGACTCGGTCGACGGACCATCTTGCAGGTCGTACCACTGCCTCGCGTTTTTGACTAGCTTGCTAGAGGCTGCCAGCAGGGTCACTGCATCACTTGCTCCATGAATCAGAGCCACTTTGTCCACCCTCTTGGTCCAGACGTTGACGTTATCTGTTTCAATTCCCCCAAACTCAGGGATTTGCGTAGCCAACCACTTTGTCGCACTAGCGTTCACATAATTGTCCGAGTTCCGCGGTGAACCAACTGTCACTGGGGAGATTCTCTCTCCTACGTCCACTCTCACCGGTAGCTCCACTAACGGTTCCTCCATTTGCGCTATCATTTCCGGCGCTTCTTCCGCTGTCCGTGGGGCTCCTCCGCCCGGTGGATTGATTCTTTCTATTACCTCTCGGAGGAACTGTTGTTGCTGCAAAATCATGTGCTGTTGCAGCTGCATAATCGTCTGGCGAAACGGTTCCGCCGTCAACGGCGTACCCGCTCCAACGGGGCGCTCCTCCTGGGAAGAGGCCCGGGACGCCGCGTCGGAGCACTCCGGCTCCCCTTCGGTTTGTGGCTGACGAGTGCGCGGCATGACCAGCCACGATCGACACTAATTATCTCTCACCTTTCTTTTAAGAGACTTGACACGGTTTTCCTTTAACCACTCACCCGGTTTCTCACTACTCCGTGTCCGGACGACCAATTTTTATTACCCGGCACCGACTGATGCAGCGTGTGCTGCGATCCCACTTCTGAGAAATTGTAACGATTTCTTCTTGCCTTTAATGTTTAAAGGTCCGACTAGTAATTCCGGCGCGCATCTCTACGTTAACATCGCCGGATTCGAATGTTA
>JANQDE010000072.1:239127-282726 GCA_037157785.1 Cephalotes varians
TCTATAAACATTAAATAACTTACATTCAGCTTGTAAGAACACTTTTTAAGATAGTGCTATCACATTTCCAGACGTAACAAAAATAACAAAAATAAATAAATGCTTATATCAGAGAAATTCGTTGTCGCATCGAGTTTATTATTTGATATGGCACGTTTGACAACAATTGCAACAATTTCCAGTGATTTCCACTAGAATGCAACGCTTTGTTTAAAAAATAAGCCCCTATTCCATTTTAGTAACCTATTCCATATTCACTGCCTTTACTCTACTAGCAGCGCCAAGTTTTTTTTTGTATTTTTTAATATATTTTTTTTATTTTGTTTAAATTTGTTATTTTTTGATTAAATATTTTAATTTTTTTAATAGTTTATATTTGTATGTATTTATTTTTTTAATATAGTGTATTTATAGTCCTTTCTTAAATTCCACTTAACGCCATTTCCTAATATCATATTTTTTTATAGAAAGTATAAATAGGACAGCTTTTTTGAAAAATAAAATTCTTGTTCTGTTTTGATTGTGAAAAGAGCGTGTACTTGGCGCCTTTTTTACCTTTTTTTTAATTTTTGATAGAATCATTTCTTTTTTTTACTAATATAAAAATTAATTAGATTTTGCTAAAGAGGTTCCACCACCATCCCTATCATATTTTCAGTATGCAGTATATGACGATGTTCTTTAATTAATTATGTTCCAAAATACAAAATATAAATATTATATCATTTCTAGATCATGTTTTTCTAATTCAAGCATCATTAGTTTAAATCTTATCATTCTCTTCTCTACGTATACGTGTATATAATGGCTTCTTTCAATATTTACTATATAAAACTAAAAAGATTTGTCATTTTTTAAATAATTTTTTTATTACTTATTTTGTCAAGAGACACGATCAAATACTCAAATAATACCAGCAATTGCTTATCAATTTTAAGAAAATAATACAAATATCTCTAACATTTCTAAATCATTGTCTTTTTCTAATTTTCGCATCATTGGCTTCAATCCAAATGTTAGGTATATCTTCTCTACATATACTTGTTTAATAAAAATATCAGCCATATAATTTAGTATATGTATATAAATGTTATTTGAGCTGCATAATGTTCGCTGCGAGTATTCAATATCTGCAGGACGTGTTATATATGCTATAGATTTTGAGCACTCGCAGTGAGCTATCGGAACGCAACCTTGTAAACACTGCTGTCAATCAATGACGCTAGCGCACTTAATGTCTAAAAATCGAAACAGTACATCCCGGAGATTGATTTTTTTATTTTTACACTTTACATTATAATAACTTTTTTCTTACAGCACGTACAGTAAAAATAAACATACTTTTATTATATAATTTGTGTATGCGCTATCGATTGAGTTTATTATTATCAACTCAATCCGCTCAGCCGTTATTGAGATCTAATAATCTCGGCTCGTCTCAACTTTTTTTAGTCTCGCGTAAAGATACACGTCTCTACGCGTGAATTTGACGCGAGACATTACCGTGTGTCTTGATATTACGTATAATTACACGTAGCTACGCGTAGCACGCTCCGAGCCTCTTCTGAGTCTCTTTGTGCGCTATTGTCATGACCCGCATACCTGGAATAATAAAGGAATTAATGAAGAGATTAATTTACCTACAAATTCTAAGGAACTCTAGGCTTCTACTTTAATTTAGAAAGCCAGTTGTATGACGCAGGCATCGCAGATTGTAAATCAAAGTTTTCTATGGAAAAATGATAAGTAAAACTTTAAACGCGTTTTTCTCGAAACTGCATTTTTCAAATCGAGCGGTAACAACTCCGAGAAATCTTTATCGATTCATTTGAAATTTTGACTGCAGCTTTCAAATTATATTTTCTACAGAACGAATTTTTATTGAGAACTTTTTTTTACAAACAATTTTCTACATAATTTTTCATTGAAAAATGAAAATTTTTTTCCAAGCACCATTTTCAAAAAATTTTTTTTTTTTTTTTCGTACGTACTTCACTAGTGAATCATATAAAATTCAAATTTTTCACCCCTCTGTTCCAGATTGAAAATTAGACGAGATATTTTACCGCCCCTGTATCACTATTCACAAAGAGAGCTTGTCTTTGCTGGGCTCTAACGCCGCCATTTTGCCACAAAAAAATATGAAAAAATTTTTAATTGCTACTTAAAACATGTATAATAAAAGCTTTGAAATAAATTTCGTATTGGATTTATTGTGCGCATAAAAAAAATTATCAAAATTTTGTTTTTTTTCAGCCAGAGTGGCATTACTCCTTAATAAATTTTCTTAAGTAATCACCACTAGCCCCACTTTTTCTCTATACATATAATTATATATACATATAAATTAAATTTGTATTCGATATAATTTGTTAAACTTGGTAACAATTATTTAATATATTGCTAAATATTAAGAACATAATGAAAAAACGCAAGCATATACAAGCCATCTGACTTAAAACTGAATAACACCCATAGTTTTGGAGATAAGAAGAAATGCTTGAAATAAAAGTTGTTTAATATCAAAAAGAACATCATGCGAAATATTTTTTCCTAGATTAAGGCATTTAAAAGATTTAAAGATTATCACTATTTTTTTTAATAAAATTGATTGATGATTTTTTTGAATTTTTTTGATTGCGAATCCTCTTACATGGAACTAACAAAAAGACAATTCAAAACAGGGGTCTACGAGCATATCTTAGACATTAATAAAAGAAACAACTTCTCCTCTATTATTTCGAACCATCGGCTAAATGAAACTCATGAATTTGATTGGAAATATGTACAATTTGAATAATAAACCATTCACGATAAAAATATTAATTTTTTAGATGATGTAATATATTAAAAATGATGTATAATATATGGTACAATATATTAAATTAAAAATATATTGAAAAATAGCAATACGGTTTAAATAAATAGAATGATACAGAACTTTTTGTTCAGATACGTATCTCTCCATCTCCAACCTTTTTTTCTCCTTTCTAATAATCATTTGGGCTATATCTTCCATTTTCCAACTATATTTTCTATTCTCTTCCTTCTTTTTTTCCTTGTCATCCTTGTCTTAAAAACAATATCATTTAAGATTTGACTTTCATCCGACAACAAAATATCCATTTAGAATTTTTGTTGTTTGACAAGTTTAGGTAACTTTTAAATTTTAAACGACTTAAATCTTATTTATACAGTGTTTGATTTATTTTTTACTTGTTACTAATTTTATTTTAATATTTATTTATTTATTTATATTATTATTTATTATTCACTTTTTAATTCTTTTGTTTGACATTTAAAACTTAATCTCTTTCCAATTTTTTAATTTATGATTCGATTTCCTTGTTAGACAGTTCAATTCTTATCTAAGTTCCAAGAAACTGATTTATAACCTTGCGTAAAGTCAATTATCATATGAACAACTTTTTAAGAAACTTTGATGACTTATACGAACTGGATTTTTTAATCGGATCATTGTGAGAATAACAGTCATCATAATATGCGATTTAAAATTTAATCATTTATTAAAGTTAACATTGTTATTAATTATATTTATCATTTGATTTGTACAACACTGAGAATAATCACATTCACAGAGTCAAAACGTTTATATTTTTGTTTTAGATTTTCTTAAAAAAAAAAACAGTTGTTTTTCAAAAAAATTATACAATTTATAATATGCAACTGCATAATTTTTTTTAAAAGCAACTGTGTGTTTTCTTTATACCAATTGATTCGTTTCATTAGTTTATGCAAAAGTAATAATACATACAGTTACCAAAAAATGAATAATTTATTTTACATTTCATGTGTGAACTTTGTCAGTTCATATCTTAAGGAGTACTTATTCCAAAAGAAGTTTTATTATAGTGTTTTGAAAAATTCTCAAGATCAGCTATGTTAAGAATATGCAATAAAAAATTGCTATTTAAAAAAATCAATGTAACCTTATTAATTTAACTTAATTTTTTTGAAATTTAAATATTGACGCTACTCAAAGTCAAACTAATAAAATCAGTAAATAGATCTTTTTGAACAACTTTTGTCTGAAACGTTTTTCTGTAAAACATATTTTCCGAGATTTTTCCACATGGGTTTCCATACTTTTTCTCACTTTGTATAAAACGTTTCCATTTATTTATAAATAACTGATAAAGGATTAAAGAAAAACGAGTCGACGACTGTTTTAAGGTTTATTTATTCAACGCAAAGTTAGACGCTACAACTTTGGTACAAAAACATAAAGTAGTGGCGTTGAGAGGAAACGGTACATTGCGAGCGGATCCTCGAGTCTCCTCAAGCGCGGAGGATGTTGCGCGTTCTTTTTTTTCTTTACTTTTTCATCACAAACACAAAATTGCGTTCCCGCGATTCTTTCGCACGTGCGCGAAGATCGTCAAAAGGACGCGAAGGAAACGCTTCGAGTTTGACAGGCGATGCGACGTAAGAATAGCGGCAGAGGGAAAGGGGAGGACATGAGCTCGAAGAACCGCGTTCGCCGTCGTACGAAAAGAACAGCCAAATGCTTTCAACGCATATTATCAATCAAGCATACACAAGCGAGCGACACGCTTCGCGGCATCCCTCAAAAAAGTAAAGTCGAGTCTTGCAAAGAATTATTACGCAGTCGATCACGAGAAGCGCGACGAGCGAACGATGGGCTCGGGGGGATATCGGCAAGAAGGGCACGAGTGGTGTACCATACCAATCTTACGAGAATGAGGGCAAAACAATCACGAGCGAAAGATAGATGAAGCGATAAGCAAACATGGACGTAAAATTCTCAGTCTTTTATATTGTCTTTTGAGTATTACTTGTCATTAACGTTTCAACAGCGAAAAACATTTAATGTTTAGCCGAAATTCGATTTAACTTATTGTCGCTAAATACCTCGTTCAGCCCTTTTTGCCGGTCACCCCGAGCCGCTCACAACATAAACATTTATCACCTGTGCGACGTCGCGGACGTCCACTTCGCTTAAGACAAAAGTTAAAACCGCGACCAAGGTAGCGCGCGGACGTGATCATATTACTATATATGAATGCATTAATATCATTATCATCATTATCGGCCTGTGCCGTATTAGTTCTGGTTAGATTCGGAAGCGATTCAAAGCGACAAAATTTCGCGGGGGCGAGTTACGTGAGTAGAACGTGATACTGTAAGTCGTAAAAGGTGACTTGGGACGAGATACGGCTACGTTAATTACGGTAAGAGCGCGATTGTAACATATACACGAGACACGAGGCTTTTTGCGCAGCCTTTTAAAATCACATCGATGAGTAAAAGTGCGTTGGCGCGTCGAGCCGCGATCAGTTTCGCGTGGCAGAGGGTAGGAATTCCTCTGCGAGAGCAAAAGCGACTCGAGCGGACGAAACACCCTTCAAGTTCTAATCGAATATTCTCTTGACAATCTGTACGTGCGCATTTTAAATTTTAATTCCATTCCAACAAGAAACGATGGCAGTAACAATTTAGGCCGTACTAATTGCGGCTCGAATGAAGTTGACTTTGAGATGTAATAGCACCAGAATATTAATATCAAATAAATTTTAAAATACTATTTTTGTTCTTGATCAATAAATCTAATAGATTAGATGAAATGAATTATATGCTAACACCAACAAGGAACAATAACTCGCAAGATATAGTTTGTCCAACATGATCCAAAGTTAAATACATGATTATTGATGTTGCAGTCTACGTGATAGTCGAGAGTCTTCTTGGCCCGGTCGCTCAACTGATAGTCGGCTCGCGCATAGCCTCGGCAAACAAATGCGACACCTAGAAATAGCTACTTACAACGTATGTATACATAGTTAGTATATATATATATATATAATATATATATTTATATTTATATTTGTATGTATATATCTAGAAATAGTATCGTGATAAAAACGAACTATGAGACGCGGCGTCGTGACCGCGACGTTGCGCGACGTCGGGTTGTTGCGAAGAAGCTCGGGAAGCATCTGCTTCGTTTGTTCGTTCATCGAATCAGTAAAAAATCGTCCGATAGACAGATCATCTTCGATTCGCGTCCTGAGGTATACGTTCCGTTAATCAAATCCCGACCTCTCGCCTCGTCACAAAGATCTAACGATGCCTTCTCGCGACCATCTGTCCGACTTATGAGCTATCTACGTTAAACCAGCTTCTTTTATTACTCGAATCGCTTACATCTGTAACGACCATCGTCGCGATGTGAAGTGAATCTTACGTACGATACGTCGCAATCGATCGTAGATTAGCACGGGGGATAATTAGATGTTTACAGCGGATTAAATATTTATATCATATAGGACGACAGCAAGTGTAGTGTGGTGTATATTGCGTGCACGCGCCAGCGCGCGTGGTGATGACGTATTGTAATGTTATGTGGCTGGCCTGCCGTATACATATCGAAGCGTTCCCTCGATGGCTTGCCGCATTGTTCTTCCTACGGACAGTCGATCGGTGTTTCGTGTACAAAACTTCTCCTCCTTCAAACAATGAGAATATCTCGAATTGATCGCCTAAATGCCTAGAAGGACGACGACGAAAGACGAAAAAACGACGACGTACCCTATACGTACCTTGCTCTCCGCGACGTCGAGACCCAAGATCACCGATCGTCAAGAGGGATGGGGGGCGAAGGGGAGAGGGTTGGGGCGGGGACACAACCTTCGTTACGAAATTATAAATCGTACAGTATATGTATATAGTATATGTGTACGTATGTATCTATATATCGTACGCCCGCAGGGAGCGGCAGTGTGGCACAACCATGACTTAAAAAGCGACCAACTAATCTCATGTATACGCATATATGTCGTTTATACGTTTTCCTTTTTTTTCCCCCATTACGAAACTCTCCTGCGACGAATGTAACCTAGGATAAATATATATATATATATATATATATATATATATATATATATATATATATATATATATATATATATATATATATATATATATATATATCTCTCAGAAGACCCCCGTTAAATCCACCGTCGCCGAGAGCACCATCGCGGGCCGCGTCTCTGCCGCAGTTGAGCGTCCGCGAACACGACTTCCGACTGTGTTCGCCTTCCTACAGGACAAGTCTCTCGCGGCAGTCTCTCAAGTCTCAAATCCTGCGTACACGTTCGACGATAGCGCGAGAAGATTCAAATTCCTCTCATCAAAAATTGAAATATTTCGTCATGTATGTGTAGAGATAGATAATTCATTAATAAGTTCGTGTCGTCAAGTACATCTTCACAAATCGCATCGTGTTGAAATCGTATCGAGGAAGACACATATCAAAACGCAAGTCATTTTCTTCGACCAATCAGTATAAAAAAAAATTTCAGATGAAGTCGAACGTGCGCGAGAGGCTCCAAGACTCGTAAAAGAGTTACGAACGAAGCGTGGCTGACCTCACGAATCGCTATGCCTCCTTCGCGGTAAGGGCAGTAGATGCAGTCTTGAGTGTAGCCTTCCCGGATGTGCGTAATCGACTGAATCGGTCCGAAAAAGTTTATCAAAAACAAGGCAGTTTCGAATTAGCCTTCCCCCAAGATCAAAATGTAAACGAACGTACTCGAAGAAGTACAAGGAAAGAGCTTGAAGGCCGGAAAGTGAGAGAAAGAGGAAAATTGCGTGATATGGTCGCGAGGGCGAAGGAGGCGGTCCCATTTCGCGAGGCGGGCTGCAGGATCCTCGTCCGTAATCACGATCTCGAGATGATATCAATACGCCTTACACGATAATCGAATCTATCTACTCGCGACGACGTCTCTAATTTCTATCATAAATCGTTGCAAATTGGACCGACGACAGCACCGGGGGAAGAGTTGGCGTGCGCTTCATTTCCGCGTCTCTCGGCTGCTTTTCTCGCGACCGCCGGCTATCGAGAGAGGCGGAAGATCACGGAAGATGATGATTTACAGGTTACACTGCCACAGTATCGTAGGGTGTGAGGAGTCCCCCGTGACCGCCGTGGGGGCCGCCGGTTTGCCGGCCGGGAGCTTCGTTTCTGCAACAGGAATTTGCGTTTTTGGCATCCGACGCAGACCGATTTTACGCAACAATCCCATTCGCTCGCAGATCTCTTCCGCGCGATTTATATAAAAAATTTTATTGTGTTTACTTTAACATTAAGTCTTATGTCCGACGCTCCGATCTTAGACAGAGAAAAAATTGAATCGCATTGATCAATTGGCTGAATTGTTTAAATGTGATTTATTATCTGCATTTAGCAGAAAAAACAGATCAGTGAGCTCAGTTATTCTTTATGATTGGTTTCTACACTTCCAGCAAAGAACTAAAGACAAGAATCAATTATTAAAGAATCACTGAGCACTCACTGATCTGCTTTGCCTGTTGAACGCTATTAATTCTCTATCCGAGATCTCGGAGCGATTTCTAACATCGTACAAGACTTAAGAAAGACAAAAGCATTTGTTTAGCTTGTATCAACTTTAATGTATCAACTGCTATACGAAGAGATTTCTGTATGCGAATTGGGCGAAAACATGCGTTATAACAACAACTAGCAACGATGACGGCAATGATAAAATGCTATGAATAAATAAAACATAATAATGAGATCGTAAACATGTTAGTCGTTAGCGGCGTAAGCAGTTTGAATAGCGGGTTCAATAGCGGTGACAGTAGCAACAGCTGCAGTAGAAATACGATCAGCGTGTTATCTCTATCGCACATTTTAGCTTTGAATTAGTTACACAGCTACACGTTACACATGGCATTATTCATCAAAGCTACATGCGAACACATGTTATATTAGTAAGCGTTCTCGATGGAGATTGGGGACTTTATCATGTCCGAAAGCAACGTTTTGAAAGGTCGTCTACTCTGCTCGCCGCAAAACAAATCAGGTAGCCGAACTTCAATGGGATGATAAAAATCAGTGGAAAATGGTATGACGCATCTCAAAAGCTCTTCACATGTCTTTTAACGTTTGTACATCCTGACTTGATTATGTTTAACGAACTTACGGCTTCCTGCGTAATTAGTCATGAAACAAGAAAAGATCAGACGTTTTAAATAGTTAAATATGTAGTTAAATATTCGAGGCTCTTTGAAGGTCGCTAGTGAACCACCGTGCACTCGATCGTCGTCAATCGACAATTCAATCGCGCACAAATAGCCAAGTATTCAAATAAAAGTATGTAGCGAGGATGCAAATCGAAAGAATCGATCGATAGCGTGATTTTCTTTAAAGAAAATTGAAAATCGTGGAGGCGAATTGGATTGCGGCCAATGCCGCGGCGAGCGATGAAATCGCTCGATTCGGAAAACACCGCGGGATATTTTGCCGCGGTTATAATACGCGGAAATAATTACAGCTCTCGTAAATGAAATCGCTCGAGACACAGCGGCAGGAACGGTGTAACGCCATTAAACCGTTCACCGTTAACCAAACTCACTCGCGCTCTACTGACCTCTCTATGAGTTTACGCATCTCCTCGGTGGTCATGCCGTCCTTGCCGCGAGCATTCACTGAAATAGAAAAACACACGGCACGATTGACACAACAATTAAACTACTACGACAACACGTAACATGCAATTTGTGGAAAACTATATAAACGATTAGGATTAAAACTGTCTCTTATACACATCTAGATGTGTATAAGAGACAGATGCGATACTCCGCATAATGAGCCGCCGTAGGCCTAATAATGCTTAGTGCATATGAAACGAGCATCTGTAGTAGGGCTGAATCAGAGCGAGATCGTTCCTTGAGAAAGAACATGTAGCCGGACCAGCAAGATTCGAGCGGGAAAGGCGAGTCTTGTGACTTTCCCGTCGGATCGGATCGAGTATCAGCTTCATGGTCTCCTCTATCTGCTCGTTCTCCGTCACGAATCTTTCTACTGACCGCCGTAGTTGCGGTTGACAAGCTGATCGCGATCACACTCGGCCTCGCTGATCTCGTTGCTCTCCTTGCTGTCATTGAAGCTGGAATTATTCTGATCCTGGTGGTTCCTTGGCGGCGGTGGAGGCGGTTCCGGCGAGCCAGAGATAGGAATATTACGAGCAGAGCCTACACTGCGACGTCCGACTGACCCGCGAGATCCGTAGTGATCGTAAGGTGCTCCGTACTGTCCGTATTGTGATCCGTATTGGTCTTCCTCGGGAGCGCAGTTAGCCGGATCGTCGTATTCGGGTGAGAAGACATTGTGCGTGCCACTGCCGCCTCCTTGAGATGGTACTCGAGAGTAGCGACCATTTTGACGAGGCTGCAGGAAAAATCGCGATTTCAGCGATAGTTATTGATGAATTTCTATTGCAAAATAATTCGTTTTTACAAATATCTTCAATCTTTGAATATTTGTAATAGAATAGCGTGCAAATACATTGTTTAAATACGCAAAAAAGATATAAGGTACCATAGACTGAGATCCAGAGCGGCTATGAGCGGAAGTGTTAGTCGGATGTCCTACGGGTGGTCCCATAGTGCCAGAATGGCCGTTTCCTGGATGAGGGAAAGTCTGGAATTGCATAGCTTTGCTCGGGTCCATTTCCTCGCGGAATCCCAATAGATGGAAGGTAGCGTACGGGCAGATCTCATCTTCCATACCTGAAAACGGATGATCAACCAAGGTAGACTCTGCCGCTAAGGGCGGAAAATCTACGAGACATTGTTGAACGATAAAGATTGCTATAAAGATTGCTTCCCGCGTGTAAAGTTAATTACAACAATTTCTTTCAACAAGTTCAGCTTGATCGAGAATGGAATCGAAAAAATTATTTATAAGCAATCCTTTTCATTATTAATTCTATATTGCCTTTTATCCAGATTTAAACCAGTAAAGAACTAATTTTCTTTTAGTCACTTTAACGTTTCTTCTTTCCTCGATTCTCATTCTTTGTTAAATTATTAAATCTTTAAAAATTAATTCATGCGTATTAAAAATATATAATATTTAAGTAAACTTGAATTCATTTATTCCCGATCATCTTATCGATCATTTATATAATCTTTGTTACGCGTAAAACAATGCTGTATTATTCAATTAATTAGACTGCGTTTCGATATTTGCTATTAGTGCTGAAAATCTATAGCATACGTTAATGTATAAATTTTACTATAGAGTTTTAGCATTGAGGCAGTGAATATTGAAACACAGCGAGAGTCATTTTAATTTCATCTATCTCTCTACTCGATTTAAAATATTTAAAACTTATCCATTCCAAAAATCCTAAAAATCGATATGACGATAATGGGCATAGAAACTTCTGTCTTAGGAAAGACAATGAGTGAATGAATGTAATTCCTTCCTATGTGGTTCGTGTCATTTGTCGGCGTGCTGATGAGCGCAAGCATGCGAAAACGTGCAAACATCGAGAAACGAGACGTGCCGTTAAAGTGATGCGAGGCTTCACGAAACGAGAGGAAACTTACGAAGACTGGCTGGGACGAGCCAGCAACATCGCCGGCTCCAGCCTGCGATTATTAGTCTTGTAGGGCGATCGGGCGAGTGCCAAATGCCCCGTTAATCAAAATTGCTATTACCAACCTCTGTGCGAAAGACCGTCCGCGCTGCCCATACGTGGTGGCGGTAGGCATCTCCTGTTGGGCGCGTAGTGATTCAATTCCTCATACATATGTCGTCTCGGATCCCACGTCGAGTGACTCCTTAATGAGCCAGTTCCACCTATCGAACACATACTACAAAGGTCGTACGACACGCTGGCGCCTATCAAGATTCCCGCCAACTAATAGCCCTGTTCTCTTTAGAGGATTCAAAACTCTGGGGAGAAGGTATTCTTTATTTTCTCTTTCTTAAAATAATGAATACCGTAAATCGATCGACTCGTTAGGCACCAACGGCGTGATAAGCGCAAACAAGTAGGAATAAACGTTATGTCTTTGCTGGAAGAATATACAAATTCGGTATATAAGAACATTTCGAAGCATGGCGAACGAAAAAACTGGCAATGATTGTGTGTATGGGTTCTGTCTGGCTTGGGGATCTGTTTAACACTGACTGGGAACTTAACGTTGTATGTGCAAATCTCGATGTGTATTTTTTGAGAAAAGATGAAAGAAGGAACTATCGTGCCGATGCGACAACAACTAAACGAGTAGTCGAAACTGATCTAAAAGGTAAGTGTTGGCAGTTGTGGCTTACTTATAACTGTACCTCGCTTGATACGATCGCAGGTATTGTAGTTCGAGCCAGGTACAGGTGGAAGCTTGCGATTCGGTGGTGCGATGTATCCCAGTTCGTCGCGAAGATCAGATCTGCGTTTGTCCAGGGTAGCGCCCCCAACTCCGGTTTGCTGATAGACTACGTCATCTGAAATAAGGATGCTCGATTCAATAATGTGAATGCGTAAGAATCTTGATATTTTTCTGATCTTGCTGAGGTATTATATTGATTATATATGCCATCACCCACGCTTGTGAAACAAAAGGAAAACATAGGAAAAGGAAAATTATGAAATGTTTTGAAAGGATTTCAAGACTAGGGTGGCCGACGCGTGGATCGATCGTCAGGAAATTATTATGATATTACAACATTATAAAATATTGTTACGATAGTTTACGACCAATTGTGACTTTTTTTTTTTATTAATTAAGATCGCAAAGATTTTCATCGTAGTTTCATTTCCCGACAAACCTCCACCGTCTTTATGCGACTTAACAGGTAAAAGTAATTAAAAAAAATTTGTATACATTGTCCCTCGTAATATTTCTCGTCGGCTGAAGAGATACCTCGCAGCCGTGTTTGTTCCGGGCCTCGAGTTCTTCTCGAGAGTGCCACGCAAATGACAACTATTCCTACTATTATGACAACGACGGTCGCGCCGACCGGCACCACCACATTTACATCGAGCCAGCTGGGTAACCATGGGAAGTACCGTCTCACATCCGCGGTGTTGTCATTACCACCATTACGTACGGGAGGTGCGATCGTGCCTGTCCAAAGAAGAAAAGACGGATAACAATTACCTTTATCGCTATTGTGACCCTTTCCCCTGAGAACGCAGATCACGATGACGGCAACGATTATAACGAGTATAGCTGCTACCACGGGTACGACCAGATTTAAGTTAGCCATGAAAATTTTCATCGGGTCTTCGTCATTGCCACCACCGTTCACGTCCGGTAGCTCGCGGGCCGGTGCAATGGTGCCTGGAACAGAAAACGTTTCGGCGACCGTTCAATCCAGCCACCATTGGCACCGGCTACGAGGCGCCGCTGTGCGTCAGACAATCCACCCATACTCACCGCCAGTCACTGTCAAAGTCGCAAATTCGTATTCGGCTACGGCAAAACCAGCATTATTGTGAGCTGTAACACGCAAATGATACCAACTAGCGGGGTCCAGATCTAATACTACGAAGTTACCGCCTGGCTTGACGTTGTTCGAGACTTGATTCCATTCCTGCTGCATCCTAAAGAAAACACCTTTAACTATCGATTTCGATATCAAACTAAACGTTCATCATGCAATTATCTTTTCATCTTAAATATATCTTAAATATATCTACATATCTTTTCATCTTTTCATCTTACTTTTTTTTGTGTTCAACAACGAAGTACAACATGGGGCAGCCACCGTCCGACCAGGTGTTTAAATGTAGAGAGATGCTATTCGTAGATACCTCGATGAATTTCGCCGCTTCAGGGATGATCGGTTTGGAGCCTTTTGTGCGCGTGTTCAGGATATCCGAAGGATCGCCGACTCCAATTCTACAAAAAAACTCTCGTGAGTATAAAATTTCTTACTGTAAAAATTGCTTTACAGTTTTAAAGTTACCCGTTGTAAGCTGTGACATAGATCTGATATCGGGAGCCACACCACAAATTTTCGAGAGTATATTTCTGTGCTGTGGAACTAATCTGAACGGTTTCCCAATCACCAAACTCAGGTTTGTAGTGGATTGTATAACCATGAATCGGTGCATTATCCGTAGGATGAGGGCGCAACTTCATCGTCAAAGAATTGGTGGTGGTGGAGGTAAGGGTCACCTGCGGTGAGTGTGGAGGAGCTGCGGAATATAATGTTAATTTTAATATAATTTAAATCAGTAAATAAAATTTCCATGTATTAGAAAATCTATGTACCGTGTACAACTAGCTGATGAGTCACGGTGTCATGTCCAAAGGAGTTTTCCACGTAACAAGAATATTCTCCAGCGTCCGCACGATCAACTTCCTTGATGAATAACGATCCTTCGGGTAATTGCTTCAATCGATCGCTTGGTTGGAGAGTAGCGCCTCGTACCTTCCATGTTACTTCTGGTGCGGGTACACCGACGGTGAGACACGGCAACTTGACGTCCTCTTTGTATGTTGCGGTGAACTTGTCGTCAAACGATGCGATCTTGGCCGGTACTATGAATAAAGTATAAAATTTAAAATATTTTTTAATGTATAATAGATTTATAATAGACTATGAAAACTTGTATTAGGTTCAAATTTAATTTATCGTAGCTAAAATATGAATTTTGAATATGAATATGAATAAAAAAATAAGGAATTACCTCGAACACTTGGTCCCAAGGTCACAATTTTAGAAGCTTCACCTTCGCCAATATTCGTGCTAGCGGTCACCCAGAATTCATATCTGAGTTGCTTGTCTAATCCAGACGCTTCGTGAGTTAATTGGTTTGGCGGTACTTTCTGGCTGGTCGGTTCCTCTGCGTTGTCCGCTTTCGTATAAACGGTATACTGAGAAATAACTCCGTTAGGCTGGCTGGGCGGACGCCATGAAATAAGAATAGATTCTGAAGACATGACTAGAGCCTTGATAGCAATAGGAGCTTCGGGTGCTGAAAGTAGATATGAAAAATGTAGTATGTTCGAAAAAATGTGCTTTTGTACGTTGAACAGTTTTGTAATTACCGTCTTGTTCAGTTTGACAATGAATTGGTGCGGACTTAACACCGTCTCCGCCGGATGTGAAAGCCAGAACTTGCATGCTATAGTTCGTGTATTTCTTGAGACCATGCAGGATAGTCTCGCTGGAAGACGTGATTTTGGTGTCCTTCGTATTCTCGTCGTACCACGTGTCAGATGGTCCGTAGATAACCTAAAGCAAATATTTAAAGATGCTACTGCAAAAGGTTTTATGCCTCCTTCTCGAGTCGTATTTTTACTAACTTTGTAACCGGTGATAACGCCGTTAGCCGCGCTGAGTGGCGGTGATACCCAGGATACTCTGATAGTTTGAGAGGTAAGAGTCGTACAGGTAGTGTCATGAGGCGGTTGTTCAGGCACGCCTTCTGCAGTGTGTTGCCTGCGTTCTTCACTCATTGGTCCGGAGCCAACCTTATTAAATGCCTGAACGACTACACCGTATTGAGTATAGGTCTTGAGGTTTGCAATTTGCAAATGGTGCTCCTTTATATCTTCCTTGGAGAAATCAACAGTCTCAAACATATATGGTTTGTCCGACGACTGTCTATATCCAACGTAGTAGCCAAGAATCTCACCATTCCAGTCCTCGCGCGGAGGCGGTTTCCATGTTACCTGATGGAATTTACATTTATTGCACGCTACATATATTTCAAAAATTACAACGCAATTGTTCTGTTTGTTACCTTGAGCGTGTGTTGATCGAGAGCATCCACCTTGATGGAGGTTGGCGGACCAGTAGGTGCTTCCTCTGCGGTGATAATGGTGACCGTGTCAGACGGATCAGATGTGCCAATTTCGTTCTCAGCGACGATTCGAAGATGATAAGTGGTAGCGGGTCTTAGATTGTACACTCCGGCTACATTCTGTTGCGAGCCAGGTACGAGCACTCGGTCAATGTCAGTTTCCCAGGAACCTTTGCTGATCTTGTACTCGATAACGTATCGTTTGATCGGGCTATTTCCATCATAAGGTGCAGCCCACGATAATTGCACTGAACGTCCTGATTTATCCAACACTTTAAGACCATATGGAATTTCCGGCACCTCTATAAAAAAATAACACATAAATTAGATGACATAAAATGCTTTGTCGATTTATCAATAGCATATTACATATAAATATATGAATCATATGAATAGAAATATATGAACCTTGTACGATCATGTTAATGCTAGTATCATCGCTACCAAAGGCATTTGTGGCTACGCAAGTGAACAAGGCAGAATCGGTCCTTTCGGTTCGTTTAATGCTCAAATCGGACAATACTCCGTTGGCCAAGATTTCTTCGCGAATAGTATAACGAGGATCGCTCTTTGTGTCCAATCTCTTGTTGTTCATGTTCCATAAAATGCCGATTGGTTTCTCTCCTTGCGCCTCGCATTGCAATACAGCTGGTTCTCCACGACGAGCAGTCTGATTTCTTAGTTTAATTTCAAATTGCGGAGGAGCTAAAAAGATGCGAGTGTTGCAAAAAGATGTATAAAACGCAATAGAAATTATGACAAGATGCAAAACAACTAAACGTGAAATACCTTGAACCGAAATGAGAATGACAGCTGATAAGCCTGATCCAATTCCGTTAACAGCCTCGCAAAGGTAATAGCCTTCATTCGTTTTTTGTATGTTGTTAATGGAGAGAGTGCCATCTTCCACGCTAATATCAGGATTGCTCAATTTCAAGTCGGTATAATCTCCCGGCGTATCCCCTATAAGATAGAACAGACAATATGTAATTACACGCAAATAAAAAGAGTCGTTATTTGTCAGACTGCAATTGCAAATGTACTTACCAGCAGCTCTCTTCCATGTGACTTGAGGCTTGGGGAATCCATCGGCTTTACATTCTACTCGTGCATCGGATCCTTGAGCAAATGCCTTATCGGTAGGTTCCAGGATCCAACGAGGAGGTACTATTACAGAATATATAAATTAGCCACGATGTTTTTTTGCGTACACAAGATTGTGCGGTATCCAGGAGCCAGTCGCTTGAAAACTCGAGTCGTTTTCGCTTTTTAGAAATCTTATTATTAGATAATAATAAAATTCTTATTTAACTTTATTTAGGAAATCAAGTGTAATATTTACATTAGTGAGTAATTAATATAATTATATCATTTGCTATCCTTAAGTTCCATGAAATCTAAGTTTACTAAAAGTAATAATAATAATTTAAAAAATTCAACAAAAAAAAGTGAATTCTTGAATTTCATTAAAATTAAAAATATTTGTTTAAAATAAGTTAATCAAATTGCCAATTAGCAGTTACATAAATATCAGATATTAAATATTTGTAATACAATATTATTAAATTAAAATCGACAAAGACTCGAATTGACAATTTTGTCGCATGCAGAACAAAACGCGACACGCTCCTGCTACTGCAATGAATAGATGAATGTAAAGCATGCGGGATTCTGAAGGAATTATGCGGGTATCTAATGCATGGAACAGAGAAATAGAAAGTGAAAGAGAAAGGAGATGCATGCACAAATAGAGAGACTACGAATTCAGCTCTGAAGGAGCTCAATGGCGAGCATGCACGAAGCGCTATCGAATTTGTACTCGAGCACGGTGCATCATGCTGTACCGCGTTTACGAATAATACTCGATTACGCTCGTTCAAGTATAAATGCATGCATATTAAGTTTGCTACGCTACACACTTCTACAAAATGAACAAGGCAAGATGTGTGGTGAAAGGTGGTGAGAGGGCAAGGAGGGGACGTGTTTGAGGGAATCCATTCGTGGGCATAGAACTGTGATGAATTGATCGTAGGGTGAATTCTGAGATGGTTGGATGGTCGGTCGGTCATCTTAGTACAAGGACGCGTTTTAGCGCGAATGGGGGTACGGTGAGGTATAAATCGACACTCGAACGTACACGAGACGGATAATATGCAACTTGCATGTGAGACCTACGCAATCCTGCGATCGCAAAAATGACATTTAGATCGTCTGTGCTACGGGAACGGCGACCGCGTTCGTGAAGGATGTACAAACGCGATGAGATTCGCGTGCGAAAGGAAGGTACATCCTGAGCGTCGCGTTACTTCGCAGAAGTAAAAAAGTCGCAGAAGAGCGGCTGACGATGAGAGCAAGATAACGAGGCGGCAAAATAAACGAGGAAAGGCCAACGGCTCGGCAAAAGCTTGATTATCAGAGCACGAAGGAATTCGGATTGATCTCTTTCGCTCGCTTGAAAGATCAGCGGATACATAGTAAAGACAAAATTACGGTTAGTAAAAAGTAAATATAGACAGAAACAAAGAAAGGAAGAAAGAGAGAAAGAGAGAAAGAGAGACAGAAAGTGTGAAAAGAAAGTGGCAAGACAGCGGGAGGAAGAGTGTACGCGCGAGAAGGTCGTCACTGGCGACGAAAGCAACGCTCTGTGTACAAGTTGGGCTGAGCGCGAGCTCCAATCAACTGAAATTTCAGAAAGCTTTCGCCAACAGGGGAAAAAACACACGATCAGCGTCACAGCAACGATGAATAAAATGCAACCAATCAAGCCTGCACTCAAATACTCGCGCGGGACCTGCGCGGCCGCGTTTCTTTTTTTTTTTTCATTCCGAAATTTTATTCAACCATCATTATCAACGTCATGTCATTCTCAGTGCTCCGTTCTTTACTCTGGACCTAACCGTGGACTCGTAAGGTTGCCTCGTGGATCGCCCTGCCTGACGGATTATTAGCGACACACGCGTAACGTCCGCCGTGCTCCGGTGTTACCGGCTCGATCAGTAGTATACTCGTCCGTGGGCCGAGTTTCCCGACGCTGAATCCCATGAACTGCGACAACGGTTCGCCCTTGTGGGTCCAGGCGATCTCGATCGGCGTGTCGCCTATTGGCACCATGCATGCCAATTGGGCGGCCTGCCCGGCATAGATCGGTCGGTCTCCAAAATCGAACGGACTGATCCGTGGCAGGACTGCAACGGAATGGCAGATAGATGCATGCTCCCGTAACGATCCTCATTTCGGTTCCTTCGCAATCGACGCGAACGCTCATGGTCGATCGTCTGCGTTCGTTTTTTGTAATACGCTCTTCCGTCCAAGAATCTAACGTTGCTTTTTCTGTGTATTGTATTCGGCATGTTGTTAATCTCCGTAGATTGTACGACAAATAATCGATGGCATTAAACTAATTGCATGGAATAAACTGGCAGCCCTTCAATTAAATCGATTGATAAGATAACACTTTGGTAACCGAGCTATTGAGATGAGAGAAGGGATGCGGAGAGAACATGGCAGAAAATGAGAGACAGTTCTGGGCCGGGAGAGAATGGGAGACACGTCTCATCTTGTAGTAATCGACGCCTTGTACTCAATTTAAACAGTCGTGGGCACAAACTACTCTCGCCTATACGAATCAGCTAAACAGTTTAACCTCGTTACAAGGAAGACAACTCTCTATAGATACAGAGAAGGGAAGAGTATGCGTCGAGCAATGCAGATTTCCAGACACATATATCTCGTAATATCATCACAACAATTAAGACAGACAGATTGGAGATTTTACGACGTACGTGAAGCGGCAACAAGGGTCGTAAATCTAACATATTGAAACGCTCTACTGATAGATAAATATATATATGTATATAAAAATCTACAACCGAATAAAAGGGTGAACGTACCACTGCTTTCCGCTCAAATAGTAACACGCATACAAAACGGTAGTACTCTCACTACGCGTACGCCCGTTAAACACCATCATGCCGCGCGGTTTCGCTTTGTGTTAAAGAAAATATATGTATATATATTTTTTATTTTGTTCTCTGTTTACTGGATGCTTTTGTGTGCTCGTTTTCTCTGTACCGTTCACTTTCAGATGGGCGCTGTGCCGAGCACTGCCCGCTGGATTATCGGCGACGCAAGCATACTCCCCAGCGTGCTCTCCCCTGACAGCGGGTATCGTCAAGGCCGAGACTCTATCCCCCAACGCGGTGATACCCACTCCGTCGCCTACCTCTAAATGGCGGCCCTCGAACAACCACTTGAGTGAAATCGGCGTGTCCCCCTTCACGACCGCGCAATGGACGATTATCAGATCGCCGGAGTTGGCCTCGTCGAACGCGAACGGCTGCAGATGTGGAGCGACTGCCAGGAGATAGAGAACGAACAGAAGCTAAAGACAATAGGCAATAATAGATGAAAGGAGAGAGAAAGAAAGAGAGATACGCGGGCGAAAATGTACGTCCCGCTTATCGAGGCAAATCTGCGCCGCGTGATGTCTAAGACGCGATATCATCGGGCACGATTAGCCCGATTTCCATAATTGTAATAGCCTGCTCTCGTGTCTGGCCGCATCCGCAAAAATGGCAATCGCAACTTAAATTTTATCACACACGGATTGATAAAAGCGCGACGAATATTTGAGCGGAAATCGATCTTGATAAAACGAGTGTCTACGGGAAAAAGCGGCGGTCTAGGATGACGGTCGGGAAAGCTGCTTAGATAGAGGAAAGAGGAAAATTCACAGGACTCAATGAAATATCGAGATAGATTCTTGCGGATCAGTATGCACCGTTCACAATGAGATCGGCCGAGAGCTCGTGTCTGCCGGCAAGGTTTTCCGCGACACATGTATACGTTCCAGCATGGGTCGCCTGGACGGATCCTATGCTCAGTATGGCGCCGCGTCCGCCCAGATCCACGATCGAGATTCCGGAGTGCGGCGAGATCGCATGACCATTTAAGGTCCAACGGAGCTGCAAGGGTGGATCGCCCTCGACCACTGCGCACGGTACCGTTACTACTTGACCTGAGTTAAGCGGCTCCTCGCCGAACGAGAATGGCAATAATTTCGGAATGACTGGAAGAGAGAAAGAGAAAGAGAAAGAAATCAGAGCAGAAGTGAAAGAGTCTTGAAGCCACAGACTAGATCGGGCGGAGTAGCGCGATTATTAGATCGACGACGAGAAGTCATATTATATCTCGTGAAACATTCTCGCTTCTTTTCTTCTAGCTTCCACTTAAAGCCCGTGTTATGACGAGCGTGTCGTTCTTGTGTTATATGACGCTGTATGTTTCGCGCGAGTATGCTAATCAATAATAAATCAAAAGAGAACAGGCATGTATAATCAAGGAAATTAAGAAAAAATGTCACGTTCAATAGCAACATTCGGTAACTAAAGTGACAGTCTAGAGAACACAGACACACGTCGTGCTACGAGTAATATGAAAAGCGAAGTTACGGAGAAACTCAGAGAAAAATAACCATGTGGGATAAAAAAGATCAAAAGAAAAATGTACAGGGCAAATGAGAATCAAGAAAGAGTGGATAAAAATATAAAACGGGGACGAGGCCTCGAGAGACTAGTGGGAAATACCGGAGGGATAAATTCGGATGAAAGATGGCTAAATACAGAAATGCGAATCGCGACCATAGACTTGTCGAAAAGTGTACCATTCACGTCCAAAATGGCCGAATGAGAGACCGATCCAGCCGCGTTTGAAGCAACGCAGGTGTACTCCCCGGCGTGTCGCGCAGCTACCGATTCGATGGTCAGTTGTTTGACACGCTTTCCGGTATCGGACACGATCACATCGCCGTGATAAGACTGTATGGGACGGCCATCGAAGGTCCATGTGATCTCCAGAGGAAAATCGCCTTTGGTCACCACGCACTGCACCGACACCAGATCTCCGGCGTTAACGGGTGCCTCGCCGAAAGAGATCGGTGCTATCTGTGGGGAGACTGCGATACGAACAAGAAGATAAAGCATACGATTCGTGAAAGATGAGAAAGTCACGTATAATTTCTCTGTTGAAATCTGATGAATACACACTCGGATTTTTTGGTTTTTGAGAATCCAAAAACACACATGAGAAGCAAATAGTTTTTGCGATTTTTTTCTGGAAGATACGAGGAGAATAAAATTGAAGGTTTTTCATGATATGGAATAAAATTGCTTAGGTTTTTTTATAATATGGATCAATCCATATCCAAGAACAAATTCTGCTGATAGCTTCAGCAATTTAAATTTGTTATTGGGAAGGATAGATTTCGAAATATTTTGCGGGATAAAGTACTGGCGGTGACACTACGTCTTGACATGTTGCTTTTTTAAATACCATTGACCGATAAAGCGGCGGAACGGCTGACGGATCCGACCAGATTGCTCGCAACGCAGCTATATTCGCCAGCATGACGGGCAGTCACAGATTCAATGGTCAAAAAGGATGACTTTTTCCCACTATTCGTGATTATCACATCCGGATGAGTGAGACGCGTAATTATTTCGCCATTGAGGCTCCATCGTATTTCGATCGGTAAGTCACCCTTTAAAATGCTACACACTGCGGAGACTTGCTCGCCCCAATTAGCTGGTTCTTCACTGATAGTAAATGGAGCAATTTGTGGAGCGACTGAAAACAATCGCAGAAAGTGATCAATATAACTGTATATATAAAACATATAAACCCTTTTTTATAATCTCGATCAGAATCGTATGTGTATCGTCGAGCAAACGTACCCCACTTTCAACGTTTCCATCGTTTTATTAATAGTCTTAGGCACATGTAATTGCTAAACCTTTGTGTTCGTACGTTATCAATTGCCAATTATACCTCACGACGGGACGATTTTAGTAGGGTGTCGTGTCGCTGTTACGCGAGGATAGGAGAACAGTTTCGTTTAGGTACGTTATGCTTGCAAGCAGAATCCCAAGCTCAATCTCTCGATCGCAGCGAGGTACTTCACTTCATGCAATGACAATACCGTTCACAGCCAAAGTGGCGGAGTAACTCGTCGCTCCGGCAGCATTTGAGGCTGTGCAAGTGTATTCCCCGGCATGTCTCGGGCTCGCGGCCTCAATTGTCATTAGACTGACTCGCTTGCTGGTGCTCGATATTGATATATCTCCGTAATTCTCCTTGGTGATAGGTTCGCCATTCAGCGCCCACGATATTTCGATCGGCAGATCTCCCTTCACGACCGTACAGACCGACGAGACCGCCTCGCCCCAATTCGCGGGCTCATCGCTGATCGAGAATGGCGCTATCTGTGGAGCGACTGAAAACGATTTTCCAAAATATGACAAACCCATTCATAGACAAATCCATCGAATTCGAACACGTACAGTAGCTGTTCCAGAACACGAGAAAAACCATTACAAGATGTCATCGGAAGTTGTTATGTAGAAAAACATTTTTTTAGTTAGTGTATAATTCACAATCTTGATACTTGTTTCATTATTATTTTACGCTTTCCTACCACAATATATATTTTTCGATACATATATATTTTCCTTTATGCAAATATAACACGATAAATAAATAATAAGCTTAAATTCGGGAAAGATATATAAATAGTTAAGCTCAGTGAAAGAATATTTGTGATGCTGTTGCTTTGGACCAATATAACGTGATAAGACAGCAAGATGTAAAATTTCTGTGACCACCGCAATGCGCGATAAGACCAGACGACAGACAGACGCGCCCTCATCGTACTCCCCGTACTCGACGAAGCGTAAGGGAATGTTGAAAAGATTGATGTGAGCGAGTGAAGAGATTGAAGGGGATGATGAAAAGGAAGGACGGTTTTGTCTTCGCCCTAAGGAAGAATAGTCGAGACGTCGCGTATATGCACGTGTATACATGCGCGCGATGTTACCGTTCACGGCTAGAGCGGCCGTATGGCTGGAGGCTCCGGCTTTGTTCGACGCGGTGCAAGTGTACTCGCCGGCATGTCTAGCCGCGACAGCATCGATCGACAGGACGCTGAGGCGCTTGCCCTTCGTGATAGAGAACTGATCTGTACTCTCGGCGGATATCGGCTCGCCGTTGAATGCCCAAGTAATGTCCATCGGGAAATCCCCCTTGAGAATGGAGCAGGTCGCAGAGATCGCCTCGCCCGAATTTACCGGCTCGTCACCGAACGTGAACGGGAAGATCTGCGGAGCAACTGCGATCGCGGATCGCGCGTAAGAAGTTTGGTAAGCAATATCCATGTCGGTGAAATCCCCTCGCGATCTTTACAAGCTTTTTACGGATCCTCGCGAGACAGTCGTCGGGAACGATCACAGCGATTAGGAGCAAGGGTCGTATCATGAGATTAATGCAATGAGATGGGTTTATAATGATCTATGAATCGCAGTGATGGATTAGGCAAGTGCTGTACGACGTTACGTTTAGCTGACGTGCATGTGTGCTTCTGGAGATATGTAGGTACCGTTGACGACGAGGATGGTCGAATGGCTGACGTTGCCGGCTCTGTTCGTAGCTATGCACGTATATTCGCCCGCGTGCCTCGCGGCCACGGATTCGATGCTGAGAGCACTCATATGTTTATTTATGTTTGTGATCGTAATATCCGAATCATGCAAACTAATCAGTTTTCCATTAAACGTCCAAACGATCTTTACGGGAAAGTCGCCTTTCATAATGGAACACGTTGCCGAAACCATGTCACCCCAATTCGCCGGTCCATCACTGATCGCAAAAGGCCCTATATGCGGCGCAACTATAATGTTGTAATAACAAACAATCAGAGATAAATTCCAGTCGTTAGATTTAACTTTATCCAAAATAATACAGAATAAATGTTAGACTTCTCTCTTGTAAAAATTAAATAATAGCTTAGAAAATCATCACAATCCTGCTCGTAGAATCAATTCTTTCAACGACACATCTGAATTGTTCCTAATCTCGTTAAGATAGGAGGAAAGGATTTTCGATGAGATTTTTCATCAAATTGTAGTATTCTTTATTTTTATGCTTCCGCACAAAATAAAGGGATTGAAGGAAATCGTAGGAATGATGAACGCTCTGCACATGCACGATAGGACGAAGTGAGAAAAGCTACGCGAAACACAAAACGTGGGAAGACCTTTATACCGTTCACGGCCAGTGATGCGGAATAACTCGTTCCACCAGCAACATTGCTAGCAGTGCAGGTGTATTCTCCAGCGTGGCGCGCTGTTACGGCATCGATTGTAAGCAGACTGACGCGCTTACTGGTACTAACTATCGATATGTCGGGATGATCTCGAGAAATTGGCTCGCCGTTGTGTGCCCATTCGATCTGGATCGGGTGATCGCCTTTCAACACCGTGCAAGTTACGGTGATGGTGTCACCCCAATTTGCCGGTTCCTCGCCGATCACAAACGGCATGATTTCGGGAGCAACTGAGGATGTGTCTTAATTACAGTCCTATTCTACTTTCGTCAAATTTTAAATGCAGTTTCTCACTAGATCTTTATACAATATATATTACACCTAAACTTAATACCATTGTAATAGGTAAAATCTATACTTGAATCTCTCTCTCTTCATCTTACAATGTCATGAGCACAGCCTGTCACTTTCGTTAGATCTGAGAATGTGAAGGAACGTGAGGATCTCTTGGGAATGAGTGTGTGAGTATCAGTGTCAAGCTACATGAGTGGAAGACTCATACATGCACTGTAGAATTAATAGAAACTTCGAAGAACGTCATATGATACCATTGACGGCTAAGGAAGCGGAATAGCTCGTTCCACCGGCAGCGTTAGTGGCTACGCAAGTGTACTCTCCGGCGTGGCTAGCCGTAACGGCGTCGATCGTGAGCAGACTGACGCGTTTGCTGGTGACGATCGTTATATCGGAAAAATCGTGAGAGATCGGCTGACCGTTGAGCGCCCACTCGATCTGTATCGGTTGATCTCCCTTCAAAATAGTGCATGTCGCGGTGACTGTCTCTCCCCAGTTCGCCGGTTTCTCACTAAGTACGAAAGGCGCTATCTCCGGAGCAACTAAAGTGGACAAATGACCGATCATATAGCGACTAATCTACTGAGTGCGAATTGAACGTAACAAGTACGAGTACAATAACACACGTCTTTGCGATCTGACAATGCCTTGAAGAACCGCGTAGATTGACCATCGACGACGATTTTAGGATGGCGGGTAGGAGAGAAATAACAACGGGTAATGGACGATGATAGGATATGGAGAATAAAGGCGATTGCGCAAGCAATCTCTCGGACGAGATGTACCGTTCACAGCTAAAATCGCTGAATAACTGGTCGCTCCGGCTTTATTTGACGCCGAGCACGTGTATTCTCCTGCGTGTCTCGCAGCCACGGACTCGATGCTGAGGATGCTATTCTTCCGCGTCGTCGCCAAGATATTAATGTCTGAATGATCTGGCCGGATCGGCTCGCCGTTCAACGCCCACGTAATCTCGATCGGTAAATCACCCTTGAGGATAGCGCACACCACGGAAATGGAATCGCCCCAGTTGGCTGGTTCCTCGGCGATAGCGAACGGTGCGATTTGCGGTGCGACTGCAACGAGTTCTATGTGTTTTCTTCCTTTCTCTCTTTTTTTCCATAAACCATTAATCTTCTTGACCTAATTACCTGACGCGACAAAGTTAGAGAAAGATTTGAAGAAGAAGAGAAAATAAATAGAGCTGTCAGAATAGATGCTGTTGTTACCATTACTTTTTCATTAGACGTCCGATTACGCACGCGATTTTCAATTGGGAAGGAAAGGGTAAGGAGAACAAGAAGGAAGAACAATTCTATCAACATTCTTTTCCAACGATTATCGTAGATACCGTTGACTGTCAACTCCGCGGAATAAGTGGTTGCGCCAGCAGCATTGGAGGCAACGCAAGTATAAGTGCCCGCGTGACTCGGACTCGCAGAATCTATGGACAGCAGGCTGTTCCTCTTGGTTGTTGTCACGGATATTCGATGATTCTCCTCGATAGGCATTCCATTCAATGCCCACGTGATCTCTAACGGAGTGTCCCCGTTAACCACCGTACAAACTGCCGAGACGGAGTCGCCCCAATTTACCGCCTTGTCGGCCATTTCGAAAGGAGCGATGCGCGGCGATACTGTCAAGATCACAAAAAAGCTACTTCACATTGAATCGGAAGCGGGACAAGGAAAATGACTCGTGAAAAAATTGCAGAACGTAAAAATCTCAGTCTTCTGGATCTTTCACAATTTTTTTCTTGAGATGTAATTTTCTTGAAAGCTTGCGATGTAGAAAATCCAACAAAGGAATGCAATTGATATTTCATTAACATTCTCAACTACCGATATCGTTATCGTGATTGTTATTACTCAAAGCTGCATTATCGTACACGCAATCTTTCCTAGGTCACAAAGCTAAGAGAAGCATAGCCCGATATTTCGTGCGTCCAACCAACCACCCAACCGTCATGGATTCAAACTGAATAAGCGTACCGTTCACCGAAAGAACCGAAGAGTGGGTAGTGGTTCCGGCCGTGTTGCTCGCAGTGCACGAATACTCGCCCGCGTGTCTTGCGGCTACTGATTCGATCGTCAGTTGGCTGGCCCGTTTGCTACTCCTGCTTATCACTATGTCGGGATTGTCGTAATTGTGCTCGTCGAATGCGCCATTCGCGATACCGATCACACGCCCATTAAATGACCAGATTATATCGATAGGCAAGTCGCCTTTTATCACCGCGCATTGAACAGTCGCCATCTCTCCCGCATTGGCAGCTTCGTCACCGAAGGTGAAAGGCGCCAGTTGCGGTGCAACTGTAACCGCGAAGGGCACACTCGTAAATCACACGTGGGGGTTTCTGGAGTGGCGCCCGAACACTCGCGGCAAGATAATGGGAAATGTTACCGGATCAAATTCAGAACCAAATTGGACGATTTATTAAACAACACTTCTGAATTTTCAAAGGGAAGATCGGGAAAGGAAATGAGGAAACGATACTTCGACAGAGGACATTGAACAACATTGTAACGATATGTTATAAAGCGATATGAAAAGATTCAAATAAAAAGAAAACAAAAAAATGAAAAAGAAAAAGTACAAGGACTATCGTTTCGCTGTCACTGCTGTATGGATTGTACGTCGTCGTCTCTGACGATAATCTCGCTTTCTAGAAGTACATGTGCAGGATTATCGTCTTGACGACAACGAGTAAACACGAAGAGCGATGATTACTCAATTGATATATTACTGCGGAAATAGAAGAAATTACAAAAGGATAACGAAACTGTATATATACAGGTGTAAGGCAGTACGTTTCTTTTTACATATATACGAGCGCGGTACCGTTCACCGAGAGTACAGCAGTGTGACTGTCGGATCCGGCGGCATTGGTCGCAGTACATTTGTATCTTCCAGCATGTCTCGCCGCCACGCTGTCGATGCTCAAGAAGCTGACCCTCTTATTAGTCACGATATTAACGTCCGGCCGACTCGAGTCGATCGGGATGTCGTCGAAGGTCCACATCAATTTTACGGGGAAGTCGCCCTTGACGATCGTGCAAGAGACCGACAGCATCTCGCCGGAGTTGAGGGGATCATCGCCAAAGGAAAACTGAAGGATCTGTGGCGCGACTGCGTGAACGACACGGCGGCACAGATAGGAAGGTATAATGAGAGACAGTGAAAGTGATTGGTAAAGGGATAAAAAATGTGTATAAGTGAATGTTATATAAATCAAAAATTTTCTTGCACATTTTTATATAACAAAAGAAAAAGAAAATAAAAATATCTTTCTCGATAAAATTTTAATATTATTAGATTGTTAGTAACATTCGAACACAAGAAATGATTATTAATTAATACGGTGTAAAAAAAAATTGTGTTTATAAATATTTAATGACTACGATAATCGATCGCTTGAATGATGCTTCAGGAATATGAGGAAAATGCATGACAGAGACGGGACGAATATTTATTTCTTCCGTGATAATCGATTGCATGTACCGTTTACAGCCAGATGAGCCGTATGTGTCGTGGCACCAACGCGATTGGACGCAGTGCAGGTATAATCGCCGGCGTGACGAGCCGCGACTGATTCGATAGTTAAGACACTGTTCTTTCGGTTTGTGCTGCCTACTACTACGTCAGAGTCACGACTGTCAATCAACGTTCCATTAAAAGTCCAAGTTATTTCGATAGGCTGATCGCCCTTCGTGACGGAACAGGTGACTGAGACTAGCTCGCCCCAGCTGGCCGGCTCATCCCCGAAAGCGAAAGGTAGTATTTGCGGGGCAACTGGAAAGAGCGACTGGGAGAAACAAGACAAGAAAAAGCAAGTGTCGGTTCGTGATGTGATGTATTCCCTAATCGCATAATTTTTAGGCATTTTTACGTATCTCGATTATGACATTCGTTCCATTCAGCCAAGTGCAACATGGATTGCTAGATGAGATTGGTATGGCGGTTTCTTCAAGAAATCTTTCGACAAGGATGGTGAATGGCTCAATGGATAGAGGTACTCAGGTTTGTGATGGTAATTATGTACAGACAGTTTATTGTAACGGAAACCGTGCGGAGAGGATTAGGATCGTACCGTTGACGGTCAAAGTTGTCGATCGACTGACGGAACCAGCTAGATTCGACGCGGAGCAGGCATACTCTCCAGCGTGGCGCGCCGAGACACCATCGATGCTGAGAGTGCTCAAATGCTTGCTGATTTTAGTGATTGTGATACCCGTATCTTTCGACGTATCAATCGGTGTGCCATTGAACGACCACGATATGTCCATAGGCATGTCGCCCTTCAGGATCGAGCAGGGCACGGACACGGAGTCTCCCCAATTGGCGATTTCGGCATTGAAAGCGATTGGTAGAAGCTGCGGCCCGACTAGAGGTATCGTCAAACAAACGATCATGCTTTATTACCAAAAAAGATAGGTAGCAGTGTCTGCGAAATTGTAGATTATTCTCGGTGGCTCTAACAAGCACCTGTGTGTTAGTGAACTACCCATCGAATGATCGCATTTCGAAGGATTTAAGTAGACGGAGGAACAATATCGATGCGAAGGAAGTGTGACAAATGAGGAAACAACTGGTGCTATTTGCAAGGTCTGTGCAAGGGATGAGATAGAAGGTGACTAAACGCAACTGAAGAATGAAAAAGACTGTGTTCTCTAGGAACAGATAATCTCGAACCATTGACGGTGAGGACAGTCGAGTGGGACGCTGTTCCAGCCGCGTTTTCAGCGGTACAAACGTACTCCCCCGCGTGTCTCGCGGTGATGACCGAGATCATGAGCATGCTAACGCGATCCGCGACCTTCTTCGCGAGTACGCCGGAGGAACCGCCCATCTCTTCTCCGGGATAGCTCCAACGTATGTTTAACGGCAGGTCGCCGCTCGACACGATACACTGCAGATTCGCAAATTCCCCGGCGTTCATCGGTAGCTTCGTAAACGCAAACTCCTGAACGACTGGCGGCACTGAAGATGGAGGAGCGATGTATGGATGTATACGATTATACGCGTCTCGCGTCAATGTGCCACGTGGATATCATAGACATATTATGTTCAATTTCAAGCTTCAACGGAAATATTTCGACTATGCAACTTTCGATATTGAAGATGTACGATTTTCTTTGTTAATTAACAGAACGCTGAAATCTGATTCTGTTCTAGATACATAAATTCGATATAATGCCGCGCGAAAACTTGGTATCTTATCTTATTATCAGCGTGAAACAATGCCTATAACACTCACGGACGCATGGCATTTGTTACTATGCGAGACGCCCGCGCGATAGGAGAAGAGAGATCTGAATTGAAAACAAGCGCATCAGAGATTTCTTACTAACGATTCAGTCGGTCACCGCCATACCAATTCCCAAACTTTCCATGAATGCGTCCTCTCTGTGGATCAACGTACGTTTGCTCTGTGTAACGTTATTAAGTAGTCATAACGTCAGCAACGGAATTATTCGTATGCGTTTCCGAATCCGTGCCCGTGTCCTACAGTCGCATCCTTTAGAATCTACGACACGAATCCCTACACGCGTGAACGACACCCTCAATAAACAATTCGCCGGTACTCTTCCGGTTCGATATCACAATCAACGGACAATGCGACATTACAAAGTTTAGTGGTGGTTATATAACAGACATGACAATCCGCTGTAAAGAAAGTAGCTGTAAATAAACATTTGTTTTTCTAATATCATTATAGTTGACATCTATCTCGTTGACCGATCGTTTGTTGGCCAATGGCTGCAAATATTCGTTTTTGTTTTCGAAATTCGTTTTCGAAATTATCGAAGAGACACATTACTTTGATAAACAATTAATTATTAAACAGAACACTGATTAAGTTCTGCGCATATTATTATGTATATTATTTATAAATATATATTTAGAACTATTAACAATAGAGAGTATAAATTTCTCTTTGATTTACAAATATTCTCTTATATTCAAATTTTCAAAGCATTAAACAAATTTTTCTTAAAACTCAATTTTCTCAAATGTCAAAAATTCTCTCTTTAACTTTTAAGATATTACTAAACTTTATAACGCTCTGAATAAAAAATGAATATATGTTATAAAATATTTAAATATTATTTTCCAAAGAAGTGCTAGGAAAATAAAATGTCGAACTTACCCATTACTTGAACTTCCAGTGTTCCACGTGCACTATAACCTTGTGCGTTACGTGCCACGCAAGTGTAAGTCGCCTGATCGCTCATTCTTTCAACATTCTCAATGATGAGCGTGCCATTAGGGAAGACCTTTTGCTTTCTGTTGATCGGCAGGACTCTGGTGTCTCGTTCCCAGACGATGCTTTCGATTGGGTATCCAGCAACAGGGCAAGTGACACGTAAAGTTTCTCCAGCAACGATGGCCTTCTTGTCCATGTGACGAATAAACGGCAAACCATAAACATTGAGACGGGCAGAATGCTCAGCAGATCCAACCTATAACAAAATTACGCGTCGCACGTGTAAAATATCCGCGGAGGAATTTATCAAAAATTTATTGATAAAAAAAATTAATATATGTTTAATATTAATAAATATTATATACTTCTTTATAATTGGTAATTTTAAATAAAAAATTTAATAAAATTTATTATTTGTTTACACGCTGGCCTCACAATGCGTTACCCCTTAATAGATATTGGTTATATGCGATAAATATTACCATATGCCTCGGTGGTCTAATTGGGAAGACGCCTGCCCCGGCAAGACAGGAGATTCCAGGTTCAAACCCTGGCTGAGGTAATATTTTTCGCAATAAGTTCTTTACAGTTTTTAAAAATGCTCATTAACATCATGCATTAATTTGACGATCAAATTCATTTGTGACTTTATTTCTATTCTAATTTAGAACTGCGTTATATGACCGGCTGTGTTCGGCGCGTAGTTTGAATGTACTAGATTATAGTTTAATTTAAATAAAAATAAAATTATTATTAAGCACTGACACCTAGCTTTGACCGTATTTGGCCGTGTTTTAAATTGTTTGATCTTTTCATATATCGGTCGAGAAGAAATTTATTAAAAAATTTATAAAAAAGTTTATATATTTTTATTAAAAAATATAATAAAAAACAAGAGAACCAACCTTTGACGCAGCGATGCACTTGTAGAGACCACCATCATTGGTATGAATGCTCGAAATATTCAGATGCGACACGACATCACCATTGACCGTGACGTATTGTCCCACTTGCAGTCTCTCGGTGTTCGACAACCGTTTTCCATCAAGTTCCCAGGTAATTTCGGGGGTGGGATTCCCGCTGGCAACACACTTCAAAAACATGCTCGGCCCAGGCTGAAGAGTCTCTTCGACGAAGGCTTGACGGATCTGCGGAGGCTCGACTGTCGATAATCAAAGAGATGAAAAGATAATTCCGTTGACAATCATAACGTTACCTTTTGTTTTCGCGACGTCAGTTTTAATGATTTCATATTCACATATATTTATATATTTATATATATCACTTCAACAAAATTACAGTAATTATTATTATAAAGAAAATTTTTTTATTAATTTTCATGAAAACTTTTTATCTTACAAAATTACTATCAATTTTTTATTAAATCACAAATAAATCAGTTTACGTACAAAATTAACGTTGCAATTAATAAAAATGCTTATTATTAACTTCATTAAATAACCAGAGAGAAAAATATGATAAAAATTTAACTCACATCTTCCACCAAGTTTTAATTCTGCCGTTGCTTGCGCGCTTTCCTGATCATTTCTGACAAAGCATTGGTACATTCCCTTATCCTCTTTCTTCACACTCTCGATTCTCAATACGCGATCTTCCAATCCAAGGGGCTTTCCATCCTTGAGCCAGGAGATGGTCTTGATCGGATTGCCTTGGACGGTGCAAGTGAAGGTCGCTGGTCTTCCAAAATCAATAGTCTGCGTACTCGGCTCGATCTCCGCAGTCAGCGGTGCCGTAACAGTCAAAACGGTCTCCACACTCTCACCGCCGACGGAATTGTTGACGATGCAAAGGTATTTACCGGAATCTTCAACTCGGGCCTCACGGATGATCAGAGTGCCACTGACTTGACGTACGCGCTCATTCAACTGAACCGGCTGACGCCTCGATGTGCCCTCGATGAACTTGTACCATCTGAAACAAAAGGATAAAAACTGCCGATTTTCGCGTCAATGCCAGAACGAGAATCGCTCGTTCCGTATCTTTACTATACTCGCTTATATAAATCAGTATCGTAAAATGGAACAAAAGTATACCAATTAATTTTATAAATTAATTTCGTAAATTTTATTTTTGTATGCGAATAACTCATAAAAAATTCTTTATAGAGAAATATTTTCTTGTTATTTTTATTGTAATATATGGCTATACAAAGAAAAGGCTATAACAGAACGAAAAGAATATACGAGATTATGAATTTTTATAAATTCGATAACAAACACACTATTTGCTCCATTTTACGCTATTATGTCTTAAATTCTATATGCGGGGCTTTGGGCGTCTCTGGGCACGGCCTTCCGTTTTTTCTACCGATCGGTGTTACATCTTTTCGGCAAAATAATTTTGTGCAAAAACAAAATCACAATTCAAGAATAAAACAAGACGTTTCTACTGTAGCCTCACGATTGAGAAGCGATACAGATGGGACGCAAAGAATAAATACAATGGCGGCGACAAGATTAAAAGCAAAAGAATACGTAAAAAAGTATACGTGTCGATTCTCAACGATAAGATTCCTAAGAGAGAAGGTGAAAGGCATTGCAGCGTGAAAGCAGGTATAAACGATTATACTTGTTCGTCGCTGATTAGAGGAATGTAAAAAAGAAACATAATGTAGAATAAAATGACGTAATCAAGCAGCAGCAGTTTTTTGACGTTGTTGAAGGCGGATGGTAGTGCAGGGTTTCTTTCATACTTTTCTAAGCAACAATATCTTTCACACGTAACAATGTCACGATAAAGTTATTTAAAAATTCGTACTGCATTGATTAACTAACTAATTCCAAAACTGTTTTCCAAATTGTTGAGAAATATTCTCGGATGTACAATCACAAATGGTGACGGATAGTGGAAGGCGGTTAGGCAGGGAGCAAAAATGGTAGTAAATTGGCGGTACGTTTAATAGCGATGGTGCAATTGGACGACGTGAAAAAAACGTTAAGGCTCGATTCTTCTTAGTCATTCACACATGCCCAATGTGTATATGAACGAGCGATTTCTTTACCTTTTCTCTTGAACGAGTGAGAGAGAGAGAAGGTGGGGAATGAATTAATACGAGCGGGATGAACGGAGGCACGAGAAGGTGGCAAGGACTTACCAGCCAAATATTGTGGGACTTATTTGGAGGTGTGCAGGTGTAGGGCAACATTGATCGCCCCTTTGATCGGGTGACACCCTCTCGGACCACCCGGATCAGCACCGAGGATACCGGGGGAGCAGAGGGCCCGCATCCTTTTCGAGGTCGCGCTTCCGTCACCTATCTCGAGGGTTGAGGGAAGGATCCAGTTGGCACTGAAAACCAACACGTCCGATTGGCCCCGGATCAGGGATATACATTTTGTCATTAACGCTATCGTTTATGACTCGTAATATCGCGTATAGTTTACTCGGAATTGAAAGGTTATCGAAATCATTGAGTCGACGCATGAAAAACAACTCTTTTGCAGCCCATTTTCCAAGCTCTGCTCTAAATTACGCTTTCTCTCGTTCTCTTCCCCCCTCTCCTCCTCCTTCTCTACATTCTCTACACTCTTTTTCTCACGTTCTGCATCGAGTCTTAAAAATACTTTTATATTATTTTTTTATATTTCCTCCTTGGATTTCACAATATTATCTCTATATTTAAAAAATCATGTTCTTTCTTCTTGCCCCTGTCGAATCTTACGGTACCGCCACCCGACACGGGGTAGAGGGTAAGGATGGAAAATATTAAAAATATGAATACAGGATCTGTGCCCCGCGGAGCGTGAGACTACATCCAAATCAGGAAGAAAAGAGATCTATACGGAGGTGTGTACCTAGTTATCGGGGCAGGAAAGCCTTGTGCCGCACATGCCAGCGCCAGAGACTCGCCCTCTACCCCGCGGTACTTATTAAGACCGTCACCAGTCGCCTTCGGGGCAGTACGACCAGACGGCTCTGAAATAAATAGATCGCCCAAAATATGTGAGAGTTTCGTCTCTTCGTAATGTTTCGATTCTACCCTGTTTCTTAATTGGACTCCGGAACCAGTACGCTTCAATTTAAGACTAAAAGTTTTATTTTATATACATACCCTATCACCATTGCGTTCGTCCTGATTTAAGTCGATAAAATTTTCGCATGCAATCTACTCACCTGACTATGATGCCAATCTTGCCAGATGGTGAATTTTGAATAATGTAGCTTATGTTTGATTATTACATGACATTCATATCTGAGCAGTAATAATATAATATAGTGCTTCAGAAAATTCTTTAGAGTTTATTGCGTTTATTCTGATGCCAAATACAACGGCCAAATCATACGGTAAATGTTGGATGTACATTCGCTGTTATGTACTTAATTCCGAATTCACAAAATTGTTAACTCACAAACTCCTTAACTCACGAAATAATGCATTGTACCTCTCTGTGATTCTCTATCGCTCTTTGAGAGCATTCTCACACACATGGACATTCTATTTTAACACTCTGTTAGAACGTGATTTGCTTTACCGACGACGACGATGAAAAACAAAGGAAAAACAGATTCGCGCGTGTGGAGGATTTCCAAAGTCTACCTTGTAAAAGGTACAGGGTATCCCTGAAGCGAATGACTCAATGCAATATCCTGACCTTCAATAGCCAAGATAACTTCGAATCCGAACTTCTTGCCTGACGACCGTGGCGCAATTTTATTTGTACCTTCTGAAATAACATCGAAGAAAATACAGAAAAGAAGGTATTTTAGCGATCTTTGTCAATGTACCTCGTTAATGGGACAGGAAAACCCTGAGTCGCGCAATCCAAGGCCGCCATACCCGTCTTTGGTACATCTATTAACTTTCCACCCTCGTAACGTTCACCGGCAATGCGTGGCGCAACATTGCCGGTTGGTTCTGTAAGCAGGGGATCGGTGCAAGAACACAAACTAGTGTAGAAGATATCTCATTTTTTCAGTTGGACCTTCTCACAATTGTATCGCAATTTAAAATGAGATATACGAAAATGAGGTAAACAAACGTTGTTTACGTTTCAAAATTGTTTGATACGCAATTTCAATTCGCATCGCAGTTTGTCAATCGACTTGTGAATGCCTGTACCTGAATGCAGGTGCTGGGAAACCCTGAACAGGACAAGGTAGACCAACCATCTGTCCGATTAGGATGTCCCTCCTCAATCCGTTCACATCTTTGTCTCGTACGTTCGGACGTACACTGCCTCGCGGCTCTGCAATAGCGCAAACATTGGGAAAATAGGAAACGCACCATAATCATCGTCGTCGTCGTTATCGTTATTAAGCGTATTGTTGATGCACGGCACGGGTACACAGATTTGCGGACAGATTGCGGATGATAAAATGTGAAGATAACGATTGATAACTATTTTACATTCTCAAGAATTACATTACAATATCCTGTTCTTTAAAAATTTCTTTAATATGATTTTATTAGAATTTCGTATATCAATAAATTATAAATAAATTTGAAAGAATTTAAATAATTTTACACAAATTTTGCACACAAATTATGATTATTCAGTGACAATTTATGCTAAATTGTTCGATCTTGCTCACCTGAATAAAGGCGACGGGCTGGCTTGAGCCTCGCAAAGCAACGTCACTGCTCGACCCTCGCTTTTCATCATTTCGTCAAATTTAGATCTAGGCGGCAATCGAGGCGGACTACTTCCAACCGGTTCTAAAAACGAAAAGGGCGAGAGGTTCACCTACCGCGGAATCAATCGATATCTTCACATATGTTTCAATCTAATATTAGTACATGATCGGCAAGATGCACTTTTTATTTCAATAAAAATGAACGTCATTGTTCCCTGACTTTTAAAAAATTAAACAAACAATGTCTGAAGATTAAACATTTCTAATAGTTTTCTAATAATTTTTCTAATAGTTTTTTCTTGAAAATCTTTTCTCGAAGAATCTCGAATCAATGGCTTCTTTTACATGTGCACAGATGCAACGGACATAAATTTCATTTAGAAGCAGTGTATCTTCATTTAATTTTCATTCCAAGGAATCAACTCTTATCAACAGTCAACATTTGCATTGCGGCTATTTGCATTGGCATATCTGAAGACAGAAAGTGGATTCGCTTGAGCCTAACATCATAGCAGTGCCAGCATCATCATAGCAGTTTGCAACGCGATCGAAAACAGTTAACTATTGAATAATCCAATTTTTTCAGTTAAATTCAATTTATCCATTCATTTTATTTTAAAAAAAATAAAACAAATTTTTCAATTAAAGCATTCGCTGTTGCTAGGTCTTTGGACAAATGAAGTCGTCAAATCATTTTCAAATCTCATCCACCGATTGAAAGTGCATATCGGACAAAGCGTGTTGCATCAATCGGACCAAGTGGTAATCCGAAAGAGCTATGTCTGGCGAATAATCTGCAAGATGTCCCATTCATTATGATGTCTTTTGTCTTATGTTTCATCTACAAGGTGTAAGAAATTGATCAATTGAATCACAGTCGAATGTGAAAAATAATCAATTATATAATTGATTAGTTTTTACAGCTTAATACACTTATTGTAAGCACATTAAAAGTAACGTATGGCACTATCAGCAATTTCATTAGGATGTTCTCCTTTGCGCGTTTTCATTCCAATTTCTGACTTAAGCAAATTAATTGACATTGGTACAAGTCCGCAGCAATGACGACTCGATTCCAACAGCTCATAGTAAATTACGCTTTTACTATCTCACTAAATGCAAAGCAAAACCTTCTTTGGGCAGCATTTGGACTTTGCGACCGATATTGATGTTTGTTCAGGATTTATCCATGTTTTTTTACATTTCAGATTGTCACAGAGTATATATTTTTCATCACTCATAATGATTTTCCATAAGAAAGATTTTCTATGCTGTTTATTGAAAAGAGAAAGATTCACTGATTTTTATTAGCTTCAGTGAATTTATGCGGAACCCATTTTCATTTTTGGGGGATTTTTCCTATCTCATGTAAACGTTGGAAATGGTTAGTTAGCGTTATTCCCAACTGCTTTGCACGTTTTTTTTATATTTGTGCTAAATTCTTAGCGAAATTTATTCCAAATCATCGTTGTCGCACTTCCGAGAGCCTCCAAGGCGTTGTTTGATCAGATCTTTTTTAAACTGCTTAAACTAAAACGCACGTATTGTTCGATACATCTCCTTCGAGAAAAGAAAAACAATCGATTCGCACGTTTTTGCAACATTTTTTCTCTGTTGAAATTCATAAAAAATACAGTCGGATATGGAATTTATCTGTTGTCATTTTTAATTTCTAAACTGAATTTTTTTTAAGATTATGTTAATCTTAAAAAAGGTCTTTCATCAAACTAAGTGCCAGTGTTAATAGCTATATATCAACGATACATAAGCGTAAAAGAGTGGGAAAATTAATTATTATAATTTTAAATTAGTTTTTACCGCCTTAAAAAAATTTGGATTATTTATTTGTATAATTTTAGCTGTCGTAACACCTTCGGCGGAACAATATTGGCTCTAGATACATAAACAACAAAATGGTGAAACAAATCGCGATATACTATTTTACATCGATTGATACGTACAAGCAGAACAAAAAATCATTATAACATCAAAATAGCGTCAAAATGATTATTAAAAATCATTTTCTGATCAATCATTTTAACGTCACTTTGACGTTATCATGATCTGTTGTTCTGCTTGAGTATCACCTAAGCGAACACAACTATCTTTTGCCAAGAAAAGAACGCTGTATCAAAGATGTATATAGGTGGTTTTTGCGAAGCAAGATAAAATTGCGAATAAAATTGATTGAAAATGGAGGCAAATCTCCTCTATAAATTAAACAGCAGTAATTGTAAATACCTATAAGTTGGAAGAGGGTGTCCCTGCGCGGGGCATAACATTGTCACAGCCGCTCCGACGACATTCGCGAGAACGTCATATTTAGACGTGGAAGCGACTCTAGGCTTGGCACCGTTTACGGGTTCTACAGAATAACGTTACGATCGTATCGAGTAAGCAAGCTCTACGAAATATTTAGGTTAATTAAATATGTCGATGGACTGACCTAAATGCGGGAGCAGGGAATGCCTGGGCATCGCACAACAAACTGATTTCGCCATCATTCGTCGCTTCGAAGGAATTGGATTTTGCCGTTTTTGGAAATTTTGGGGCCACATGACCTGCTGGCTCTAACGCGCATAAATTTTGTTATTTCTCATAATATTTGCGTCAGGATAGAACGCGCCACCGCCGTGTTATAGTTTTTATTTATTAATTTATTAAAACTAGATTGAGATATATTTCAAAGAGAATTTCAAAGTACCGATAAAATATATTTATATATACATGGACTGACCTAAATGCGGGAGCAGGGAATGCTTGTGCATCACACAATAAACTGATTTCGGCATCATTCGCCACTTCGAAGGAATTGATCTTTGCCATTTTCGGAAATTTTGGAGACACTCGACCTGCCGGTTCTAATACATAAATAAATTTTTTATTTCACTTAAAATATTATATTTGGAGAGAACGCACCACCGCCGTGCAATGTTTTTCTTTTATTAAAATTAAATTGACAATAAGAAGATACTACGTAGTACAAATATAGACAAAACTAATCAAATATATTAGTGGACTGACCTAAACGCGGGAGCAGGAAATGCCTGAGCGTCGCACAACAAACTTATCACGGTACCGTTCGCTACCTCAAATGAATCAATTTTTGCTGATTTCGGGAATTTTGGAGATACGCGACCTGCTGGCTCTAATATAAAAACAAAAATTATTATTTTTCTTAAAATGATATATCTGCGTCTGGATAAAACGCGCCACCGCCATGCAATGTTTTTTATTAAGTAGTCTACAGAAATTAAATCAAGAATAGAATTGAAAATGGATATAGACAAAACTAATTAAATATATTGGTGGACTGACCTAAACGCGGGAGCAGGGAATGCCTGTGCATCGCACAATAAACTTATCACGGCACCGTTCGCCACCTCGAATGAATCACTTTTCGCTGATTTCGGAAATTTTGGAGACACGCGACCTGCTGGTTCTAATGTGAAAACGAAATTTGTTATTTTTCTTAAAATCTGAATCAGGACAGGATGCGCCACCGCTTTTATTAAATAATTTACTAAAATTAAATTAAATATACATCTTCTCTTCAGGAAGAAAAAGAAGATTTAAATTAAAAATACAAATCGTCAATAGAATATAAATACGGTTTTAAAAATTGCTTTATAATTATCTTTTTATGATAAAAAAATAAAAAAATTCACTAATTTATATAAATAAAATATAAAAGCGATGCTAATTATTGACCATAACTTGAAAACATCAAATCATGCATTGTGTAATACTTCTACTTTGACAGCAACTATTTATTAATTTAGATTTCAAATTACGCGATCTATGTCCAGTTCATTAATAACCTTCGTTAACATTCATTACCTGTGAGTCGGAAGTGGCGATGCTTGAGCGGCGCAAGTTAACGCGAGCGACGATTTCGCATTTCTTACATAAGTGCTGCTTTTTGCGTCACTCTGAAAGGCGGGCGCCTTCGATCCCACGGGCTCTGGAGCGAAGCGAGAAAATCACGCGTCTGAATATCCTTCGATAATCTTTTATTCTCTCCTGAGAGAATTACCTGAATGACGGCACGGGGAACCCCTGCGCAGGACATTGCAAGCTCGATGCGCTTCCCGCGGCGCGTATAAACGAGTGAACGCGATCGTCACTCGAGAATTTCGGCCCCTTCGCTCCCATCGGCTCTATCAATACAAGAATCGCATAGATCGATTTCCGAATTAAAAAAACTATACTGAAAAACTCATCTTTCCGATATGAAAACAAAATTTTCGAGGAAAATAAAGCAAACGTCGATTTCCGTTCTGTTAGCACCATGAGTTCTCATTGCGTACAAATCAATAAAGGGCACAATCACGCTCTAAGTACCTGAACGCTGGTACTGGGTGACCCTGCGCTTGGCACTGCATCGCGAATCCGGCCGTCGATTTAGTTCGCAGCCATCGTTTTGCATCACCCGTGACGGACGGCGCCTTACTGCCTACCGGTTCTTTACGCAAATAAATTACAGGTTTTTGTTGTACAAACACATTAAAGAAATAAAGAAATTATCCTAAAATATCGATTTATTTCCGATCAAATAAATATCGTTGCTCGACGCGATTAAGAGAAGAGTAATTCCAATCGATATAATTCGCCCACGTGATTTACCTGAACGCTGGCACAGGGTAAGCTTGCCCTTGGCAGAGAATCACGATGTGTGTATCGGTGCGCCTTTCCATCAGACTGCCCTTCTCCCCCAAAATTGAGGGCGCTTTAGTGCCGACCGGTTCTACCGACGTACAATACATTTTAATTGCTCAGAAAAAGAGGTCGCGCGAAAATGTTACCTAAAACTGGGCACAGGGTGACCCTGACCCGGGCACATCAGTATTACGCTGGATCTCACGATCGTCTCTTTCCATCCACGTTTCATTTCGCCAATCAGCGCCGGTGCTTTACTTCCGATCGGCTCTGACGATTCAGAAAGTAAGTGTTTCAAACAAAATCGGAGGTGAAGAAAAAAGCTCATTTATAAAAAAAAAATTAATTATCTATTTTTCAGATAAAAAGTTTTCCGTTTTCTTCAAAATTGCACGCTTATTTCTGTATTAAAAAAGTTTACCTAAAATTGGGCACAGGGTGGCCCTGAGCTGGGCAGAACAATATGACCGCGTAGCCCGCCCTTCTTTCTTTCCATCCACCTTTCAAATCGCCCGTCAATGCCGGCGCTTTGCTGCCGACCGGTTCTGGCGGATAAAAGCCATCGAGAAATCAAAAAAGTGGCACGCAACACGTGTTGATTAACTGCGGTAATTTTACCTAAAGGAGGGTACAGGATATCCCTGCGCCGGACATGGTAATACTGCGCTTGAACCCGCTCTCTTCTTCAGCCATCCCCCTCTTATCTCGTTCGTGAGAGCCGGGGCTTTAGTTCCGATCGGCTCTGACGATTACAAATGTTCATGCGATCAACCAATTTGAACTTTATAAAATTATTGTACATGTTACTCAAGTTCAAGATTAAGCTTTCATTTGGATTAAAGCAACAAATCGATGCTTGTGTCTATTAAGTTAAGAACAATAAATCAAAGCAAATTCAAAAAAAATTTGAGGATACTAAAACAAAAATCGATTTACTTTAAACTGAGAAATGTAAGTCTTGCGGAACGTATTGGATCTAATTATGTCTTTCCTATGCTGTATCATTACCTAAAGGAGGGTACAGGATATCCCTGCGCCGGGCACGACAATACGGCGTTAGAATGCGCTCTTTTCTTCAACCATCCAGCTCTTAACTCGCTGAGAGCCGGGGCTTTAGTTCCGATCGGCTCTGACGATTACAAACGTGCATGATAAACCAATTAAAATTAATCGTATATGTTTATTTCCGGAAAGAATGGTTTTGCTGAAGTATCTAAAAATTAATTAGCTACAAACCTGAAAATAATTTTATTAGACTATCACAATAATTATGAAGAATACTTAAGTTAATTACTAGAATGTCAAAACTCTTTACTCATTACTTTTGAGCTTCTTACATAATTACTTTGATAAACTAACAAAATTATTTTCAGATCTGTATCTAGTTAAATTTTTATGTTTATTAGATTTATTGGATCAACAAAAAATTGTATGTGTTAATTAATTCGACATATACGAGATTAATTTTCTATTTGAATTTAAAGATTATACTTGCGTTTGTCGTCACAAACAATAAATTCAAGTAAATTATAAATATAATAAAATGAAACAATTTTTAAGTTGACATAAATAAATCTTGTAGAGCTTAAATTAAAGTTAACATAAATTAACACCGATTCTATTAGATCTAATTACGCTCTATGCTATTACCTAAAAGAGGGTACAGGATAGCCTTGCGCTGGACAAAATAATACGACAGCGGACCGCGCTCCAGTCTCCATCAAAACGCCCTTCACAATGCCGGTCACCGCTGGCGCTTTGCTTCCGACTGGTTCTAATCATTTATCCAATGATTGTTCAGCAAGCTGACATTTTTACTTGACGCGAATGCTTGTCATGTTTTTATGTAACCTTTCTGATGAAACAGGAGACCCCTTTCGAGCAAGAAACGGAGCGGAAAATCGGAGCAAAAAACGGCACGTAGATAAAATATAAAACGAGGAAGCAATAACTTGTGCTTGATTTGCATAATTGATCTCCAGTTTTAACCATGAAACGTAATTTATTGTTTTTTTGTGAGATGTGTGTGTGTGTGTGTGTGTGTGTGTGTGTGTGTGTGTGTGTGTGTGTGTGTG
>JANQDE010000072.1:282742-295378 GCA_037157785.1 Cephalotes varians
TGTGTGTGTGTGTGTGTGTGTGTGTGTGTGTGTGTGTGTGTGTGTGTGTGTGTGTGTGTGTGTGTGTGTGTGTGTGTGTGTGTGTGTGTAAAAACTATATACCTAAAGGAAGGTACGGGATATCCCTGTGCTGGACACGGTAATACGACATTAGATGCTCTGGTCTTTTCCATCCATACACCTTTCACATCACCCGTAAATGCAGGCGCCTTGCTGCTCACAGGTTCTAATATATAAAGAAACATGCGGTAAACAATAAGAGAATCATTTTTCGTCATACTTTTATCATCTAACGGGACAGGGAACCCTTCTTTAATATGAGAGTAATCAATGAAACTAAGAGCACGTGACTCATATTAATTTTAGAATAATCGATAAGATAACTTACAATTGAAAGATACAAAACGCAATGCATTTAGACAACGTATTTAATGAAAAATAAAATTGCTAAAAATTAAAATTAAAAAAATATTTATAGCTCTTAAAAAAGACACTAGATATGAATTTACCTAAACAAAGGTACCGGATAACCCTGTGCAGGGCAAAATTGTACAACGCTGGAAGCAGCTTTGCTATTCATCCAACCTCCTTTCAAAGTGCCCGTCAACGTCGGCGCTTTGCTTCCCACTGGCTCTGACAATTTATAGACAGACACGATCATGCTGTGAGAATCACTTATTGCTCGATCTACGGCTTTAGTATTTGTGTGCATATACCTATACATTGGAACTGGGAACCCCTGCGCGGGACAAAACAGAGTCAGATCGTCTCCTTGAACACGATGGTACCAAGCTAGTTTTGCATCGTTCGAGAACTTCGGCTTCTTCGTGGCAACCGGTTCTAATTACATGACAGGCACGGAAGTGAAACTCTCTTCGCATGCTGCGAGAATAACTGATTGCTCTATCTACGGTTTAGGTACTTGCGTGCATGTACCTATACGTTGGAACTGGGAACCCCTGCGCGGGACAAAACAGGGTCAGATCATCTCCACGAACGCGATCGTACCAGGCCTTCTTTGCGTCACTCGAAAATTTCGGTTTCTTCGTGGCGACTGGCTCTGATTAGATGACGAAAAATAAAATGAAATTCTCTTTGCATGCTGTAAGAATTCTCTATCGCTCTATTTACAGCTTTAAACAGCATGTACATGTACCTATACGCGGGAACTGGGAACCCCTGCGCGGGACACAGCAGGGTCAAATCCTCCTCTCGAATGCGATCGTATCCAGCAAACTTTGCATCGCTTGAAAATTTTGGCTTCTTTGTGGCGACTGGTTCTAATAGAGAACGAAATAAGATTCTCTTCGCATGCTATGACAATCGCCTACTGCTCTATTTAGAGACTTTAGAGTCTTGTGCATGTACCTATACGTTGGAACTGGGAACCCCTGCGCGGGACACAACAAGGTCAGATTGTCTCCTCGAACACGATCGTACCAAGCCAGCTTTGATTCACTCGAAAACTTCGGCTTCTTTGTAGCGATTGGTTCTAATTATATCGAGAAGCATGACACAATTATCGCATAATTATATCAAATTCCAACCTATTTCAAAAACTAAGAAATCCGAATAATCACAATGAGAATCGTTAGATTTTCATGTATTATAATTAATAGTTTTACAAAGATATTGAATTGTGAAAGCACGTATCAACTTAAAGTCGTTAATGACAACGCAATTATCAGGTACCTGGTTATAGGAATAGGATGCCCCTGCGCGTTACATAGCATGCTCACTTCCAATCCGCGGTTACGAACAAAGGAGAACGTTTTTACGTCTCCAATAAATGCGGGCGCTTTGCTCCCCATCGGTTCTAAATGAGGAAATAAATGACGTCACGAAAAATGTGTGTGCTTTATATGACAGAACCCTCGGACAGGGTTCCCTTCGTCGATTTTTTGTAGCGATTGTTCCGTGAAAGATATGAAAGAAAATTCATTCAAATTCTTTCTGCTCTGTGAAAAAGGACATCGCGAATAATATAGAAGTACCAACAATATTTATAAGACGTTTTTATATATACATATAATTTGCACGTATATATTTTAAAAATTTCTAAAATAATTTCTGGTTTCACAAACGGTTCTAAAATTATATTCATAACGGTTTTCACAGACAAATGCCTATGAAATGACGTTACTATCATCTTGAGAGATCGATGTTACTTGAATCCTTATTAAATGTCGTACCTAGACACGGGAGGAGGGTGGCCTTGGGCATTGCACGGAAGACTGACTTCTGCGTTCGCTTTCCGCGCCAATAAAGATATCTTTGCTTCGCCGGCAAAGGCAGGCGCCTTACTTCCGACAGGCTCTAAAGAATATCGACCATGCCATTACTACGAACCCAATTTCGCTTGCATATTTGAAGCGGGGACAGGGCTTACCCTTGCCAATAACAAATTATTATGCATTATGCATTATTAAATTCGTCTTTTAATAGAACGGCTCTATTATGAAACAAAATTTAGCAGTTTTTCCTGCTAAGAATAAGAAAATGATATTATTATTTTGACAATACTCTCTTGTATTCTTATCAATTAATAATGCTGTGATAATCTCGTACCTAGATATTGGAGGAGGATGACCCTGAGCATTACAAGACAGACTAACGTCCATGTTCGCTTTTCGCACCAGCAGAGATAACTTTGCGTCACCCGCAAAGGCGGGTGCTTTACTTCCGACGGGCTCTGAGAAATGTTAATTTATTTAGAAAGTTATCTTTTTACACACATCCCTATTCATTGCGCGGGAACAGGGTTTCCCTTCAAAAACGATATCTTGGTCAATCGATATAAATTAATTCTGCTTTTTCCGAATCTCATCCACATAGATACAAAACGGTTTTTTTAGTCAACCTTTGTCAACTACGAATCTAAAAGCTGTTACCTAGTAGTCGGCACAGGATTTCCCTGGGCAGCACAGAAAATACTAATGGGTTGTCCTTCGTGTCTTCCGATCGTGCGACTTAAATCATCCGACGTTAATCTAGGCAATCTGACGCCTATCGGTTCTGAAATCGACGAAAATTGGATCCACATATAAGCACCTCTTATGGAAGATTACCTGGCAATTGGGATGGGAAATCCCTGAGCATTGCAGGCAAGCACCACGTCCGTACCCATACGTCTAGGATAGGCTCTAAGAGTGTCATCGGTGGAGAAAATTGGTGATTTAAACCCGACCGGTTCTACGAGAAACAACGTGACAGAAATGATCATACGCTACAACTCGCGATATCACGAACAGTTACAGAATCAGTTGAGAAATCGAGAAAAGTCCCACCATTAAAAATTATTATAAATCAAAAATTGAACGTTGAACATACGGTTAAAATGTCAATTATTTTAATACGAGCGTGAAGAACGTCGATAGAATGTATTTGCGTCTCACCTTGAAATTGGAACAGGGTAACCTTGCACCGGGCACATCAGGTTCGTTGCATCATGCGCCCTAGTCTCCATGAATTCAACTTTACGCACACTCGGCAATTTCGGTTTCGCGCTCGACGTCGGTTCTAAGAGGTGCACGAGGACGAGAATAAATCTTGTTAGGCACGGAGACTGGTACTAACCGTGTAATGGGAACAGGGAACCCTTGAGCGGGACAAGTCATCGACACCGCGCTGGAGCTCGGCGTCGGCCTCACCACTTTTATGTCGGCGTTCGTAAACTTTGGTTTCGCGCTGGACACGGGCTCTATATCGAAGAAACGTTAGACCGTCACGCGCGTCAATATTACGTTCTGAACGCTAGGACTGGGTATCCCATAGAAGAATCAGAAACAAGATCAAATTGCACAAATTGCATTTTAAATACAACAAAAGCATAAAATGTTCACTTAAAAAATGTTCCCTTAACAACATATTAAAAATTATTATACAATATTATATAATATTATATAATTTTATTATATAATATATATTATGTAATATTATATAATTGTACTTCACGCGCAAGGTAATAAAAATTTTCATTCTCGTGAAAATTTTATTTGAGATACACAAAACGCGGAAGAGTACTTTATATTTCATATTTATATTTCAATATTTATATTACACACAATTCTGTACATGTATTTGAAATATTGATTAATCTTGAATAAAGGTAGAAAATGATGGTTATATTAAATTTTCACGCCGAAAGAAACCCAACGGCAGGCAGGAATTAAGCGAGATCTGAATGTAATTTGAATAACAAGGACGCCATCAAGTCAGAAGGAAAAATCGATTGTTGCCCTTTAAAATCCACTTTCTCTTTTATTCAATCACTTTCTATACCGTAACCGCGCATCAACTAATATACATATTCAGAGAATGTTTATACATATATTCGATATACCTGTAATTCGGTACTGGAAATGCTTGAGCTGGACATGGTAAAGTTAGAGGTTGCTCACGTCGCACCGTATACGTTGTGTAAGTGCGAGAATTTTCTGTCATTGGAAATTTTGGTTTCGTACTGGCAACCGGTTCTACAAAATAAGAACCAGATCCCATGAATCTTCACTAATCGTGTGATTATAACAAAGTCGAAGTTATTTAATATTTCTCATTTCCATTTGTTTAACATCCATAATTGTAATATTTAATAACAAAATTCTATTCTAAAAGACTATTCTGACGAAATTATTTCTTCGGCTAAATTAACTATAGTTCCTAAATGACATTTATTGCAATACGATCTTATTTTATCCTTCTTAACGATTAAGAAACCCTATACCGGGACAAGGTAACTTCATAACAATCGAACGTGCTGTATTGATTATCCAATGCTCAGCAACCGTTGTGAAACATTGGGGAAGATAATCACCTGCCGTGACGTGTCCTCGATGACTTCACCCACTATTGGCGCAATCAAAGGCCACAAAACAGACGGCGAGGATAGCCCTGACAAATATGAAGTTAAAGAGCAATTTACCTGAATGCTGGCACGGGAAATCCTTGTACGGGGCACAAGAGAGTCGCGACGGAGCCCAATATCGCATTCGGATTCGTCGATTTCACGTCCAATGCCGTTAATTTCGGTTTCGAGCTCGACAACGGTTCTACGTAACCAGAAATACAAACGAGCGAATACCGAATCGACCGTAGGAAATCGATGATCCCCGCGTACTTTACGTCCACGAACTTACTTGAAGACTGGGACGGGATACGCCTGAGCGGGACATTGCAGTGTCACATCTTGAACTTCCGCGATCTCGAACGTACGGCTCTTATCGATAGTGGAGAATTTGGGCTTTGCGAAACCGACTGGTTCTACAAATCAAACCTCTAGTCAAATGCAAAACCTCGGTATATTGATATATACATTGTATTATTAAAATGAATGGAATTATATTCAAAATTCGGCAATCTTTTCATTTCAGAAATGTTAGTTAATATTGTTAAATTTATAATATTAAATATAAATTATAATACGCTAATTATTGCTAATTAAAAATTCATTAAAACTTATATCGCAAACAAAATAAAAATTGAGATTAAATCGCAAATCTCGTCTTACGCGCGGGTGATCGATACTGGGACAGAGTAGCCATCCTCAGAGAGAAGAAGCCTTCAGATATTCTCTATCGGATTCTCTTCTCTCCACGACAATAGCGGAAGATTGACCAATACATCAACCTACCTATACGTAGCGACCGGAAATGCCTGAGCCGGGCATAACAACGTAAAGCCCATGCCTTTTGTAACGCGTAACCCAACGTCGTTTACAGATGGAAACTGAGGCTTGGTGCTTGACGCGGGTTCTAAAAACAGAACGCTAGACAAAGTCCGATACGTACAAAGAGAGAGCTAGTGACGAGTTTTACTCTAATTATGCTGGAATAGGGTTTACCCTCTTCACCAAAACGTGTATTCTATAGCGAGCAAATGAGAATTAACGTACTACAGAGACGTAATAATAACATTTCTAAATCTTGTGATTACGAAGAATAAGAAAATTTGAAACAAATCACATAAAATTACGTCAGTTCAGAAATTACCTGATGAAATAACATTGTTGTAGGATGCTGAGAGAGAGACGAAATCCGTGCGTGAAAAATATATAAATATTTCTAATTTCTTAAATCTCTTTGCGAAAAAAGTACACGAATGCCTACCTATAAAAAGGTACTGGAAATCCTTGAGCGGGACAAAGGAGGGTAACGCCTCTTTGCGAAGAAATGCTAAATCGCTGAAGATCACTTGAGCCAGATAATTGCGGTCGCGTGCTGGATGCCGGTTCTGATAGAAAAGATCATTTGTTTTGAGGAAGAAAAGAGAGGTCTTTACCTGTACGATGGGACGGGGAACCCTTGAGCGGGACACAGTAACGTCATCGCACCGCCTAGGTAGACTTTGAATGTCTGCGAGTCCGCCAGCGACGGAAATTTCGGACGAGCACTTGCAACTGGTTCTACGAAAGTTCGAAAATGCTAAAGAAACACCGATGAACACAATATTTCCTCTCTTTTATTTACGCTATCAATCGTATGCAAAATTAGAACATAATTGCTAATAAATTCCAACGAATAATGAGAAAATTCCAACTATAATAAATAATATTGTAATACATCATACATAAATAATATTGTAATACATAATTTAACATTTCCTCATTAATAAAATATACACGTTTAAATAAAATTTAGTATAGTTTTATTTTAGTATTGTTAAAATTTAATTTAAATAAAATTTAAGTAAAGAAAAAACCTAATGTAGTTTATAAAATAAATTATAAATAAATAACATTTTAAATGTTCCGCGTATGACAATCGCTCATCAGAAATTGATGCATGTGTTGAGAGAAAGATTCGTACAGACATTGAAAAATCAAAAGAGAAGAGTGAGAAACGCAGAGTATATACCATCTATCCGTTCGCAATTTCCTTCCTCGTCTTTTCTACATTATTCCGCATTGTTCCGTCGTGTACCAACCGAATATGGTTGCTGTATAGTATGAACTTGCTTTTTTATTATATGGACGCTTTGTATACCTGAAAGCTGGAACGGGGAAGGCTTGTGCCGGACACATAAGAGTCAGCGGCCGATCGCAGTGAACTGTGTACGTACGCGAGTTCTCTGTCATCGGAAATTTCGGTTTTGTGCTGGCGACTGGTTCTACAAGAAAGCGAAAGAGAGAGCACGAGCGTACAGCGTACAATCGCGACAATAATTCGATAACTTAAACTAATGGAATTTTATTTCTCCTCGAAAAATCATTATAAAATTGCTGAGACAGGGCATATTAACAATTACATCATTACTAATTGCATTATTATTCATTATGTTATTTACTTCATTATTATGAAATAAATATTATTAAAACGATGGACAAATGTTTTCGAAACAATAAAGAAAAATTTCTTGTAATAATAAAAAAAATAAGCTTGTTAAATCTGTATTTAAAAAATATTTTTAATTTTTTTCTGAAAATAATCGAATTTGATTGTACGGGCGCTCATGTTCTTTCTGTCACTCCCCGCCATTCGTAAATTTATTCTTTATTTCTAAAACCTAAATCTGCTGCGATATAACCTTGTCCCACCTATGCGATGGTACGGGAAATCCTTGAGCAGGACAGAGTAGAGTCAAAGAGTCTCTCTGGTTCGAGATAAATCCGCGTGAGTTATCCATTGTCGGAAACTTTGGACGTACGCTCCCCACGGGTTCTACAAAAAGATGAAGTGGAAGGAAACGTGCCAGAAACGCTGACAACGTTATAATGAGCCACTTATACATGCCAGGAGACAGGGAACCCTTTGAACCCATTGAAATGATGAACAGCTCGAAATTCATCATTTGACCAGATATTTGTGTACAATTCCATGTCAAGATTCAATATTTTTTTAACATCGTGTAAGGAATTATCGAATGAAATGACTAGTTTTTAAAAATCTAATCTTCTTTCTAATTTAGTGTTACAAAAATAAATATTGTAAAAATTTATGAAACTATATATATATATATATATATATATATATATATAAGAAATATCGATTTTCTATATCATCGTATTTAAATTTTATGTCATCTTTTTAATGATCAGCCCTACCTATAAGACGGAAGCGGGAATCCTTGCGCAGGGCAAAAAAGTGGCAAGCTCCCGTTACTCCTCGACACGAATCCAATCAGGTTGACGGTACTCGAAAGTTTCGGACGTGCGCTCGCTACGGGCTCTGCCAGCCGCAGCCCGGAAGAGAAGAGAAATTGTGAAGATGACAATGAGACGCCCGAAACATCTTCGCATATTTCGACTTACTTTTGAATCGGGACAGGGAACCCTTGAGCGGGGCACAACAAAGTGACGGATCCATCTTTGATCATGCGAAACCCTCTAATGTCGTCTATCGTCGGGAATTTCGGTTTTACACTGCCAACTGGCTCTAAACATCATTGAACCGTACGTATAATATATATTACCATTAATTGAGATATGTCTATGCGCAGAAGGACGGGGAACCCCTGAAGCTCGAATTAAATCTGTATCTTCCAAATATTCACAATTTTCGAAAAAAACATAACATAATGACTTTGTCTTTTGACGCTGCCCAAATCTCTGTGCTCAATACAAATGTAGATTTTATTTAACATTTAATTCTAAAAAAATATCATAAAAAAAGAATTTCTCTTTTTATCAATATTATAATAAAATATAAAATATAATAAAGTACATAAAGAAAGAATATTAAAATGTATAAAAAATTACAAATAAAATAAAATAAAATTATATAATTATAAATAAATTATATTAAAAAATTATATAAAATAAAATAAAATAAAATTATTGATGTAATCGTCAGAACTTTTTCATTAAAATGCATTAATATTAAATTGAAACTATATCGCTAATTAGAGAACGATGTTATATGAAATGAGAAGACCGCCGCAATGTCAAGTGTATCATCATTACTAATTGCTAGCGCATGGAATATTTAATCGCAATTCCTTAATGGAGAACCGACGTGAGACTATGCTTTAAGAGCGGAATGACATCAAGGCATTCGATGATGTAATACCTATATGACGGAACCGGGAAGCCCTGTGCGGGGCACAAAAGCGGCAAAGTTCCGCTCGTGGACGTGATGAGGCCGTTTATATTGCTGACGCTGGGGAACTTCGGACGTACGCTTCCCACAGGCTCTGCGACGGGTTATGAGACCCCGAGAAGAAGAGAGAAAGAAAGAAAAATACATACAATGACTTTCGCGTAGCGCGACTTACTTGTACAGAGGGACAGGGAACCCCTGAGCGGGGCACAGCAACGTGACCGAGCCGTCCTTCGTCGTGCGGAAACTCCTGGAGTCGTCGATCGTCGGGAACTTGGGCCTCACGCTGCCGATCGGCTCTGATCATATCGTTTATAATTGGGGACTTGCGCGCCCGCGACGAACGGTCATCCCGAAGGACTCGCGTTCGCTCGTGATGGCGGTGTTGTGGTCTCTACCTGTACAGAGGAACGGGGAACCCCTGTGCCGGGCACATCAGGGCCGGGGAGTCTCCGACGAGCGTCCGGAAACCGCGCACGTCGTCCGTCGACGGAATCTTTGGGCGCACACTGCCCACCGGCTCTAAAAAGCACGCCGTTCTTGTTTTTGCATTCTTTGAATTCGCTTGTAATTTTGATACGAAGCAAGAGTCGCCCTTGAGGAACGATAGACGATAAATTGATTCAACGTCATACAAATATGTGTGAATACCTTCGAGAATGGTAATATAGACGCTAACTAGACAACGGGAAGGAACGGGGAACCCCTGTGCACACACACATACCATGAAACATGATTTGCTAAATAATAATATCTGTATTGTAATCCTAAAGTTTGGTATTATCTAGTATAAGTGTTGAGATTACCGTGTTTGATTACAAAGATTTTGTTATTTCTCTAAGATAATTTTCAGGTTAATTGTGCATATATTATTTAAATAAAACATCTGATTTTATAATAAATAGCGGTAAAAGATAATTTAATCGAAATCGAAATAAACATATTTAAATATTTAGCTAACAAAAAAATAGATATCAATTAAAAATAGATATTAATCTCTTGTCCTCTCCAATACAATCTTAAACAGATACAACTAATTTGCACCTGCCATTTTCATTCGCCTTTGCTATTTATTTCACAATTTTATTCCTTGTCACTTCATAAATTATCGTTCAAATTATAACTTAGCAGGTAAAGGAAAGTAATCTATCATCCTTAAGTCTCACTGCAAGCTTCTTTATGTTCATTTAATAGTTTTCCAGTCGTAAGTTAATCTGCACTGCGATCAAGAGTACTGTACCTATGAGACGGTACTGGAAATCCTTGAGCAGGGCACAGAAGCGGTATATTGCCTTCCAAGCTCACGGAAAGTCCGTTTAGGTTGTCCATCGTAGGAAACTTTGGTCGCACACTGCCCACAGGTTCTGCATAACGAAAAGCCAGTGGAGCCGTATACTTGCCAAGACCCTGCTCGTGTCTCCAATTATCGTTATTACGGCTACATTGCATCTTGTTCTAGTTAGCTCCTTTAGATTATTGCATCGCGTCAACGTGACTCGATAACGTTGCCTATGCGCTATTGCGCCGCTCGTAGGCGATTCGTTTAGCGATGTCATCCTGTCGATCAGTGTAGATATTCAACAACGTGAAAACGATAGCGAAGCGAAAGTGATTTCGCGTTGTAACGCGGTAAATCCGCCGGAGTATATCAAAGAGGATTTCTTAACTCTCGGTTACCCGAATTACACGATAAGATAAACTATTGAATAAAGTAGTAATAGTCAAGAATAAAACGACGATAAATAAAATTTTATGTAGCAATTTGATGCGTTATTTCAGTTTGACATAAAAGTTCATTCTTTCATTCAAAAATGAACAAGATAGAACATGATTGAGAAGGAATCTTTTTAAAATAAGAGAAATGGGACTAATATCATTGACTTAATGGCTCGAATATTCCTGCTAATTTACTGTAAGGACTAACAAAAATACGATCAATTCTGCCTAATTCACAGCACAGAACGGAGCTCAGCTGCGTTGAGTGCCACGTCTATTGAACTATGCGCAGCATCCACACGGTGAAGTTCTCAGCTGAAAGAACATATTCCGTAAACTTACCACGCGAGAGCGAAGGACAGAGCCCGGAGATCGCGGAAGGCGCCGCAAAGCGCGTCGAAAGAATTTCGCACAAGTCATTTCTTTCTTTCTTTTTTCTATCTTTCATTTGTTTTTCTTTGGACAATTTCTCTCGAAACCGATCATATCAAGAATCGAGTTTTGGGCGGGCGGTGGCGCGTGCCCGCAGGGGTACCCTGTCCCAGCATTCAGGTTCACTCCCGAGCTTGATCGCACTAAACCGAACATACATTTCGACTTTTTTAAAACAAAAAGTTCGAAGATATGATCTGTGATGTAAAAACATCGGCTTCTTTAACAACTGATCTTTCGCGTTTTCGAAAGAACCGAACGAGAGAGTCGATCAAGCTCATTGGTGCAAACGATTGTACATTCATCGACTAAACCCGAAGAGAACTGATTTTCCTTGAGAAATACAAAAATATCTTGCCCAATAATTTAAAGAAATTTAATTAGGAAGATTGACAATAATTACTTGAAATGTCAGTTTCATGTATATTTACTTCTGTTATGGAAAATCAATTATCTTTTGGGTGATAGTTCCGAACCCAGACACCTTGCAAAAATAGAAATAGATAACTTGTAATAACTGTATTAAAAAATTGATGTTTCCAAATTTATGTTAACAAATTAAAAGAGCTACATAAACTGATATTTAGAAGAAAAAAGAAAGAGAGAGAGAAAGAGAAAGAGAGAGAGAGAAAATATTTTATATCTGTTATAGTATCTATTAAATTTATATTTGTAATCGGTTAATTTATAGTTAGCTTGGTAAACAAACGAATTATTACGCAACAGCAATTTCAACAATAATTATTGCAACAATAATTAAGCTTCTATGATCATAATGCGCGTACCTGTGTAAATTAATCGCAGCAAATATAATAACTATATATTGACCCGTAAAATTGAAAGTGTGAATTATCTGGTATCCAGGTCCGAAACTAGAAATACGATTCTGATTTCTTTCGAAAAAACAGATATGGGACGTTGATTAGTGAAGCTATACTCCTCCGCTTTCATCGAAGGATGATCGAGAAATGTTTTTCAAAGAGAGCGATGCTGAATCAGAATCGTGATTTCCGTACGAAAGAAACGAGAACACTTTTGCGTTTTGACTCACCGGTAATGACGAGACGTCCCTTCGTTGCGGATAACCTAGTTTCGCCAGTGAGTCTGTGCTTCGTGCGGCATTGGTAGGTCTTGTATCCGTCTTCGGGTCCGACGTCCCTGATGTGCAACTCTCCGGATGGCAGCACCAAATATTTTCCATCTAGACCCGTCCAGAGTTGCACGCGTTAGTCATTGTACATTAGTCTCGCTTACGTAACTAATATCATCAGGATAATCGATTCGATTGATTATTGCACTATTTGATGTATGTATCGCGCGATATCATTACATATTGAGAGTTACGAACACATCGCTACCGATTAATTACGAGCACAGTATGTATAGTAGTATAGTAGTATAGTAGTATTATATACAGAGTGAGTCATCTGAATCTATCACCTCCAATAACTCGTTT
>JANQDE010000072.1:295743-327165 GCA_037157785.1 Cephalotes varians
TAAAACTTTTGTCCGCCATCTTGAAATTTTTAAAACAGCCAAGGTCATATCTGAACGTAAAATTTCGCTCTTTCATTTTCCGGTGTCAAAAAGGGGGGTTTCCATTTTAAAAAACCACTTCCGGTTGAAGGAACCCACTTCCGGTCAAAACCAAAAGTTGAAAGGTACGCCATTTTGGTTCCCCCTCGAAACCATACAACTTTTATATGAAACTTTTTTCGATACCTGGCCACCCAAACGAGTTATTGGAGGTGATAGATTGAGATGACTCACCCTGTATAGTAATCAAGGGGAAGATCGATTATCCCAATTTAATCGCACGATGCTCGAATGACAGTAATATAAGATTAATATAAAATTACGACACTTCGAGCACAATGCCGTCTTACTTGATGCACATGCAATATTATTCGTACACGAATTCGCCGAACGCTGAATGAACGCAGACCCTTCATTTTCTCGCTTCGACGATTCGGCGAATTCTTTACGGAATCAAAGCACGTTCGCCAAACAACAGTAAGGGAATCTCGCGCGTCGTACAGACTTATAGGAAAAATATTATGCGGAATCACGTCTTCATCTCTTTGCAAATGTAAATGTATGACGCGCAACATTCGCCCTCGCTCGTTGTTACATCCAGGAAATCTATACATTCTTTGTGTTTATTATATTAAACGTAAAAAGAACAAAAGATGACACATTAATCCTAAGTAAAATCTACAGTACTTATTAATACTACAAACATACAATATATCAACCGTTTTGTAAAGACTTTCTTATTAAATCTCCGATAAACTAATTTTAGCATATATCTATATATAGATATACAATATCACTTGACACAAATTACCTTAACAAACAAGCTATAACAAATTGCCTGTTAATCCATTTTGCGCTAAAGTTAATCTCCATCGTGGTTGAAACTGCAGTTTCAACGCCTCTAACGAATCTGATCGCTTTTGCGGCTGAATCTCATCGACAAACGAGACTTCCTGGATGGGCGAACTAGTTTCATGCGATCACATACAAGCGATATCCACGGCCATTTAGCTACTACCACACAGAAAAGAGGGTACAGGTGAGAAGAGACGGATTGGCCGATCGAACGACCGGAAAAAAATCAGTGGAAAGGGAGAAGAGAGGTCTGGAACAGCGCGAGCAGCGGCAGTCAACGTCGTACAAATTTCCACGTAAAATCCCAAAATATTGCACGGCACTTTTGAAACGAGGGGCATCGAAACAAGAGAACGCATATATCTTGCATTTTGCACGCGTGTCACGATACGATATCGGTTCGGACGGTATTTGGTCGATAGAGCGGAAGCCGATGGAACGATTTAAACGACCTGGATTGGTATTTCGCAACTATAAATTCATGTTGGCGAAATAGTTTATTCCCTTTCCCTGCCATTCTCTTTTACCCTCCCACGTGTCAAAATTTGTGTAAAGTCATCGTCACTATAAAATTTGTGTAAAGTCATGCGCACGTATTTTATTTCGCTACGGATCTCGTGACTAAAGCCAGCGCATTTTTATTTGTTACGGTCGAGCCGAGAATAATTTTTGCTCGAATACGAAAGCAATCGTCAAACGGAGTGTCATTACCGGGCAATACTTGGACGACTCATGAGAGTATCCTTGATCCACATTGCCGCACACTAATGGCTTACCAAGCACTGTAATTCTGCGTTTACCGAACGCTTGAAATGTGTCGCTCTTACAGAACAAATAATGCAAAGGAAATGCATCAATTCTTTTTAAACCAAAATACAAAGTAATCGGAAAGAAGAAAAAAACAGAAAATCATAAGAAAAACTTGTCGAAGAATCTGCTCCTAAACTGAATCTGAAATCTTTTTGACACAGATGTTATCTCACGAATCATACAACTCCGACTACGAAATAATACAAATGTACGAAAATAGAACACAATTCCTATTGCATTCCATGCGTTTGTCTTTTCAACAAGTTTCTGCATGATTTGATGGATTGCGAGTGTCGTAGAAATGAAAGATTCACGCGTTATTCGAGAATAAAGATGACATGAAATGTTGCGCATCGTGTACCGTAATCGGCGCTAGGATATATATCAGTGGTCTCGTCTTCGATCCAAGAGTCAACCTCGACGAATTCGGCGACGAAGCTCGGTATGTGACACTTGATAATTGCGGCGTTCCCCCGAAGGACGTGTTCGTCCATCACGTTCACTGCATACCGCTGCCCGACAACTGCAACCAGACATCGGTTTCCGGCTTTACCATAAGGCGCACATCTCCCACCTGACAGGATGTGTCGATCATTCGTCGATTGACTACGATTTTAATTTCATACGATCGATGATTTTGTCGATCGATACGATAAAAAATGAAAATAGGAATTTGTGTATTAATTTTATTACAACAGATGAAATGTGTTACGAATAATTAAACTTGGGTACAGAAATACTTTTTTCATTTCTTTCAATTATTAATAATTTAATATTTTATATTATTTAATAATTATTAATTATTAAAATATTTGTGTTTGTGTTCGAGCTCATTCCTCATCTTGTTTGTCTGCTTATTGCATAAATGCCGTTATTATGTAATTTCTAGTAGGTCTTGTTAATCGAATTATAAACCGTGAAAAAAGCTAGTTTTATTAATTTAAAAGTGAGTATTTATGTTTTATATCAAGAAAAAAAGAAAGATATTATGTGCTATTGTATTGGATCAAAGATAAATTGTTAGTCAACAAAAAATATTGTATTATAAACTTTATAACTTTATAACGTTTATAATGCATTATTTTTTATCGACTAAAACTTTAGCGTATTTATAACTTTAACGAATTGAAAGTTTATGTCGTTATATATATATATATATATATATAATTCAATATCATTGCAGAATTTACATCATAAATTTTTATAAATATCTTTTTATATAAATATCTTAAGTGATAAGGCGGTTTTAATTAATCACGAAAAACGTTAATAAACTGTTACAATAAATTTTTTTTCGGAATTTATATAATAAAAACAAATATTCGATGAATGATCCAGATGTTATTTTCAAACTTGTAATACGTAATCATCACGGCAGTTTTCAATGATTCGATAAGTTCCGCTCGGCGAGACGAGCGTATTATAATCAGGAATTCTATTCACGTCACCGTCACATATCTTTTCTTTGTAAATTAAAATAAACTCTACTGTCTACGGCAGCTGAAGAATATGTTCCTGTCAAAGAGAACTGGTCGCGCGACCGGTCTTGAAATAAACGCGATCGATATTTAACATTCGTTCAATAAGCAAGTGGCACATCGATGCTCATCGCGATATGAAAAATAGCTAATCATATTGCATGCGCCTTTTACACTTCACACACTTAAACAAACATGATACGTAATATCATTAAGAGAAAAGGAGAAAATTGTAGAAAGCGCATGCAAGATGTCAAATAACTCGGTCGATCGATCCAGTTCTCACCTTCGGTGATCTGCGCCCTATTCAAACAAAACTTGCGATCTGCCAGTTTACAAGGAAGGACACAACGCGCAACGTGCATCCCTTCAGTTTTTACTACCATATGACTGTGCGTCGGCGACGTAGCTGCCGCCGTTGGAATCGATCCATCCCACCACGTCCACGTGGTCGGCCACGAATGAGGGAACTTGACACTTGAAAATAGCCGCGTTGCCGCGTATCGCGAACTGATCGTAAACCTGAACCTCAAAGTACTGGGCGACCACTGCAAATGAAGCGAGAAAAAAACGAGAGTTTGGCGTTTGTTTCCAGACTCGCCTGGTACGCTTTGATCGTACCGATTAAAATTCCAATGAGTTTGGCTGTTTGCAAACTGGCTGCCGCTGCAGCCAGTCTCCGATCGTGCTCCTGTCGAGTGCAGCAACATCTGGTGCACGTGGACATCGATCCAGTTAATCCGACTTAATCTAATTGCAAATTAGCAAACCTGCGCTCCGGTCTCTTAATTTCACACAGAAATTTGTTCGTGGATGCTGCATCAAAGAAGATCAATATGCAGCATATATTACGCTTTATTAAAATAATATTTATCTCTCGCAATACCATTTTATAACCACAAGCTGAATTTTATGTTAATTATGCCAAGATTTATATCTCATCCTGATCTCTACTCTAATCTTACGAATTCGTTTAATAAATAAATTTAGTGACTACGCTTTTAAAATACGTAACATGCTTGAGGAAATAATATCCATTACCGTAAATTTCCAAAAATTAGATACAGAAACGAGATTATAATTTCTTATATGAGAGTATTATGATATTTAATACACATTAGTATACTTCTTATATACCGTCTTTCAGCACTGATTTCCGCGGCCGTAAATTCGATTACGCCGAGAATAGCCTTCCAACGATCCTCTCTCTTTAGTAAAAGTGGATCAAATCTCTTGGTCGCGCGCGGGCGTTAATTCACTTCTCGACCCAATTAATCCGGCTTATCCTAATCCGAGGATCACGTCGAACGAGACCACTGCCAGCCGCATGCTCTGCCTCTATTCACCCTTGCCGAAAAGAGCAAACTTTTCGGGACAGAACCCGCGTTCCACTCCATCGACCACTAACTCTTCTTTCCATTATATGGGAATAGCGTGCTCTGTCGAACGACGTTAATATGTTCGATATATGTACATACGTGAATGAACCGTCTCTACCCATCTGAGAAATTGTAATTTAATTTACAAGATGCTTTATCTTTAAAAGACGAACACCGTGCGAGAAATTTTAAGGGCATAGAAAAAAATTATAAAAAGATAAAAAGGATTTATCTAGAAAAGATAAAATTACATCGCTATAATTAAGGTTTAGAAATAAAATTTATATCGAAAGATATATAAATATTATTTCGTTATTTCATTAATGTTGATTTCGACATAAATACCCTCTTCTTGCTGGCTATTCGCGGTATACATGGAACCATCCTCAGCCTGCCACTCAATCACATCTACAAAATCCGCCACAAAGCTGGGCACGAGGCACTTCAGAGTTGCCGTATTTCCGCGTAAGACGAACTCGTCGATGACCCTCGTCTCGTAGAATTGCTGGACCACTGCAACGCGCGATTTCTCAGAGCTGATCGTGATACATCATAGCAAATTTTATTTCGCTTTAACGGACGCTACTCGAAAGACGGACGCCACCGAAAGACAATTAAAATTCTACACAATCATTATATTTTTCGCCATTGAAATTGTTACTGTATATCTTCAAACTCATCTTCAAACTATCATCTTCTTATCCACCTTTCAGATGTTCATTTCGTAACTTAAATACACTTTTTAAAGCGATTGTGCGATTGTGCACGATTGCACTAGATTATAGCAGATTCGAAAGTAAAAGTTGGAACTTGTTATGAGCCGCGAACTGCTACCGACAGTTGCCGGAAACGAATGAGAAGAAAGTGCAAGAGCTCGTTTGAGAGTGGGAAATGAGAATAACGGGGAAATAAGAGAATAGAGAAGAAGCTGTTCCGCGGACAACGGCGCACATTACGTCGGTATCGACCGGCGTCATACCATACTCCTGTCCATGCGTGTAAATCGTCCCGTCGTCGGCCACCCACTGATCCACCTGGACGAACTCGGACACGAAACTCGGTATTTTGCATTTCATGATCGCGCTGTTAGCCCGGATCACGTACTCGTTCTCGGCCTCGGTAACGTAGAACTGCGAAACCACTGCCGGCAATGTGTTAACTCTTTGAAACACGGTGAAAAATAAATCGTTTCTGCGAAAATTTGATAATTTGTTCCTGATCATATAACGATGAAATTTATGTGAGTAATTTATATCATTTTATATGAAATAAATCAATTAATCGCATAAAATTTCAAAATATTTTTTGATACTCTTTAACAAGAGATATCTTATGTTATAAACATTTTTTTATACATTCTTATAAACATGTATATGTTTCAAAGAGTTAAACAAACGGAAGATAAAATGCATCCTGCATAATAGGATTGTAAGAGACAAAGTGAAAATTGCGGTTAATGACAGTAAACATAAATAAGCGACGGATATTTTCCACAGCAAATTGCATAGAATTAGATTGCAAAGTAAGAAGTTCAAGTAAAATTCAATACAATTGTACAATTCAATGCAATGGTTAACTGACTTTATTACTTCAAGAATCTAAAAAAGTTGTAAATTTAGTTGTAAATGTTTAACTTTAAAATTGTTTTTAATTAAGAAACAAGTTAAATTAATGTGAGTTCTAGATTCTTACTAAATTCTTGAATTATTTATTTTCGGTATATTGTTCTAGCTAATACATCCTAATCCATATACAAATTTTCGGTGGAATGCTTAAAATAATTGAGGACCGCCCAATTTGCAGTACCCTGCGCAACCGCAAGATCCGCCGGCAGGTAGACCTCTCCATCTTCGCGAATCCACGCCTCGACAGTAACGAATTCTGCGATGTAACTGGGGATGCTGCATTTTAATATCGCGCTGTTTCCCCTTATAACGTATTCGGTCAAGATCTCCGGATTGTAAGGTTGAGTGACGACTATGCGGGGGATATTAAAATAAGTACATGTTTAATTAAAGATAAGAAAGATCATTTAAAGGTAGCTTCCATTATATGCCGAACAAGATATGTTTACTATTTTTAATCTTTCATATTACGTGTAAATGAAAAACACGTTTTTTCCGTAGGAGTGAATTGCAAAAAAAAAAGAAGATATAAGAAAAAAGATATTAGATGTTTATAAATAAGAAAATTCAAGCTTTTTTAGAGATTATCCGAAATAAATAAAACAATAATCTTTTTATAAAACAATGAAAATTATAGTAGAAGTAGTTTTGAATCGTTCTATATCACGAGGTCCTATGAATACTTTTGTATATCTAAAATAACAGGTTTCAGTTTTGTATATCTAAAAGCGCGAAATAAGCCATAATAATGCAATCGTAAATCAAATTCCAAGAAAGTGTCACTTCTGTTCTCTCGCACTTGGCGTTATCTTATTGTCAAAGTATGCTTGTTGGACTCTGACATTACATCATGCTGAAACGGGAAATTTATTCGTGAACTCTTCCTGAACTTATCTATCTATCTTAACTCGTCCTACACGATGTCGGTGCTTATTTTCTTAGGCCTACCATAATTCGCGGCGTGAGAGCCACCGGATGGTTTATTAACTTTCGCGTATGTACGTGCTGCCGCCGCCGTTAGATCAAACCGCGTGGCCGGCGGAAACGAATCGTTACCACGTGCCACTTTGAACTTTGACAAAGTTGGACGAGGGGACAGGGTGTCTGAGTAGAGCAGGGAGATACAAGGGTGATACGACCGGAAAGAGAATTCTCGCTCTGTACTCATCGTGTATACTTATTGGACGTGCTCATCAGTGGTCATCATACAAATTGTACAACGCTTGCACGTATAAGTCAATCAAAATGCATAAAAAATAATCTAACATGATAACCAGAATAAGTATTTAAACTATCACAGGTATGTTGTTACTTGCTTTTAAATGTATAAAAGAATTTATATCCTGGTTCATAATACATTTTTATGAAAACATGTAAAGATTTAATAAAAATAAAAAAATTTATGTCTTAAATAAATATTCCTTTTTATTGAAGAAGATTGTGTGTCATAGCAAAAAAGTTTAAAAGTCTAAAAATCGGTTCTTTTTTTTTAATCTAATAAGTTTTCATACATACTGGCTTTAGCAATGACAAAATATCATTGTTATATCATATCAAAAATAACAGATTTCAGTTTTCTTCAGTTAGATGAATGAAGAAGGCAGAGAAATAGAGGAGTATAAAAATCTCTCCGACGTATCAACTCTTTCAGGATTCTGCTCTAGAAGGAATAGAGAATAAGCGCGTTGGATAAATAAGAATGCGCATGTACGTTATATATATTTTTACCATAATCAGTAGACGGTCTGAAGGTCGAACCGTCGCTTCCTACCCACGATTCGACCGACACAAATTCAGCGACGAAGCTCGGTATGGTGCATTTTAAAATAGCCGCATTTCCACGTATTACGTATTCCGATACAACTTCCGCTTCGTAATACTGAGTCACGACTGAAAGATAATGGTGTATTATAATAGCGCATTATGCTGATGCTATACATCGCGCGCTTCCGAACGTCGCGTTGCACTGTTGCGTGTCTAATCGAGAAGAAACAATTTTCTCGGTCCAGGTCGCTATATAACATTTCTTGGTTATTATCATGACGTGCAAGACACTGTAGACAATGCCTTGTTAGACATGTTGATTTAATCATTCCGTAGAAACGAAACATTTCTCTGGAGAAAATGAGGTGATTATGATCAGAGAGATTTCAACATTACAGCTGCACTTCAGCAGAGCTAACATTACACAATTTGATCCTATGTTCCACTATATAATTACGGAAACTGGTTCTTAGATAGTAAGTAGAAGCCTCGCCGATTCAGCCTACTCGAGAAATTGCGTCAATTCAAATAAAATCAAGCACTTCTGTTCTCATGTAAAACATTCCAGTCAAACGTAAATATGAAGTAGCAAGTTCAATGCACGTTTCAAAAAGGTTGCTTTTAGATTTTCACTTAATTTGAACGAAATATCAGCGAGATTACGATATATAATATGCTGTCAGAGGAAAAATATATCGCGAATCCTCCCGAACGCGGCATCGACGACGTTGACCAGTTCATCATTCGCTGCCCACGCGAGTTCTGACTTTTCGAATTTCCTAATTTCGGATTTTTCTACCGTTGTCCTGATCCGGATCAAAGGAATTTCCCTGGTCGTCCTGCCAGCCAATGACCTGAACGAATTCTGCGACGAAGCTCGGTATACTGCACTTGAGAATGGCCGCATTGCCGCGTATTACGTACTCGTTGTTGACCTCGGATTGATAATATTGATGCACCACTGCAATAAACGATCGAAATAATCTGCGCGAGTCCGATTTTTCTGCTGACAATGAGCACAACGGCGTTCACTCGTGCCGCTTTTATTTTCACAACGATTGGAAATACGTTCAACGGAACATCGTGTTTTATAATCGCTTCAAGTTGTTCGGCTGACGCATTATCGTTGTAATACAAAATTACATACGTTCATGAAAGGTTTTTTTTTCAAATACATGAAAAAATTAATTTTCGACTGAAAATCGAATGAAATGTCGACGACGTTGACGGCAACTTTGAGTGATATATTTCACTTCGCTTGCGACATTGCTCCGCGAGCAGAATTATTTGCGTTGTCGCATCTTATATTAGCAATCGCTGATGTCATGATAGCACACGTTCGATTGACTTTCATGTGTGCATATGTAAGTACACTGATACGATGTTCTAAAAAAGTTTTAGCGAAACCATGAAATTTCCCTTGCTCTTATAAAATTATATAAAAGTTTATTTAATTGTAATTAGATGGAAACAATTGCTTCGTAATTAACATACTAACTTCGTATTTTTGCTTTCGTATTTTTATTAAATATAAAATAAGTAATGTAATAATAAGATATATAAACAAAATCAATTTAAAATACTATGCATTTGTTATAATTTCTATTGTGATCAATTAGCGTTGTTATTACTATTAATACTATTAATTTCCGGAACAAAAGAGAGAGCAGACTAAAAATAAATATTATTAAATGAACTGACACATTTAAAGTACATAGACGGCGCGTCAGAAGTGAATATCCTGTGGTTCAATAGAAAAATGAAACAGATAACGGACAACGGTCAAATATCCGATCGTTTCGGTTAACACGCTAGATATATTGAATTGAATATAACGTTAACGAGACGATGCGCGCGAAAGTGAACGACCCATATACTTTCGCGTTACACCACTTCAAATGGATTTACATTTTGCTACCGTGGCAATTGAGATCAATATAGGAGAAGCGACCGAGTCGCACGGATGGTGTCAGTCACTCAACCGAACGACACGATGCATTTGTGCCCTCGAACTGGAATATATGATCGAGCAATAACGACATTATTTTTTAATTGTTCCTGTACAAAGAGGATATAATTGAACTGGGAAATTCCATTGATAAATTTTCGGCGAGACTGGAATGGAAAATTTCATGAAAAAAATTAAATGTATCTTTTTAATGCGTTTCTATGTAATGACTAGGTTAAATGCGATTTTTGTTTTTATAAAATTTTAGATATCTTCTAAAAATAGGATATTGATAAAATCCATGCTCAATTTTATGTCAATATAAATTATTATATATAAATCATTGTATGTAAAAGATGCAACGACGAAATTTTCTGCTCGCAAGGAGATAAGGAGATCGGTTAGTTCACTGATCAAATCCTAATTTTGTTTATACCAAAGTCATCGCCGGGTACGAATTCCTCTCCCTGATCCGTGTGCCAGGATAGGACTTTGACGAAATCGGCGACGAAAGAAGGAACGACACACTTCAAAATGGCACTGTTCCCACGGATCGCGTATTCTTTATTGACGTCGGTGTCGTAATACTGCGCCACCACTATAATTTCGTACACATAAAATACTGTTCACAGTGCGTCAGAAATTATTTTGTTCCAGTCTCAACAATTCTCTCCGAGACTTTTAAGAATATTCTTTAAATATTAGTTCTTTAAAATAAATATTTTTTTTTATTTGCTATACAATTAATATATTAATATTTAAAAAATTGTATCATTGTATCTAAAATTATAATATTTTTAATAATCATTTTTAGTAATTATCATTAATATAAGTTTGTTAAACAATTATTATTACATATTTATCTAAAAAATTATTTTTAAAAATTTGTAAAGAATGAGTTATATTTAACCGGTAGATATGCAACTGGAAACTGCGATCGATAAAGCTCAGTGACCTCAGATTTAATGACATCACTGTGTGATTCAGAAATATTTTCTGTTCCAGAACGATACTATGTCATCATGTAAAAATAGGATTACATGTAAAGATCATGTAAAGAATAATTTCCTGATTACTCGCGAGCATAGATTGAGACTGGAAAACGAATCAAATGTAAGGTCGCATAAACGGCGGCGGCAGAGATTGCAAAGTTTAGAAATTTAAAGCAATATCTAGCATCGCATTACTATATTGTTCGATTGACACCGATGTCTTTTATCGAATTGGAGTTTTTCCAAAAGAAGATGTCGAATGAAATGTAGAAGAAATAGTAAGCACGAAAACGCGTGCTCTTTAGCCATAGCTGAAAAGAATATCCTTTAAATTTTCTAATGTTTAGCCATCTTATATTTTATCTAAAAATATGATCAACTTTAAATGTATATATTACTTATTCACAGAATTAATTAAAAATTCTTGAGTAAGAACTTCTAACGTTCTAAAACTACACTCGATAAAATGTGTTTAATAAGAATTTTAATTTAAAAATAAATTTATTTCGTTATACAGAATGTTCCCAAAACTTTTAACATTTTTTTTATCAAACTGAAATAAATATTAAAAATTTAAACTGTTTTTATCTTCTTTACAATTTTAATAACTAATATAAACTTATTTCAATATTACATAGAAAATTGAATTTCTGTAAGAAATCTCCCTCCCTTCTTCCCTTCTTCTCTCTCTCTCTCTCTCTTAAATTCGAATTTATTTGAAATTAAATTTAAAGGCGTTCTTTATTTCTGGAACATCCTGTATAAGATACTATAGATGGCTAAACGATAAATATCTAATGGGTAAATATAAAGATTGACACTTACCGGCTCTCACGTTGACATCACGGCTGTGTACCGAACCTGCAGGGGATCGTGCCAAACAGCTGTAGACCTGAGCGTGAACTTCCTGACGGTAATCTTCAGCGCGGAAAGGAGGGAACACCAAATTTCCATTCGGCAAAACCTGCGAGGAGTCGTAGAATGCAGAAACTAAATTAGTACGTAATGAAGCACGCAGCAAGCGTGGAAATAATTAAAGCGTCCTTCACGATCGCGTGAATGAATGTGGGATGACATGGGCGTTTAATAATTCTATTTCACATACTGCAGATATGTATTTGATACCAGAACGATAATTGACGACTATTTAGAAGAATAGTTCATCGTCATATGCGCAAAGTTGAAAGTATTATACAAATATTCTTTTATTTAACTTATTATTTAACTAAAATTTTATTTATTATTTGCATTATTTATTATTCGCAGTTTAGACATTATTTGTTATTTGCATTATTTTTTTCTTTTCACATTGTTACTTTTACTTACAAAAAAAGATCTCCAATTTGGAAATTCAAAAAATGATAAAATTTTAGATTACTTTAAATAGAGTATGATTAATTTTAAAAGTATAATATATATATATAAATTAATAGAATTATAATATTAATATATTATTAAATTTTATTTTCATTAAATGCAAAAATAAAAATTTAAGGAAGAAAATTATTTAATTTCTTTCTAATTATGTGATTTAATTTTCTGTCTAATTATATTAAGTTTATTTTGCTTTGTTTATCAACTTTCTAATATGGTTTGAAAATAAAACATTTCTAACTAAAAATATCTAATAATTTTATTTATATCATCATTAATAATATATAAATAATCATTATTTGTTCAAATTATTATTATATTATTCGATAATGGGATAATATTATTTATAATATTATTAGTAGTATTATTAATACAAATAATAGATAACTAATATACATATATTATATTTGAATAATTATTTAAATAAGAATTTATTTAAATTGTTTAATAAATTATTAATTGAATAAAAAAAATCTTTTTATTCGTTATTTACGAGCAAATTATAGCCTTGTCTCTTTTATTTGTTATCTATTTCAAATAAAATTTTGTCTACCTCTGCTTTAAAAAAAAACTTTAAATTTTGTTTTTTTATTAATATTAAATTTGTTTTGCTTAATAGAATAAAAAATTTAAAATTTAACAGTGCTACATGCACGCGCATTTATTTTAAAGCAGCTTGATAAAATCGATCATGAATCTCTCTCGATATAATTTCTTATCTAATGTAAGATTTTAATAAAGAAAATAAAAATTTGGCACAATACCTGTCTCAATCCGGGAACATCTCCTACAGCAGTTCCATCGGAACGGACCCAGATGATATCCGGTTGTGGGTTTCCTCTTGCCTGGCATTCGACGACGGCTCCGGTTCCGTTTGAGAAATCAATCCGGTTTGGGGGTTCCTTAACAAACACCGGTCCCATAGATGCATCTTCAGCCGAGACAACTGCAAGAATGCAAAAGTTTCTATGATCACGCACGAGAACTTATATTGCTTAAACAACCTATTTCGAAAGTAATGTACAACTTTGAAGCATTATAAAGTATATTCGGCACAAGATTCGTTAACTTGATTAAAATATATCATTTTCAAGATAAGTAGCTAATTTTTCCAAAATTATTATTTTTTTAAATTGTAAATGACATACCACGACTTCAAATGATTTCTTTATAAGTACATATGGGCTCAATTTTGGTACGAAAACTGCAGCAGGATTTCCATTACGAAAAATAAATGTTTCGTAGACAGAACGAAATGTAAGGGACACTTAATAGCTTGTGGGAACATTAGCACGAAGCCAATTAATTTAAAGTGCCATGAGCGACAAGACCTTTTGTCTCGTGTCTTCGGGTTTCGCTTATCATTTGTTTCAACCAGGATATGCGACACCCACATTCAATTGGCGTGTTGCCAATTGCAGCAAACAACAGGTTGTCGGCTCTGTTATTGAATAATATGCGATCAACGTCACGTGACCATAAGGGAGACGACAATGCGTGATTCCTTTTCCGTCGTGGAGAGCTGCGCTCTTCTCCTATATCGGTACTATCGATAGCGAGAAGTTAATTCCATCGATGGCAACTACATGTGCCATTGACTGCAAATTTATTGTAAATACATAACTCCGCATGTTCCATATTTCATAAGAGATAAAAGAAACCCCTTCGAAATATTATGAATCATAAACAGTTTCCGTGCAATTCTTTTTCAATACGATGCACAAACAATTGTGCACATTATGATTTATAATCATAAATTATAATTGAATTATGTGCACTCGACAATAGAGAAGATTTCTATTTCGAGATTTTCATTTATTTTTCTGTGAAACTGCAATTTTTTTATAGCAGCATACATTCAGAGAAAAAAATTGTACCAGTAACTTTAAAATAACAAATTGAACTTCAACCAACTATGTATTAAAGTTTTATGTAATAAGAATAATAAATTATATAAACTAAGAAAATATAGTATTAACTATATACAAAAAAAAAAATAAGTTGCAGTAACAAGAATCTGTGTGATAGCTAAATGTCTTTTAAATTTTATTAATACATTTTAGCACATATAACTTTTCTTGGACTTAATGTTTCTAAATTAATTTTTTTATAAAACTAAGTTTTATTAATTTTTATAAAACTAAGAATTCTACTGTCGGAGATACATCTCTCATTTACTTTCGAACTCAATCACTTGCGTTCAAGGAACCATTTCATTAGAATATTGATGAAAAATCTTATAATGCTGCATCTTCTATCCTATCTTGTATAGTTTTTTTATTTAGAGAAATAGAAATCTATCGTCTCCATCTAATAGTAGCTCGCATTATGTTTCATTTAAAAATATATTTCTAAATTAGAAGAATGCAGCTGTCATATTTGTATGAAGTTTATATGACTATAATTATAGATAAGTTGCTATTTCACTATCAATTAATAGTTCACATATGTTGATTATATTTTTATAGTATTCAATATTACTTTCTTAATACGTTGTAAACCTAATTGCAATTATTTAAATTTCAGAGTTGTCAAAAATATAATTGTCAGAGCTATTTCGTTTCCTCCTAGTATAAAATACGAATGTTTAGCGATTCAAGCAATTCTTTGCTGCAGGGGATAACCAAATATCGGAGTCCAGCGTACTACTTTTCTCGCGTATAGCCACCTACTGATTCACCTACGACAGCGGTCGCGACGAAGCAAGAGCACATATAAACTCGGTGCAGTATAAAATCAAGTCGAAGAACCGGTTGGCGAAACGTGCGCCATTGTGGCGAGTAGGCAGGATACATGTACAGGTACAGGTATAAAGAACAGGTGTTCCGAATTTTTGTGGATATATGCCTTCTGCTAGAGCATAATCTCGACTCGTACAACTGCGGTTTTATGTCGTATATTCTTATTTTCTTTCAGATTTCCTCCCGATCCATTTCACTCGCGTGTGATCGTGTCGATGTGTGATAACAAAAACTTGTCACAAATGAAACTACATTAAATTAAAGCAGATAATAAAAAATGTTAACTTTTTACTTTTTTTTTCGCGAGTACATCCTATATTTTCGAGTATATCCTATATTTTTATTTCTCTTTCCGAGGGAAACAATTATATATATATAGGCATTTTTTATATATAATTGTATATAAAATATATCAATAATTATATATAATTAGATATAATTATATATAATTGTATATAATTTTATATAATTTTATATAATTATATATGAAACATTTTTTCCAGAGTCCTTTCTTTCCTTTAATTCTTAATAAGAAAAATCTCTCAGAGGTCTAGAGAGCAACATGCTATTGCCATTTTAAAATGTAAAAAATGTGTCAAAATGCTGATAATTAACTCTTTTTAAATAAATTTCTTTTGCGTTTTTTTAATTATTATATTTAATTTATTAAATATAATAATTTATTAAATTTGTATTATTTCAAAATTTGTACGATATTAAAATTTGTATTTTATTTCAAAATTTTTCTGAAGAATAATAGGGGCTTCTGGGACCCGAAACTGTCCGATTATTTAGCTCATGTTTTTTGCCCAGTTAAGGGTTAAGCTTCGCGAATATCCTCTTTTTTTCCTGTCTCTTTTTCCTTCTCCGCATGTTGACAGTTACAATGGCGTCAAGTCATCGAAAGAGTTAAAAGGATTAAACTAACGTAGGGATACTACAATGATTAACTGGGTGCGTACGGCTGTTTCAATGGTGATTGTGCGTTTATGTCCAAGGGTTACGTTGTTTATACGTTCTGCGGCACGTGCACGATGCAACAATGGCTCAGGGTATTGTCGCGACTATAAAACGTGGCGGATGTGGTACGTTGCACAACTGGATATCGATCGCAGAAGTGGCGCGTAAAACTTTTTTTGAGATTAAGTTCATGCATCCGCGATGAAAGACGAGATTCTTCCCGGTCGAGAACCGCTCTGTAATCTATATATAGCGATAGCTTCGAAACGTCCGGACACACTGCATCGAATATATTTCCAGAGCGCACACACGCGCACGCGTGTCGCACACGTGTGACTCACGTGTGTGTTCACATCTATGAGCGCATGTGTGTGACGCATATGCAAACGTAAGACGCCGTGACGCGCATAAGAACGAAATATGTTGAAACCATAAGTCGATGAAAGTGCCGAAAAATCGTATCGACCAAGCGATCTTTCGATGGAACATTTTCTTATAGATTTTTTTAAATTAAGAGTTAAATTTTAATCTTGAAAACGCCTATTCTGAGATCCGATATATTTTTATTTTATAACTGCCATGCTTCGCAAAGAAACATGCGTTTTTGATAAAAATTTTTTTAATTGTTCATTGTTTAATTATTTAGCTAAATAAAAAATGGAGTAATTTACGTATTAATTCTTACGTATTAATTTAACCCGTTGCGTACAAACGGGAGTATTTCGAGTCCGATTTTTATCCATGGAAGTTTCTCGTAACTTTCAAAGGTCCCTCATTTCTTATTCTCTCCTAAAAAAAATCTTCATAGTGGGGGAGATCTTTGTGTGGTAGGGCGATCGAAATCATCAATTTCTCTGCGAACAACACCGAATTAATTTTTGTGTCAAACTTCAGTGATCCCCGTTTGTACTAAACATTGGCCTTTTGTGAAAAGTAAACATTTTGCAAAAATCATTGTGAGTATTCTATTTCTATTTTAAATTAATATCTTAATATCTGTTTTTATTTAAAAATAGTTTCTCTAAAAAAAATTATTTATTAAAAAAAAAAGGATTTAAAGAATATAATTAAGACGTCGAATTGCCTTATTATGAGCGAACAAAGAGATGTCGAGTTTCTCGGAGAAAAATCCTGTGATGAAAAAGATTTTGTATAAAAAAAGCTTTTATTCGATTTTTCTTTTTTGCCTCTTATTGAAAATCACTTATTTTCCATATACCTAAATATAATTATACTTTTTGAAGAATTTGGAATTCCTGTACTTTTTTTTTCAAAGTTTTGTACCTAACTAGGAAACTCTAGAGATTTTTCTATATTTATTATAAAAAGCATTTATTATAAAAAGTTACGATTTTTTTAAATCAAATAAAACTTTTATCCAATCTTTGATTAATTTTCGGCAATTAAATTATATTACATTTTATCGTTTTCCAAAATAAAGTACAAACATTTATTCTACAAATTTGAAAGTATATTCATGAATTTTTATAAATTTTTTGAATCATTTTAAATAGATGAAACAGTGGTCGAACTCGAAATACTCCCGTTTGTATAGATTAGATGCCGTTTTCACATAATATTGTGAGGGTTAATTAATTCTGAAATATTTTTTAATCATTTCTCAAGAGATCCCAGAATTAACGGTCAGATTTTCTAAAATTATTATTATCATAATTATTCAAATCATATTTTATTAACGCGCATTAATGACCGCGCAGGTGGATGTAAAACTTTTGTGCGTAGGTGGAGGAAGTCTGAAGAAATTCTTAAACCTCTTGTTCTTTCAACTCATATACGGCCTCTAGCTGCGTCTATTTCTGTTACTTCCTGTTAGACAAAATATCGAATGTTTCTTTAAGTCTCGCTTCAAGCTCGAAGTGCAAACAGTGCAATCAATTTAGTCTCAATACCAACATTTCCAATGTAATTTAAATTCAACAAAATATTGTTAAATTGGGATATGATTATGAACATATAATATAATTTATCGTCCACGTGTTTGACATTTATAATATCGACGTATATTTATAATTAACATCGTTTGCCTCATAATTATATTGAAATCCAATATGTTTCATTTGATTGTACATTCGATTTCGCAAATTTTCGATAAAATTGAGTCATTATGAACTCCAGTCTCCACTTCATTATAATTATCGATGAAAGCCATATAATTTCTTTTTAATTATCAAAACTCAAAGAATAATTAGAAGCTCCGCGAAGTGCTCCAGTTTTGATGCTCACTTTTTTATAACAAATAAAGTTTTACTGACGAAGTAACGCGCTCAGATTCCGCCACAATATGCGGATTCACCTGGCGAACATCCGCGAATTCCCCCTGGAGCATGATGTGAGCTTGCATTCTGGGAACAGCAGCTGTTCTTTTCCCTTCCGATCTCTTCGTCCCCTTCATCTTGATCTTTCCTCCGACAGCTGCACTTCGAGATCCGTTCGTACCTATGCCTCGGGACCTTTCACGATCCTAACCGTCTGTTCGGTTCAAACGTGGACGCGAGATTGTGCCAAAAAAGCAGCAGCGGACCGTTACACAACGGACGAATCATAATGAATAAAATCAAAATCGTAGATTGATTCTATTGGATTTGAAAATCGCGCGGCAATTTAGATTATTATTAGAATGCAATGTCAATCTTTCAATTCACTTTTATATTACATTTAAAAAATCCTATATAATATTTATAGAGTAACAATTTTTTATTTATAGAAATATCATATACTTCTAAATTCTGTTATATCAAATTTAAATGTACAACAATATAAATGTAAAAATTAATTTCAATTTTGTTCAGTGTCTTGATAGAAATTGATTAGAGTCTTATGCTAATTTTGTCTCAATATGCTAATAATAACTAGAAATATCTAGCGTTCAAGGATATTTAGCGTTCATTGAAGTATTTCATAATTAAAGCATTGAAATAAGTATTGAAACGTATGCGAAAAATAGACTGCGTCAGGTGATGAATTTTGCAATTTGACAGCTAGAATGCATATTTTACAAGATACTATAATGTGTTCAAATGTAAATATTATTTGTAATTTATGTAAAGGTTTTAGAAATAATTCAAAAATCTCGTTGCAACAGTCAACGCAAAATTGTTAGAAATTGGGCAACTTTAGAAACAAACAAATTTAGCTTATAATGAAAATTCAATTTGTCTTCGATCTCTCAATTAATTTTTGAATGTAATTCTTATAATTTCTCCAATTATGTGTCACACATAACAATATCGATTTTAAATTATCGTCACTGGCTCAAAAACCTTTTTTAGTCTAGAATTTTCAAAAAATTGATTTCTTTTCATAAATCAATATATTAAAGTGTGTAAAATAAGGTTTCAAAAGGTTTTTGTCAGATTGTGATCGTAGAGAAAGTTATTTACGATCAAAGTGAGCGATGCACAAAACGCGCTTAAGCCTAAATCGGAGCCGTGATATATTAGCACGTGAAAAACAAACTTAGAGAAGAATCTTAGTACTATGAAGAACATGAAGGATGTTTGTATGGACCATGGATAGCTGATTGAAGGTCAAAACTGAATTTTTTTTATGTTGCTTTCAATATGTTATCAAACGCATTTAAACGTTTTCTCGAGACTTTGTTTTTGAAGTCGTCGTTGTACAAAACTCCCACACTAATAATCCGATTGATTTGAAATTTTATATTCCTGTTTGAATTAAGTGTCGTTACTGCATGAACTAAGGATTTTATGATAACTTGACTAGTTTTTTAATTTACAACGAGAAAACACAGAAATTTCAGCAAAAAAATAACTTTTTTTTTTACAACGCTGTCATTTAGTGAAAAATTATTATTTTTAATTTTTTTTTCATGCAATTAAGAACCCATTATTAATTGTAAAAAATTTTGATTTTCTGTACTATTGGACAACAAATTTTTTACAACGGCGGAGACCCCCGGAGAAAGAAATTTTGGCATCACTGCTCTACATTCTGAATATCATCTATGTTATACATAATATTTAAACGACAAATACATGAAACTCATGTTAAAAATATCAATAAAGAAAATTCAACCTATTACACATTTTGCTTTCACGTTTATCTATAAATAGCTTTTGAAAAACATTCAATTTTACGTCCTCTAGACAGAAAAGAGCCCTTAAAATCTGTCTTTTTATTTTGTATTATAATTGCGTATCACTGCAGTATTTTTTCTGTAACAATTCTTCTGTTTAACAGAAGAAAAGTCGTGGCTTGTCTTTCTTACTTCTTATGTAAACCTTTTTCTGATTTTTCACGCATATTGCATGACCCTCATGCGTCAATGTTTCTCTGTAATTATCGTCGAGTCACGCAGAGAAACGCGATGAGATCTTTTCGTACGAAGTTGACTCACCGGTTGTAAATGCCAAGATTGCAACTAGAAGTAGCATAGCGATGGCGTAGATGGGTTTCTTACACCCTCCTCCTGGAGGATCTCGCCACATCCTTATTGTGACTCTTCCGAGTGCACTGATTTTCACCTGATTTCACATAAAATACACCGATTGAATGATACACACTGATCGCTAAGACAATCGTCGATGGTCCGCCTCGATGATACACCAATAGTTGTCAAAGCAAAAAAATGTGTTTTAGGACATTTAATTATTATATTATCAATGAGGGGTCATAATTTTGACAAACATGAAAAGATTCTCGTTTAAGTTCAAGGTCGTTAGAAGCATAATCACTCTTAACGAATGTGACAATTTTGCATGCATTAAAGAACTCGCGTAGTAGCCTAACGAAATTAATCGTTCTCTCTTGGTAAAACATGAGATAAATAAAATATTAGATAGATAAGATTTATATTTCATGAATTCCAATTAATCATAATATTATAATATTATGATAAACATATCTGAAACATTAATTAATTTTGATGAAATGGTTATTAAGAATTTAAAATTAAGATCGAAAGTGCTAGTAAATCCGGCACAGCCGCTGGTATGGAAATATAATTGTTACATTAAACGTAATTGTTTTTACATATAGTCTTGTGAGAGATTTTATAAATTCTAAATTTCTAAATTTTACATACAAGGTATAGGATGATTAGGAAGTTGCTAAAACCGAATGGCCATTATTAATAAATTGACAAAATGAAACGAATTAAACTACTTTGCAGAAGAAATCCGTCATTTTTATTGACACAATTAGTGCAAAAAAAATATACATTTTTATAAATTTGAAAGAATAAATATTATAAAAAAGGTGAAAATTTTCCAGGTAATAAGTTAGATTGACATCAAAATGACGACAAATAACGTCAACTTAAAAGTTTTCGGCTTTTTTATAATATTTATTTTTGTTTGATTACACGTTAGTGTTCAGATGCCGAAATAAGCCATTTTCAAAAAGTTCTTCAAAAATATCGTTACAGTTATTAATGTAAAAAAGTATATTTAATAGTTTTTAAAACTGCCCCTCGATTATTGTACGAGTACAGGTAATCATCATTTCCAAAACATATATTACTTTAAGTCAAGCAATCAGATAAATTATCGGTTTTTTTTAATAATATTTATTTTTACAAGTGTACATATTATACGTTTCTTTTGCACTATGTGTTAATAAAAATGACGGATTTTTCCTACAGTAATGTTAAATTCATCTCATTCTGTCCACAAAGTAATAGCTATTTAATTTTAGCAACTTCCCAATAGTCATCCTGTAAAAACATTATAATAGAATAATTTCTTAATATTATATAGCAAATAATAATATTGAATTTATATATATCTGTTTTAAATAGCTTCAGACATCTCTCCAGACATCTACCCCTGTTATCAATCACGTAGCAAGAAAAGAAAAATTTGTTATTACGCATAACAGAAGAAGAAATTGTTCAAGAAATTAAAAAGTTCATTATAAAAAAACTAACTCTTCATTTTAAAAACTTTTAGGAAGAATTCGAGAACTCAAAGAATTAATTTTAACATTCGGAAGATTTAACTTTCTGAATTAATCGTCAATATGAATATACCGTTGTAATTCTCCATAAATTTTGAAAAAATAGCGTTCAACATAAAGAACCGAGGAATATTTCCTACAACCCTTCTTCTTATAACGACACAACTCGCAACAAGAACGGATGATTAAAGTCGAGGAAAATTCTGAAAAGCATGGAGTCTCTTTGGCATCCGTTGGTCCGCGATAATCCGCAGAACGCGAGAACGCTATCTCTTGCGGAACGGAGTGGAGGTGCACGTGCTGAATCGCTGATAGCAAGGGTTACGGTTGAAGAACAGCGGGTGAGTCGCCAAGGGAGGCGAAGGCGGGGAAGAAGCAATCGCGAGAGGGGATGAAACGCAGAGAGGAGGAGGGAGACAAAATGTGGCGGAGTTGAACGGCTCGTCACGGGGTTGCTCCCTCTCGGCGAGTTTATTGATCGCAGGGTGCGGAGCGGTTCAATCTACCCCTCGCAACGGTGCGCGCCATGCTGCTGTCCGGAGCTCGGGGCTAGCCAGGCGGCCGCGATGGTGTCCATGGACCCCCGCTAAATCCTCGCGATCTCCTCACCCCCTTCCTCTTTGCAGCGGACCCACCGCGCAGCCCAAAATTATTCTCTGATCCGGTACGTCAAACGATGCGTCTCTCATGGAAGTCGATCGCATCACATCGAATCGAGACATGACGCCCGCATTTTACGTCATCGTCATTACATCATGTAACGGCACCGTATGCAGCAAGTCGCGGGAAAGAATTGTGGGATAAATGAAGATCCAGAAGCGAATATCGCAGTTTACTCGCCGTGGGGGGACGATATCTCGCGACCGCGAGAAAAGACGAGTCGTAAATTCGCTCGCGCTGGTGAACTGATCTCCCCTGCGCGAAAAAAATCGCGAACGATGAGAAAAAGAATCGAAAGAAATCCGGCGCGTCGTGATAAAAAGACGATAACAAAAAAGAAATATCACGACCATATGAGAAACGGAGTAACCGATAAAAAAGAATTCGCGCAGATGCCGTTCTAGCTGGGCCTTTCAAATTTGGGAGAACGATTAACACAAAGACGCGAGCGAAATCGTTTAAATCTTAGAGCGGTTCGTTCTTCTTATAAATTGACTAGCGTAAAAATTAGATTTTTTGATCGCTCTCGAGGGCTTCATCAAGGCGTCCATCGGCGATTGCATCTTGCTGAATTCTCAGCTTCCGGAGTTGGCGGAGAAGGTCGATGGCGCATTTTAAATTGCCCACAAATCGGCGCACACACACAGCACATTGCCGATACGTTCCACCACACGCACGCATATACACAGGCATGCACGCACTCGCACGCACATACACACACATACACACAATCACCCACGAGCGATTTCGCAAAATCGGCCGACGCTCGTTTTCGTCGAGGATCGCGGTCTCCTCGGGGGTGGAAAGATCGCGACTCCGTTGTCACGTACCGACGCTGTCGTGTGTGAATTCGCAGGGGCACAAATGCACGCCGATCAGATCGGAGCGGACGAACGAGCACTCCGGATCCACGAACGACCGATCGTAGAATGCAGCGTCGTTTGCTTCGGAGCGGCGGCTGTTCCTCGGCTATCTCGAGGTCGGCAGTGGTGGAATCGGCGGTGGGGGTCGTCGGCGTGAACGCTCACGCTACTCTGCGGGACGAAGGGTGCATCGCCAACAGGGCCGTCCGGAAAATTTAACCCCTCGGAACAAGAGATATGGAAATTGATATTTAAGACGTTCCAAACGTGCATATAATTTCAAAATTTTTTACCAAAAGTATAAGAATTTTTAATACGCCATTTGCCAAAAGTATAAAAAATTTTTAATTTAAAAAATTTATATAACTTACTTTTATATAATCGAGAACGCGTATAAAATTCACAAATGTCTACACAATGGATGTAATCCATAAAATTAAGTACAATATTTATAAAGATCAAAAACGTAAGAGATATATTTCATACATTCTAATTTACTTTTCTAATTTTCTTTTTTGATAAAAGTAATATATAATAAAAAGATTGATATGATTATTTTACTAATTTTACTATATGAATTTACTACGTAATGTATAATCATTAATCATACATTTTTATCATTTAATGAGAATTAAATTAAATCACGAGAATTAATATTCGCAATTTGCCAAACATTTTGTCCAGGGTGCCAAAAATTAATCGACCGGCACTATTGGTTAGCCGACCTTTGTCGTACGCGGCGGAAACGGCCAATGGACCAAATATATATGAAATATGTATATTTGTGTGCGAATGTGTACGCGAATGTATGTGCGCGAGCGTATCTTCGCAGATATTTGCGGAATGCTCATAGACCCGTTGCAGCGATAAATGATTATCATGGTGATCATGGAGAGCAATAATATGTGACCGGTGGCGATAAATTTGATCGATAAAATGTCGTGAGCAATTATGAAATTATAACAAAATTTGCAAAACGCGTAATTAAACGAGAAGTAAGATACGCTTCTATTATTATCTTAATTCGGCATTATCTATTTATATAACAATATTTGATAATTCCGATAACGGTGCAAATAGTTTTACACAGATAATTTGTAATTTTAGTGATAAAATAGTATAATTATATAGAAATAAGTATATAATTATATAATGTAACATTAAATGAAATACTTCGAAATATAGCATAAAAAATAAAATAAAACAATTTATATTAAAAAATATTATATAATAGATGCTTTACAAATTAAATGTTTTTAGTGTAAATATTTTTGTTAATTTCCAGGAAATTTTTGTTCTCCCAATAATCTCTCTAATTGCTTTGTTTGCACAATTACTTAATTATATCATGTCTAATTCGGGCTTTTCATCATTGTGGCCGATAAAGGATAAAATAAATATTTTGCTGTGTATAAATACATAATCATAACAAATTATTTATGTTACATTTATTCAACGATATTATAGAAAACTAATGTACTTTCTCATTTTCAACATATATATCCATATAATTAAAATTATTTTAAAATATCGTTGATTAACATACATTCTGATTAACATATCGCTCTTATAATTTTAAGATTGTAAAATTTTATAAACCATTCCCTTCTCTCTTTCTATCCTCCTCTTTCTGCCTAAGGTTCTTTAAAAAATTATATAAAATATGATTCTGCTAAATATATACTCTCACAAACTCTTGCATAACGCATAACGCATAAGTCATAAAAAAATCAATAAATCAGAATATTTTATTTCCTTCTTTTCCTTGAAATGAAAGACTGTGATTGGTTGATTTTCTTATGTCTTATGTCTTATGCGTTATGCAAGAGTTGTGCTCTAAGTATGTACAATTTATTGGTTTGAAGATCGCGGTTTAAACGTCAGCAATGTCGCTGCAATCGTGCGCATACGCACATCTGCTTTTGACATTTTTGACAGTTAAGGCTCGCATACAAAATGACATGACTGCATGTATGTACATAGCATAAGTCCGTCTGGACCAATGACCATTCAGTATAAAGTCGCCATATTGATTTACATGATACGCTTATTGGTTCATATGATCTTATGCTGTGTACATACATGAAACTATTTTATTTTGTGTGCGACAGCCTTTACCAAAATTGAATTGGAGTCGTGGAGTTGGAGGCTCCGGTTTCTTTCAATCCACTAATGTCCATATTTAAATCTTCTCTCCCCTTACCCCTCCCTTCCATTACTACCGAATCTCAAAACGGAGCATGAGCTCCACTCTTCGTATCACGCAACCCGCGGAACGGCGGGCTTCATGAGTACCGAGCCTAAGCCGTGCACACACAGGACTATCCCTGGGATTTCGGCCCGTCTTGGTTGTCGCCCTGGCCAATTCGACTCCTGCATCAGTTGGTGGAGTCTGGTGCCAAAAAGCAAAGAAGAAGAAGAAGAAGAAGAAGTGGAGTTGGAGGTTCCCGTTTCTTATGGCACGTCTGCTCCTTTATAAAGCTGCGTCAAAATGGTAAATAAGGAAGAGATGAAAAAGAACATAAAGGAGTTGTGCAAGAATGACAAGTACTCGATTTTACTTCCCACTTACAACGAAGTGGAGAATTTGCCGATAATGATATGGCTTATCGTGAAATATATGGAGGAGAGGTAACTAGATAACTGCATAACTTAAAACCGGTCAGAATTTATATGTAATTAATGAAACAAAATAAAAATATACATAAATTTAAGATATGTAGCTGAAAAGAGTCTTGTCATAATTTCTGACATTACAGTGAACTTGCCTATGAAATTATTGTGATAGACGATGGCTCTCCAGATGGAACACTGAATATGGCTAAGCAACTGCAAAGTGTCTACGGCGACGATAAAATAGTCTTAAAGCCTAGAGAGAAGAAGCTAGGATTAGGAACTGCCTATATGCATGGAATTAAATATGCGACCGGCAACTTTATCGTTATCATGGACTCTGATTTATCTCATCATGTATGTATTACATTGAATAAATGAAGAACTAATAATGATAAGTGTTTATAAAAAAAGATCCTTTATTTTTCAGCCCAAATTTATTCCAAAAATGGCTGAGTTACAACGGTATCTCAACTTGGATATAGTCAGTGGTACAAGATATGCGCAGGGTGGTGGTATTTATGGCTGGGATTTCAAAAGGAAGTTAATCAGTAGAGGTGCAAATTTTCTAACTGAGATTCTACTGAGGCCTGGTGTAAGCGACTTGACTGGTAGTTTTAGGTGAATTTAGGAAATTTTTTATAAATTTATTTTTATTCTTACGAGATGTTTAACAAATTACAACAGATTTGTGTTCTTTAACATGTGATTTTATAATTTTAGGCTTTACAAAAAAGATGTATTGGAAAAGCTGATACAATCCTGTGTATCCAAAGGATATGTATTCCAAATGGAAATGATAGTCAGAGCTAGGCAATTCAATTATACAATAGGGGAGGTGCCAATTACATTCGTTGACAGAGTTTATGGTCAATCTAAATTGGATGGTTCAGAGATTTTTCAGTTTGTAAAAGGCCTTTTGTATCTTTTTGCTACCACATAATTAAAAATATCCATAAGGATAAGGAAAGAGCCATCTTTCCAGGTCAAAGCATTTCAATTACAATAAGGAGAATGTCAATTACATATTTGTCGACAGAGTCTGTGGTCATCTAAATTGGATGGTTCAGAGATTTTTTAGTTCGTAAAGGGCCTTTTGTATCTTTTTACTAAGTAATTGAAAATAACTGTAAGGATATTTATATAAAGAAGAAAAAATCATAATCTTTTCAGAGCATTTAGGCATCATCGAAGTCCCTAACCAAACATTTCAAATTTTATATTACCTAAATAATCATATATGTAAATATATATTAAAAAGATATATATCGCTTATTTGTTACAACAACGATATAACTCAAAAATTATCATTTATCATTTTTGCGAAAAAAAGAGACTTATGATGAGACTTCCATACATTGAATGAAAAGTTAATGATACTTTTTCATTCCTCTACAATCAGGAAATCAAATCATTACATTAAAATCACATACCAAAATTTAAAAATAAATTACAAAATTTTTATGATTCAAAACACTTAAAGTGGAAAACTTTGTTTTTTGAATTGTGTAAATTGTTGTAGTAAATGAGCGATGTATAATATCTAAAAAATTCTTTAATAAATTATTAAAATATAATTTTTTACATGTTTTATGTGTGCTAGTTACATTTTCCAATTCAAACTTTATTCTTGTCACAAACATCGTTAAATTGAATGGCCAGAATACTCGTACATAGATTGCAACATGTCAAGCATTTTCACGATATTTTATTTTGTAATGCAAACGTTCTCGTGCGAGAATAATCAAAATTATTTCAAAATGACACGTGCGTCTACACGTGGTCGTGAACGATGAAGAGGAGCATGCGTATACCATGCTTCTCATGAGCTCGTCCGTACCCTCGCCGCACCCTCTGACGTCACGCAGCCTCCTTTTATTGATCCATTACGAAATTACGGTCTATATTTCGTCTCGCAGCAGACTCGAATTGAATACAAGACGCGAATTGTCTTCATTAGTAAAATATCAGCTTTTATATGATAAACAAACGCAATGTATTCTCCATGAAGATAATTTTCTAAAATTTCCTAAATATTATCGCAACTTCCTCGATAAATTCAGGCAATGTTTGAAAAAGATTCCAGTTTTATTAAATAAAAAGAATAAACTACTTCAATAAACGATGTTTTCAAACACAAAAAGTTATTTCTGTTCGATTTTTTTCCGAAAAAATAAATTAAAAAATGTTGAGATTCTAATATAAAAATGTCAAAAATAAAACTAATGTCAGAAATAAAATATCAAATATAAAATTGAAATAGATTACATAAATTCAATCAACAATTTTAAGTGAGAAAGTATTTTTGGAGATGACCGCGAAAAAGAGACGACTTATATGTTGAATTCCAAGTTGCTCTTCGCGGGGATTAAAATAAATAGATAAGAATAGAAAGGAAGTGATTCAATTGAGATCAATCCTTTATATTTCACGACCGAGGGATCATATTAAGTTTCTGATTCACCCCTTTATTCCCCGAGACTGTTCGACAATTACGTGGAAATCTTCATCTTCATAGCAACATCACCTCCCCGATATCTATGTCGCGTTTGCGGCGGCAAAGCACATTCGCGAATATACGCATGTCTTTTTGCAGGAAAATCCCTCAAACCCGTCAGCGAAGACGGCGGTTTCAGCACGAAGCCAGTTCTGTCGCAAGCTTTGCCGCGGCCGGATGCGCGAGTGGGGTGGCCTGCGCGCCGGGGTGAAACTTGCAAGCTCCCCCTTTATCGAGCTTGCAGATGGCTGTGCCTTTTAGATTTTGACGTGTCCCTTCGTTCCTCCCCGTTCGTTCGTGCGCTTCGTGGTACAACATTTCAGTCGTTTATCACGCCGTTCGCTTCATCAGTTGCCATTTCCCGACGACCAGCACCCCCGCAACATGCCGAGGAAAATCGGATTCAATGTCGTCTATGCCACGAGTAAGAGCGGTCAGACTTAGAACTGTGAAGAAAACGCGTACTAACCTCGAGCGACGGAGAAAAGACTGGATATTACAAAGATCTAAATTTTACATTTAAATGACAAGATTAGGTGGATAGTTCTGTTAAACAGTGACGCTCGACTACTTTAGCGTTCTAGATTTTAGATGCAGTTGCTAGATACAAGATATCGCGATGAGCAAGATTGATAATTTGTTCCCACAAGGATTAACTAAAGCTAATTACAATTCAATTAGTATAATCTATAAGAACATTTTTTAATAAGAAATAGATATATATTTCTTATTATATTCTTATTTATAAAAATTTTCAAATTTTCTTTTCGTTGTGACTTGAAATTCACCCCTCAGAGCAGCTCATCCGCATGACTCTCGGCATTTTAATTGATTCCTTCGCGATAGCTTGCCAGAATCTCGCAAAAATCGCCGTGTCTCCTATCATCGCATATTCGGATACATTGATTTCTGTCGCGAGACGAGCTTGCGGTTCCCACGAGTAACGAGGCACATTATTCGGCAGCCTGATCGCCGCGAATAATATGTGCCGTAGCCGCGGAATTACTTTTAAAAATGCATCAACGACGTTATGAATTTGTAAGCACGCGGTGGCACGAAACGACGTATACATTCTGTGAAATACGCGGTCGTAAATCGTGCGCGAAACCGCGGTATCGCGTGACGGCCTTGTTCCAAAAGGTTTCCCTATCTCATAACACCTATTTTGAAAATCTAAAGAGTTGGTTTAGTTTTGAAAATCTAGACAGTGATGTCGAATACCGGTCCTTCTTGCGGAAGCGCGCGCGGAATCGTAAATACTGCAAACGTAAATGAAAATACACAAAGAATCTTTCGAGAAAATATCAGAGAATTAAGTAGCAATCCAACACCACATGCAACCATGTGCGTCAATAATTAAGTAACGTATAGTAAGAACTTCCTCGAGCGTGCTCGCTCGACATTTGACTTTCGATTTATGAAAGACTCGCAGGTCTATTTAAAGTATTATTACGTTGTGATTTTATTAAGCTTAGTCTTAACTTTTACAATTCACCTTTTATACTATTAAGAAAAATAATGAAATAAAATTATGCTAGAGCGGTTTTATCTCATTGCATTTTAGAGAATAATTTTCATTATCGTTTAATGCATCGAATATTACATGTACATACAAGACGCGTTGAAAATATATTTATCTAAAATTAATTAAAACATTAAAAAATTAATAAATTAAAACAGAGTGAAAAAAATGCTCTAGGATAATTTTAGCGCTCCCTTCGTAGTAGAGGACTATGCCTTGAGATTTATTCAGATATTCTGAAATGTATGTTCAAGGCGAGGAGGATAGGCACTCGTCGTTAGAGCTTAACGTTCACGGTCCGACGGTAAGAGGTTGGCAGAGTGCAAGAAATTGCACGTATCCTCAGGAACTGATTCTACGTCTTCATAGGCCCACGAAGCTTACAAGAATACAGGTTTTGGCTCATCAGTATCTCATACGTAAGTACCGCATTCGAATTTTGAAAAGCTAAATTATTCGAATTATAATAGTAAATTAATTTTCTTAAAAATATATAATAATTGACGATAAGCAAATTATCAATGTTACGTGAATGATTTTGAAAAATTGATATCTTAGAGATAAAATTGAAAAGTGGTAAAAATAATATATCTTGAGTTAAAAATAATCTTAAGCTAAAAATAATTTATCTCTAATACATTTCATACAAAAAGATTAAAAATTTCATTTATTTTTGCAGAAACATTATTTATTAATTTATTTCTAAGTTGCTTAAGATACAAGAGCCAAATACTGGTTCTACTAAAAACATTTAAACGAGAATTCAGCAAATTATGTTATAAATATAATGCTAAAATAACAATGAAAGAAAACTACTTTCAATGCGATTAAAAAACATTATTGTCCGTTAAAACGATGTTTCGGTTGAAAAGCAATTTGCCGACATTGGAAATCAAATTAACGAGTCTACCGTGATTTCCTGAGGCTACATCGTCTCCTCTTCTTCATTTTCTGGCTGCACCGCCGGAAATGAAAATGTACCGGACAGCAAGAGAATCATGTTTTCGCTATAAATTTATCAATCGAAAGCCAAATTTTTTTTGGACAGATCGTTCTTTCAGAAATCTTTCGGTAAATATCGACCTAATTTCCGAATGAACGGCTGCGTCTACTTTGATTGTAGCTGAGAAGCTAGAGATCTGGACATCGAGGGAGGAAAATGCATCCGCTTCGACGGACTTTAGTTACCTGGGCTATATCACGCTATCCGATAACGCATCGACTCTTTACAAAAGCAGGGAGCTAAAAAGTGTGGCTCTTCCGGAAACAGAAGCGCTGTCGCTGAAACTCAGGCTACACAAACCGCACAATAACGCGCACAATACCTTCTGTCAGGTAGGACACAAGTTATCTGATAGCCGATTA
>JANQDE010000072.1:327450-340623 GCA_037157785.1 Cephalotes varians
ACACACACACACACACACAAATTATCTAAATAAAATAAGTTTCAACAAAATAAAAAAAGATTTAGATAAGATTAAATTATTATACAGATAAATTTGTCGAAGGTTTAGACAAAACTATAAAAATAATTTTTTAGGTTGGCCTTATAGCCATAAATATACTTGGTGAGCCTTATGGCCAGGAATTAACCGGACAGGGGGATGCCCCGTACAATCCACATTACATCTCGCCTTATGACGATCTGGCGTTCGAGATGTACGTCGATCGGGAAGTAGCCAAAATTATAAGGCAAATGGAAGTGAAGAAATTGCTAGCGGTGGAAGAGGAGAGATTCGAATACGCTTCAAAATTGAAAGTGGCTATGGAGAATCTGAGAAAAGCGGGCGAGCGTCTGGGCAAATACGAGTTAGAGAAGAAATACGCCATAGCTTTGGAAGATTACGATAAGGCCAAGGCTAAAAAGGCTCAGGCTCAGCAATACAGACAGCAAGTCTATCAATCGTTGGAGATATATAATCTGCTCGAGGTTCACGGGGTGAGTAGCGTTCGCAATTTCTTCGGAATTTCTCGCTAGCAAAATGATAATAATTATTAAATTAATTAATAAATAATGCAGCCTGTGGAAAAGAACAATTTGTCGACCGCGGAGGACAAAGAACCGACATCGGCCGACAATTCGAACACAGCGGCGTTACCCGACGATCTGTCATCTCCCCCGAGATTGGTCGTTCCACCTAATCGTGATGGTGCCGTGTCACCAACTGGTCCCGCACATCAACCACCCGTGTCGCCATTGCGTCAGAAGACCAATAGTCCCGGTATAATCTATCGAAGGATACATCGTGCTATATTTTCTTGTCGTAATTTATATTCATTAAATTTTTAGATATTTACATAACGTCAAATTTTCGTACTCCTCAGAGGTGACCGACAACCCTACGAATGGTGTCCTTGAGAAGCAGAACTGCAACAAAGGATCCCTCAGGCGGAAAACTAAATCAGCGGGTCCAGCCCTTCGATCGAGTTACGAAGCTTACGAGGAGAGGACCATCCCCGCTTTAAGACAGTAAGATAGTACAATGTTGAAACATTAACGTTACATTAACGTTACATTAACATGTAACAGCACGATAACGGTGCAATAAATTTGTGTCAATATTCATGTTTAGTTCGCACACAAACGAATTTACGAGAGAGTGTCACCTGGACAGTGCAGAGACGAAAGTTACCTCGAAACTCAACGACAGGGAAAAGAAACAAGCCGCATTACCTATTGCAGTCTTCGGGATGGAAATGGTAATGACAAAACTGTTTCCCATAATGTTTGGATATAGGATACGTGATAACGATAAACGTATGCAGGTGGAAAAGTTCTACTCGAAGCAATTCACAGACAAGGAAGAGGGATTGATGCAACTGAAAGAGGAATTGAAGACATTTGACTCGGCAGTTTCGAAACATTCTCCGAATAAAACGGCCAGGGCAGCAATTCTGCTGTTACACAGAGCTCTCAGAGATAAAGTCTTCAGTGTATATAGCTTGGCCGCGCAGCTTATTCGAATCTTTTTCGCTGAATTCGCCGCAGACAGGTAAATCTTTCCCATTAGAGTATGTGTTAAGTGTCCGGTCAATTTTGAGAGAATTTTGTAAAAAAAAATACGTTTATTTTAGAGAGAAGTTAAATTTATTCATATATTTTATTCAAAATATTTTCCATCGCTAGCTATAACTTTTTCCCACTTTTCTAGCAATAAGTAAATTCCGCGATAGAAAAATGTTCGTCCTTCGAAACAGCTCATTCTATACTGAGCTTTCAAAACTAACCGGAACTTTTAATATAAATATTGTTTCTGTATTCTTATGCTGAAGTTCAGCATCCAGTTTAACTAATGATTTATTAATAATTAATTTAGAGTGTCTTCGACTGAGATTGCCAGAAGCGTCGAACGTTTGTTACCGGAACTTCTGACGAAGTCCGGCGACACTACCCCGAGGATACACAATATGGCAGTGCATACAATTCTCAGCATGGCAGACTGCAAATGCGTGCGGGAGTTGCACATAATACCGGTGCATCTGACCAGGCCCGTCAACAGCAGCACGCATCAGAGGCTCGCGCTGAGCAGACTGGAGATGGTGGAGCAACTGATACTGAGCCACGGCATTTCCACGGAAAAACAAAGGTGATTCTGAACGATATTCTCAGAACGCTCGAGCTCGCACGAAGAATATTTGCTAGATGTTTACTAGATGTTTTGAGGAATAACGGGCCTCTGCCGTCGAAACGCAGTCCTTCTGACTTTCGTCTAATCGATCCGCAGGGGTCCTTCCTCAAGCTCGACCCTGTGTTATTAAAACGCAATTACTCTGATAAGGTATTGTAATTGTTGTAGCGGGCTGACTTGTCGGACGTTATCCGAATTAGGTTCTTCCGGTTTGCATCACCCGGCTGAGGCAGTGCGAAAGGTCTCCGAGAGGATTCTCGTGTTGGTATACAAGGTCAATCCCAGATTGGTGCGAAAGCAATTGCCGCCTGACGATGACATAACACGACGGAATCTGCTGTATCGTCAGCTCTTCCACGAATTCGATTTAATTGATCTTCAAGTATGCAGTATCTGCGCGCAATACATAAAATGGAGAAATTCATATTTATGTGCACAAATGATTGCAGAGAAAAAAGGAAGCTGAATCCACCCATAAAGCAACGACGACGCCTACGCGAACTAGATCTACGGAAAATAATGTAACTAATTTAACCAAGTCACCCTCGAGGTCGAGTCCGGTGGTGAGCACCGGAAGTTCAACGAGTATCACGTCTCCGTCCGAAAACAGTACCGATCATAAGGGAGATAAGTACGTGCAAATTAAATTCATCAATCGCAAAGGATATAGAGAATTATTCTAATGTTTGTTTTGTTTGCACATATTTTGTAGAATGTGCATATTTTGCCTGTCCAAGGGTCAAGTGTACTCCGAAGAAGGTTTAAATATACATTATTGGAGAACTTGTCCCATGTTAACGAAATGTGAAGCATGTAAGCAAGTCGTAGAAATTTCTTATTTGAATCTGCATTTGTTGAGTAAGTACATGAGAATTTAACATTTAAGTTGCATTTAATACTCGAAAGTATTCCGTAACAGATACGAAGAAAGCACATGATAAAATTGATATCAAAACTATGTGTCAAATTTGATTTATTTTTTTTTACAGACGAGTGTGATATGAAAAGTAATTATGTAAAATGCGATACGTGCAAACAGGCGGTGCATGAAAATGCCTTCGAGAATCATAGACAAGACAAAAAATGCACAAGTATTACTTTATTATTTCGATACGATACGATAATAGAGTTCAAATGAATCAGGAATATAAATCTTGATTTTTGTTTTAGAACCTATAGAGGGATATGATCGCTGTCCCCTTTGTTCGGCTTTGGTCAATCAAAATAAGTGGAGGGAACACCTCATGGGGGAACATCCATGTGTAAATAATCCACGAAGCAAGACCGGAAAAAGTAAATCATGATATATTTCCTTGATAAAAGATTATTTAGACTATAAATCTAAAAAAAAAGATTCTCTCTGTAAAGCTTTTATGAGAGTACAGGAGAGCTCTAGCAGAATAAACTATTTTATAATTTTAGCGAAATTCGAAATTGCTATGATTCTAGGTTCAAAATCACCATCTAACTCGCAAAATCTCAGCGGCAAGTTAACATCACCGACGGGTAGAGATTACTAGCATCAGGCAACAACCTCGAAGTCAACGGAAGAATTCGACAAATCTTAAAAAAAGGGATTTTGATTTTATTTATTTTATAATTTATGTATATGTTATATATATATATGAGCTGTCCAGCGTTTTCATATTTGTATTTATATTTAAATGATTTTTTATAGCAGAACCCGTCCTTTATTAGTAGATCCATATATTTATATATATATATATATATAGAGAGAGAGAGAGAGAAAGAGCATGGATTTTTAATTGTAAGTTGGGAATCCTGATATTTAAAAATTTAGGCCACATGCTTATTAACTAAGCTAGTTTGTGGAACCATATGGAGACATGATTTGACGAAGACGAAAGATATTAAGAGTTGTTAATAGGTTTCATTCTTTTTATCGTTGTTGCATGATATCCAAGGACATATGCAGGGGTGCATCAGTTATTAAAGGCAGTGATATCAGATGTTATGAAAACATCAATAATTTCAGGATTAATGATTCCTTGCATCCGGCCATATTTATAATAAAAATTTGTACTATATTACACATTATGGCGAGATGTGTCCAATAGATATTAGGAAATGGGAAGCTGTTTACAACGTTAGATAACGCATGTAATTTCACAGAAAATGATAGTAAAAATAACCATTTTATCATTCCATCGTCGAAATTTTTATCCTATAAAATCTTTTTTTTTTTAGTCAATTTATAACATAATTTATACACTTTTCATACAGTATCAATTATATATATTGCCAGATTGGATTAAAGTTATTAAAATAAAAAAAAATTTAATATTTTAATTTACATATGTAAGAAATTAGAAAAGTCGTAAAGTCTTAATTATGTCATACTGAGCAATTCAATTTCATTATTTATTATGTTTCAATTGGCATCTGTATCATCGATTTCCTTTATGCTATCTCTGTTCTTTGTTGCAACTTCTTTATTAATCTTCAGTTTCAGTTTCAAATTCAGTTTTAACATCACCATTGTTGACATCCTCGGCTAATGCGGCCGCGCGATTTTCCTCGAATTTATTTTTCTCTGTAGAATATAGAATATAAATCATAAGATATATTCTTCCACGATAGTACGACGTTATTACGAGCAACATACCAAATTTAGAGCAATCCGCTCCTAAAAGTCGTAAATAATGAATTGCGTCGCAAGTAGGCACATATGCTCTAAGAGACATTATTCCTCTCCACCCTACCAGCTGGAGATTTAGGCGATTTAGATTGTCAGTCTTCTCTTCTTTGTATAACAGTATACAACTTCCAGTTGCTTAAATATATTTTTCAATTAAAATTTATAAATTACCGTGTAAAAAAATATAAAGCAAAAAAAAACATTATTATATATTTACCAAATTCTTTGAGACGTTCTTGAGTGTCTGAGCTTAATTTTACAATTTCAGGTGGCGTGTGTGGATCATCATTTTGTAAAAGCATTATTAAATCTTCTTTCGAGATCTGAACTTTTCTGTCATCACTTATGTAACGAATGATACTATGCAAGCCTTCTTGAGCAAGTCTGAAGGCGCAATTCATATTTTTATTGTCGCATCGCACGAATGTTTTAACACCAGTGTTGATCATCTTTACTTTATTCTCATTAGATATCACTATATCACGGATTGCGGGCGACGTGAAATAAATATTTTTCTTTTTTCCTTCGTGACATCTTACTAATAGACAACGTGGATCTAAATCATCAGATATACCATAAAAATCTCTGAAAACATATATCGAACGATACAAAAAAAGTATTTATATTAAATAGTAAAAGAAAGAAAAAACAAAACTGAAACTCACTTAATAGATTGCCATACGTCTTCTGTTTGGTCCTTGAAGAAGACAAATGGATCTTCTCTATAACCGATCATCCTTCTCCGTTTTTTTTGTGGTTCTCGTGATTTCTTTTCCTTTTCTAATGTTCGTTTTACACTTTCTGAAAGTTTTGTGTCTTGCAAAGATTCTTCATCAAGAACGTGCTTGTCCTTGTTTTCATTACTATTCTGTGCCTTTTGATTTGATACACAAGTTTCATTTTCCCATGGCAGGGATTTTACTTTCTCTAGTACAGCCACGAAAAAACCTCCAGTATCTTGATGATGTGGTAATATTCTCATACTAAAATTGATGAAATAATCTATAGAAATAATATGTTTTTACTTGTTAATTTATTTGATATTTACCAACGTTCAAGGTGAAATTTAGAAGCTTCATTCGCTTCTGGAGGAAACATTTTCGGTCGTACTTGTGTCTGCCATTGTTCTGGAACGTCATCCCAACTATCGTAATATTGTAAATTTTTAGATGCCGGTTTCCAGTGTGTAACACCTAATTGCAAAATATACTATCATATATATGTAACATAAATATCTTAACGATTCATAAACATCTTTATGAATATATTTTTACACATATTTTACATATTATTATCTTAGAACTCACCAGGGTCGCATAATAATCCTGGTACTAAATCTCTACAGTCAATTAACTGTACTGAATCTCCAGTCTCACAAAGAAGCCTATGAAGCACTGCTTCATTTTCAATGGGATTTAATGAACATGTGGAGTAAACCATTCTTCCTCCAACTGTTAGCAATTCTAAACCACGTTTTGCTATCCTGTACTGAATTCTATAAAATTGAAATATTTTCTACATTATTATTTACATAATATATATTTTATATTAAATTATGTCACATTATACCCATGGAGATTACTGCCATTAGCAGGACTCCATTTGCACCATATGTCTGGATTTTTTCGCATAGTTCCATCACCACTACATGGAACGTCCGCAAGTATCCTATCGAATCTGTCAAGAAAACAGAGCTTGTCTAAAAATGCTCAGTATAATTACTTAAATATTATAAAGTTTCAATTCCTACTTTAATGTATCTTTTGTACCATCTGGTTTTGTAATCATAAAATTTGGCATAACTGATGAATCATGATTTGTAATAAGAATGTTTGGACTGTTTAGCCTCTTCGCTTGATGTACCAGCATATAGCATCGATTATTATCAACATCATTAGCTATTACAAAACCTTCTACGACAAAATTTAAAATATTAATATTTGCGTTATATTCATTTTTTGCAGTATAATTTAGTATTAATTACCTGGAGGATCATTTCCCTCATCTACATGTATCATTTCTATAAGTTGTGCTGTTTTCGATCCTGGTGCTGCACACATATCAAGAACCTTATGCCAAGGCTTAACATTCAAGACCAAAGGAGGAACCATACTAACTACTTCTTGCCTGCTGATACTGCCATTGTTAGTTTCAGCAATAAGGAAGTTATGCAACCTAAAGTACGCCTCAGATCGTCGTATATCTTTCCTAGTTAATTGCAATTGCCAAGCTAGTTCCTCCGGATAAAAGGGTAAACTATGTAATATAGTTTTTGCTTGACTATTATCTTCCTTATTATCATCCAAATTTGCATTCAAAATCTCTTTAAAGAAATCACTTTTAATTATTTCCAATAAGACTTTAGCTTCAGCTTTTGAGCCAGTAATACGAAAAGCAACTGGAAGATTAGTCCTTATAGTACTGATGAATGCATCCCATTTATCTTCTGGTACTATTCCTTGCGTCTTATAATAATCCTCAAAATCTTTGTTTTCCCGAATAATATCCGCGTAGCTTTTATGAGGAGTACTATCCCATTCATCCTTTTTCTACAATTATCAATTACATGTCAACATGTTTTTCAAATTCACACCACCATCAAGTATTAAATCAGATAAAAAAAAATTAAAAGTGTTATTTTAAAAGGGCGCAAACAAACATATATATTATTCTCTCACACGTAAACTATATAATCTCATATACTTTATTTTCAATATTAATGGATAACCATACCTTCTGCTTCTCACGACGTTTTTCAGCAAAGTTCTTTTTCGGCTTATTTTTTCGGCCTTTACCCATTTTTTCGTTTGAAGTATGTGCTTCTGATTAATTAACACTAATAACCGCGCACGATTCGATTAGCACTTGCTCGTACTATATACACGTGACAAATGGGTAGGTTACAGGTTATAAGTTACAGCTGCTGTCCACTTGGCGCTCTCTCTTTGTTACTACTTTGTTCTTTGCACATAACGGCGTACAAACAGATCCTAAATGATAAACATATATATATTTAAATAAAAGCATAAGTCTATTTTTTGAACTTTTTGCACGGTTCATCTTTTCTTTTTTCTCTCTGTTGGAGAGAAAAAGAGAAAAGATAGCTGTATTCGTTTTACCCTATGGCTTAGCTCTTTTTGAGTCAGCTTAGTGGATTAGATAAAGGTAATCGTAGCTGTATTACGTTTACCTTTATCTAATCTACTGAGCTGACTCAAAAAGAGCTAAGCCATAGGGTAAAACGAATACAGCTGATGATTCATACGAGTTCAGCTAAAAAGAACAGGGTCTATAATATTCAATATAATGTACCGACTTTTAATTTTTATTGTGGAAGCTTGGCAAGTGTATATAATAAATCTTTATTAAAACAAGAGTATACATATACGATTCTGTTAATTCCAATATGTACGCTCGATACGTCATTGACAAATTATGTCGTAGGCAATTTATATAATTTAAACATCTATCCAGTTAAGAAATAATCTCATAACTATTGATCTCTGAGTTGCAACAACAATCACAATAAATTGATCCCGAATTATGCTTGTTTCTATTAATGTAGATTAACTTTAATCTCGGTTTAATTTTCTCTTTATATTTTTTTCTAATTTTTAAAACTAGAAAAAGATAAAAAGCAACAAATCAACAGATTAATCTACATTAAGATAAAAACGGACATTTTTTTGCTTTTATTTTATAATCCTATCTGCAATAAAGATATAGAATAAAAATTAAGTTAATTAGAATCAATGTTAACTATTGTTGGTGCAACCGACCTATAATATTGTCTATATTATAGAAATACTTTATTTACAAAATTACAATGTCGACTGTTAAAGGACAAGACCTTGATAAGAAAGTCCATCGGAATCTGGCGATTCCATCCTATTTCTTAAATGTTCTAATGTATTTGCTAAATGTTTCTGTATTTGATCAGTTTCTTCGCTCACTTCTAGATTGGGAAGTTCTTCTCTAATTTTCGCAATCACTTGATTCAATATTTGCACGGTTACCTGAAAAAAATCAATTTAAAAATGGCAAACTAAAAAAAGTAAGTGAATATGTTATTCTGTGATCGCAGGTCTTACAGCCGTGTTTCCTTTTTCATAGAAGTAAATGTAGTGATTCAACAACTCCACGTACAATTGTACTTGCACAGACGTGTCCATGCACTGGCTTGCTATCCTAATACCTTTTTTCAAGCAGTCTAATACTTTACCGCCTTCTTGCATCTGAAAATTATATTTCTTTTGTATTATATTTCTTCTGTAATTTATTTTACTTCTACGTTTATTTTAAATAAGGGTTAGATTTGCACGTACCTCTTTTCCACCCGTAGCTAAAGATTTTCCAGACCAAAATATATGCGAACAAGTTGCGACTCCTCTACACTGATCAGGCTTTCTCAACAATTTACTGGCATATAAAGCGCATTGATTACGTACAGGCTCTGCATTTTCCTCGCCAAAACAACTCATTTGCTCGAATGTGGCAATGATCAAAGTGATTGCTGCGAGCTGTGCCTTCGAGTCGCTTATTTCATCCTCATAAATTGAGAATGCTTGACTTATGAATTCATAAGCAACCATTTCGAAATTATCGAAACGGATTTCACCGATTGCTATTGCGCCTTGCAGAAATAGTCTTAGAGGTAGTTCAGCTAATTCAGCCTTCATCAGCGCTGTGATAGTCGTGTGACAGAACTGAAAAATTTTTTGACACTTTTTTTGCCACATGTCATCCTAAAAGGAAAGAAGAAACATCAGTTTGTGTTATTTGTATTCTCATTCGATATAACCTTATTTCACTAAAATGTACAAATTACAAACCTGATCCTTTAATGTTTTATATGTAAAGGCTAATTGATAACTTTGGAAAACTATGGGAGGTAGAGTGAATTTTATTCTTTTGTTACCACCAGCACTGAAATGCTTCCTTGCAGCGCTTAGTATCATATATTGTTGATCTGGCGTTTCCGATTTAAAATGATGTATTAATCTTCCGAGCAATCCTTGTTCCTCGGCAAAATCTTCAGGATCTTCTTCTATATTGGGTTGATCTGGTTGATCTTGCACCAAGGAAGATACCATAAAGAGCACCGCATCTACTTGCTCTTGCATTGGAATCAATGTTTCATTTTCCAAAATATTCGTTATTATATATATAGCTAATGATTTTCTGCCCTCATAATCAAAATAATCCAAAAGAGGTGCGTAGTGTTCAAGCTTCAGCACAGTTAATATATTCTTATAATTATCTACAGGAATTTTCATTAATCTAACTAGTTCTCTTGAAACAGCACTATTGTATTCCAATCTAAAAAATAGAAATTTAATATAGAACATATTGTAATGTAAACGCAATTATTTAACATGCAATAACTCATAACAATAAATCACACTCACTTATCAACATTTTGTTTCTGAAATATTTGGACTGTTGTAAACAAAACTTTATCTACGTAATCTACACGATCAGGATAGCATTTATGTGCTAAGTTTATGAGAGCTACTTGGAGAGACACAATATCTTCGGGAGGCATATCTTGTCTCGTCTATGAAAACAAAATTTTATAAGATAAATAATGTAAATTAAGTATATTTTATATATAATTAAAGTATAATGTTTTGCGACTATTCTCAGACTTAAACTAGATGGTAAGGAATTGTTTAATTTTTAAAAATCATGGTACATCAAACATTGTGTAGTATCTAATAATCATTGAATAGTCATTTTAATATAAATAGCAATGAAATTTATTCTTAATACCTGTATGATAGTTGCAATTTGATCACTAAATACATCAAACAGTTTGACATCTTGTGGAATTCCTGGCACTTGATTAGGACTTCCCGGCCCTCCTACACCATCGGACCGTTGACTAAAGGCTGCAAGTCGATCGATCAGCGATATAATTATATTTTTAACATTTACTCCATTTTGCAATTCTGCGCAGGACTTCAGAAATGCGTTTAACGTTTGTAAATGAAATTCATCGGGAAAAACCTAGATACGGATATGTAAAAAAAGATATTAATTTTTTTATCACTGTTATTTTTAAGTTAAGGCATTTATGGCACATGTAAAGATGTACTTGAATTATACACTCCATAAGATATTCCTGTGCTATTGCGTCCCTACAACTAACGACTTGTTCCAAGATTCCTGGCAATACAAGCTAAAAATAGATTTATAATAATATTTGATATCTAGTTAAAAAATTAAGAGATTATAGTTAAAAGTAAAGAGAAATATACCTTTTTATATTTATCCAATGTTACAGATTCCAGCTGACTAAGTCGTACAAGATTTGTTCCGACTAGAATTCGAAGCTCTTCCCTTTCTCTTTCTCTCCTTTCTCTATCCCTACTGTGACCTTGATGTTGCATACGTACCCATAATTTATTCATTTCTGCAAAATTCATCAGAACAAAATCTATGCTGTCACGAACCTGGAAATAAAATTACAGAAATAACAATATGCATGAGGAAAATTTTACAAAATACATACAGTTCCATCTTCATCATCACCCTCGGTGACATCTGGCAATATATTTCTTGTACATTGCAACAAATAATTCCTTAAAAATAAACCACGCAGTGGATGTTGCACCCCTCTACACATTTCCACAAGATCTCTCAGAAGATCTCTTTTCAAGCCAGGCGTTGTTTTGATATAGACCAGACCAACAGTGATAAGTAAGTAGCTGGAATATTAATCAGAATATCTCATTTTCCAATGAAAAAATAACAATATAAAGTTACAAAGCAGATACATACAGTCTGGGCACAATATTGCCAACATATTGTACCAATTCATACAGATCTGTAACTTTTCTTCCTTTCTGAAATTCATCCAGCAAATAAAGTTCCAAATGCCGTAACTCATCTGTGATTGCCATATCTAATCATAATTATTATAAGGAGTATCTACAATTACAAATATCGAAGCCATATACTAATACTAAATATTAAAATTTAAGCTCTGTCATTAAATAATTTAATTAGGATACACAATTCGTAGTAGCTTTTCGGACTCAAAAGAGAGGTCCTGAGTTCTCCTAACATGGTAGAGGCATGTTTTAATGCATCCATTAATTTGGATTTGTCCAAACAGTGTTTCATCTGAAAAGCCTGGACCTTCACTACGCCGATGGCGTCTTCCAGCAGTTTCTCCTGCTCCTCCATCCCCGTTATCCCAGGTGTCATTGGCTGCGAAAAAAACAAAGATACCTACCAGGAACACCAGGTAGTACCATGCTAGGTAAGCCATCCAATCAAGCATGCACTACGGATGCAATGAAAATATTGTCGAAACAAGGATGACTAATTTATTCATAAAAGTAGACACCGACAGGAAAAAAACACGAGATATATATATTTGCAAGTAACTGTAGCATAGGAATTGTTATTAAAACTTGATTTATTAGAAAATTGTTTTAATCGGAACAAACATCAAATTATAATAATCGTAGTAACAGGCTATGCAACAAGACTAAAATATAATAAGATATATTTTTTTATGACTTATATAAACGTTGACTGATTCAATAGAAATAAAAAAATTAAACATTTATCTTTATATTACTGAAAACTCGACGAAACGTTCCTCAAACACGTTTGTGACAGATAACCTGTACAACACTAGTACAACGCTAATTCTTCGCGAGACGATTAGCATTGGATCGAATTTAAAGGAGACTACTTGTAAGTGAAATTGCGAAACATACCTCTCAAAATTTTATAATTCTTACCATTTTCTTGAAAAGGGAACACAATTACTTCTCGCACACACGCCTCGGGGATTCTGGTTGACAACGTTGACAAGACATCAGACACATCTGACTCCGCCAGAGTTACGTGGAGTTCTGAATCAGATAGAATAATCGCACACCGGTTGGTTTTCTGTCAATCATGTATTCTACGCGTTTACAAAACGTATACAAAAAAACTTTTAAGTTTGAATGTAAATATATAAAATTTAAACACGTAAAATTCAATAAATATATCGGATTGAGATAAAAAATGAGAAACAAAACTTGGCAATAATAATAAATTGACAATAAATTTTTTACAGATTATTAATTAAAAAATTTATTTTTAAAATGTGAAAAATTTTTTTAATAGAAAATTATAATTTTTTTATAATTATATATATATATATATATGGGTAATTCTTTTACAAACCGGACAGATTTAGGCAAAATTTGAACGACACATTTTTGATTTGGCTGAAATTTTTTTTATGGGTTCTATATTGAAAAAAAAAATATACCTGTTCGAGGTTT
>JANQDE010000072.1:341893-543715 GCA_037157785.1 Cephalotes varians
TTTTTTTTTTCAATATAGAACCCATAAAAAAAATTTCAGCCAAATCAAAAATGTGTCGTTCAAATTTTGCCTAAATCTGTCCGGTTTGTAAAAGAATTACCCATATATGTATATATTTAATTTATTACATTTAATTCATTTTTATAACTATTTTATATTTGTATATTATATATGTATATACAGGGTGTCCGTTAAATGGGATAGAAGCCAGGATTGGGAGTATGGAAGAAGTCAAGGAGAACAAAAAAGTCTTATATCATTTTGTAGTTTTCGCAATAGTTATTAATTATTAAAAATCGCCGTATAAACCCGGGCTTATTGTTACTGGTTAATGCAAGCGCGCAACGAAATGCAGCCGTCTAGCCATCGAGGTTGCTAGGCGCGCGGGGAGTTGTTTATTACAAACGGCAATGGGTACGCACGAGCGACGCGTAACGCTGGACTCCCATTCTGAGCTATAAGTTTCTTGCCTTTTTTTTATTACAAAATTTTCTAATGGCATAAAAAAATTTTGTGTTTGCATGTGTGTAGGTGTACATACATACATGCACGTCACAGAAAAATATCAATTCTACTGCTTACAAAATACTCACGATTACTCAATTTACCTTTTTTCTTTTAGTAACAGTTATGTTTAACAAAGAATTTTCTTTGAAATTGAAGAACTTTCTTCCTTTAAGAAAGAAATTTTTTTGATTATAGTCTTAAAATACACTTATTACTCATTATACATATACACTCATTACTTTACTTGAAACAAGTAATATTTAATTAACATTTTTCTCTATATGTATACATATACAAATTACATACTGTAAGTTACTTGAATTAAACAAATATTACTTATTTCAAATATTTCATAAGTTCACATATCTGCATATATATATATATATATATATATATATATATATATATATATATATATATATATATAAAATAAAATGGAGTAAGGAGATTATTATAATAAATACCCTTTTGTTATGTACAAATATATTTATTGTAACTCAATGTACACAGGGCTATGTCTGATTATCCAAAGAATGTGGATTTGTAGGAGTCTGCTCCTAATGAATAAATAACCTTTCTGTGAATCAATGCCAACAATAGCAGGGCAATGTAAAGTGTAAAATATTATTTAACCTTCAGCGATCTCATGTATATATCCAATTCATCTTCAGATTCATTTTGATCGTTACATGGGAGAACAGTTTCAGGAACTTCCGAATCAAAGTATTTTTCTTCTTCATCTTGATTTCTTAACTCTATGTTATCATAAGCTTCATTGTCATCTACAGTGCTAAAAACAAATAATAAAAATATGTATTAAAGGGACTGTTATATTTAAATATCTAAAAAATGTTGTAGTTTCCATTATTTTTAATTGTTACCAAAAATGATAAAATAACATGTACAAATCTTTAATTTTAACTTATTTCAAAAACTCTTCTGCAAGATATTATACTTTTATAAGACACGTTCCAATTTCTCTTTTATATTGTGTATATATTATTACATATTAAGATATATATATATATATATATTAGTATTTAATTATATAAATCATAAAAATTTATTATAAAAATATTACGTTAATAATGAATTAAGTTTATATTAAAATATTCTCTAAAAAGATCCATAAATATATTTTATAGATCTTTTATTTATTGATTAGCACAACATGTACCTATAATCAAAATCTCTATCTTTACCATCCAGGAAACTCTGATACATGTTTGTAACAAATTCATGCCTAAGTAACTTTATTTCTTGGTTCGATATTTTGTGTATTTTACTGCTTTGTAATTTCTTGTCTCTATCCTTATCCTCATTTTTTACTTCATTTAAATCTTCACCCCATTGGTGACGATTCTGTTCCTCAAAGTTTGTTTTAGATGCAACACTATTTTTGCTATTATCGTCATCATCATCATCTGAATCATTCTCCTCTCGTACTTCGTCTTCCTCTTTCTGTTGAGATTTTAAACGATTTTGTAATTTATTCCTCTCGATGGTTTCCATAAGTATATCCACATAATTTGCACTTTTTGTATCAATGCTGTCTCTAGCTTTTTTCTCCTCTTCTGTCAAATATTGTCCTACCAAGTGTTCGTACAACAGTGGATTTCTCTTCATCATTTCATATTCGCTAAAGTACTCTCCCTTTTCTATCAATGTTCTCAGAGCTTCGTACCTTCTGTTTTTGACGTCGATATACCGTGTAGAATTATTAAAATATCTCTGCAATCTGTTCACATGATAGACCGTTTCATAATCCTGACTTTTGCTGAAATACTCTAAGTGTTCTATCTTCATGTAGTGTCCAAACTTAGACAGAAATAAGCAGTGACTCTTTTCCAACAATTTTCCAGCTATGGCACGTTTCTCCTCAAACGTCAACTCGGGCTCTCCTTTTTGTTCGCTCTTGAAAATCGCTTTGCTGTTCGCTACGTGGTCCAGAAGCTCGTTCTGGAGAACGTCTTTTTCCACTGACATAGGAAAGTCCATGCTTCGTTCATTGTTGCTATTCTTATTCTCATCCAGCGAAGGATCTCTTTTCGTCTCTAAAGTCATGTTTTCCTGCTGAGTGCTCGATTTTTCGACTTGTTCATCAGGGACTCGAGTCAAGTTCCAGAAATGGAACAAATTACAATTTGCGTACACTGATCAGTGCTTTGTATTGTTTGTTGCAGTTAATACAAGCTAGAACGCATACGAGGGATACGTCTTTTTTCATCTCGCATCTACCTCTTACGGAATTATATTTATTGCGTATTATTGTTGTTGCTGGTAATAAATAAGATAAATGAGATAAAAGCGAACCTCACATGTGCACTTGGTTTTATCCAGAATGCTCCGTGAAGATTCCTCAGACAGTCATCTTTCTTTTTCTCTTTCTCTCTCTCTCTTTCTTTCTCTCTCCAAACTTTGCGTCGCTGTGCGTCATTTACCAAGGGAAACATAACCTATAAGTGATCGTCGATGTGACAGCGCAGCAACAAAATATAATGCAAGCGAGAAGAAAACGATAAATACTACAGGACTTATTGGTCACGCGCTTCTGTATTTATGGAAATTCTTCGGCCGACAGGTATATTTATCGAATATGCTAATCTTGTTGTTTACTGATGTCGCATTAAGCCTCTTATCTGTTCCTATAATTGATTATCAATTAAGTCAATCGCCCATGGTATCGTTTTACAGTCACGTTTCTTACAGTCACGAATTTAACATACTATAAAATATATTAATTAATTAATTAACAAAACACATTGTGATTGTCTAATGGACAAAAGTGATATAAAAGTTGTAAACTAATGATTTCTTTAAACAAAATAGCAAATAATATTTTATTATGTTTATCTTATTTCTTATATTTTTTGCTTTGTTTGATATTTAATATTTTGAAGAAATTTTTCTTCCTATTTTGAAAAATATGCATGTAACGATAGCAATAGCACAGTTTTATGTTTACATGTCTACTTCTATGTTTCGATAGAAATGTTCTACAATATTTATTTAACCTATTAAAGATAAAAAAATTTTTATCATGAGTTAATTATAATTACAACATTGCAGCATGGCAGATAATTGGTTGGATGTGGAGAGATGGAAATGGAACTGGACCGAGTTATGTGGACATGGAGACATTAATCCATTGAATCCAGAAACACAAGATTTAAGTGTATGTTTCCAGCAGCTTTGTCTTCAGGTAGTGTGATAAACTTTAATCTCACATTAAATGTGAAAAACAAAAAAATTAATTTATATTAATATTTATCAAATTTATTTTTTAATTTTCAGATACCAGTTTTAGCTCTCATAGCTATAATTTCTGGGTACTACTGTGGGAAAAGATCCTCATCTCGACAATATCATGTTTATCACTCTATAAACATAAGGATCTTAATTACAATATGTCTTGTGATATTACCTATCATAAGAGCATATATTATTCTAACTAATACTTTCATACCTTTGGTGCATAGCGAAGTGGAAGACTATAGTACACCAGTTCCAAAAGGATTGGACATTTCCATTCACAAGAACATAAATTTATCATTGAAGAATGAAATAGATATCATAAATAGGATACGTGATGGATTAAATCACACTCTTAAATTTGCTGAATCAATTTTGTCACTACAAAGCGGTGTTAAGGATACTACTATAACTCCTGTCGTATTATATACCAATAATTATGAATCGAATATTACCGATAAATCTACTTCTGCTAAACCAGTGGATTATCTCGTAGCAGGGACTGAAGGTTTAGCATGGGTTGTGCATCTTTGTTTTATTTTAAGYTTGAAACGTGGACGCAATCCTAATCCACGAGGACCAGTATTAATGCGAGCATTAATATTTCTTTTGATTGTTGTTTCTGGCCTGTTATTACGCAGTCATATCAATAATAAGCCTAAAGACGATGTTTTGCCAAATTTATCACTGGGATTTAGTATCACCATAGTCATTCTTCTGATATTGTATGCCATAACACTGATACCTGGTCCTAGTAGATCGGAACGGACGAGAACATCATTCCAAAATGCTACAGTAAGCCATTATCATATAATTATCTAGTGTTTTCGTCAATCCGYGATTCTGATTGTCCGAAAATACTCAAATTGCAAAACTTAATTGCTTGCGATAAAATTGTTGAATTATTGAATGCCGAGATATCACGGATTAGTGAATGAATGTACTTGTAGATAGGAGAACGCACTGCACTACTGGGTAGTCCCACTTCTTCATATGTACAATTTTCGAAGGAACACGATCCGAGCTACCTTGGAATAGCTATGGAAGATGCAACCATCATTTCTAAACTTCTGTTCCATTGGGTAACACCGTTAATGGAAAAARGCGTGAAAGGACTACTAAATCATTCTGATGATTTATTTGATTTACCCGATCAAATTAGTACCAATGCAATCAGTCTTAAAATTGACCAATGCTTACATAACATGGTAAACAAGATGGCATAACAATCTATAGTTTGTTCATGTTTATCCATGATATAGTTCTGGAACTATTTTGATTATATGTGATGATTGTTTTATAATATGTATAAATTAATTCTCGTAACAATCTTACGAACTGTTACAGCCGATAACTGTGAACAATGGAATCGAAAATAATTCAGAAATATCTCTTCATTCGAACGTAAAAGTAGTTACAAGGAAAGTGACACTGTTTTATTTGCTGCATCAATGTTTTGGCTGGGAATTTTAYGCAGTTGGACTACTGAAGTTTGTTGCAGATTGCAGCTTATTTATGGGACCAATATTATTAAATAAATTGATCGGTTTTATTGAAGATAAGAATGAGCCAATCTCACACGGATATCTATATGCRTCCCTTATAATATTGAGTGCTATAATTGGTACAAAATCGAACTTTTGAAATTTCTTAAATATTTGCCACATGAATCATAATAATAATGTTTTAGGTGCCTTTTGTAATACTCATTTTACATTTTGGATGTCTATTGTGGGCTTGAAATTTCGTTCTGCAATTATTACTTTAGTCTATCTAAAAACATTGCATTCTTCTAATACTGATTTAAATTACAATTTTTTAATTTTGGTGAAATTGTTAATTTTATGAGCACCGATAGCGACAGATTAGTCAATAGCTGTCCTAGTTTTCATACATTTTGGAGTATACCATTACAGGTAATTATGTGATGGAATTATATGTGTAATCTGAATTTATTTTCCCTTTTTTTATATATTAAAAGAAAATGTATTGTTTTATATTTTAAGTAAATTTTTTCTTTTTCTTATTGCCATTTCTTAAAGAAAAAAACTAAAATGTTTATGTTTTCAGTTAATTGTGACACTATATCTTCTGCATAAGCAAATCGGTGTTTCGTTTTTAGCCGGTGTTGCGTTTTCAATAGTACTTATACCAATTAATAAAATAATAGCAAATAAAATTGGTAAGCTTAGCGCTAAATTGATGGAATATAAAGATCAAAGAGTGAAGCTGATGGGAGAGATATTACGTGGGATAACTACAATTAAAGTTAATGTATGGGAGGAGCACTTCTTACGAAATATTTTCAGTTAGTATGCTTCTACATAAATAATTTCTTGCTTTCTAACATTTTTATCTAACATTTTTATCTGTTTCTTTTTTTATATAGAGATAAGGGAGAACGAAGTGAAATATTTACGAAGTAGAAAATATTTGGATGCACTTTGTGTTTATTTCTGGGCAACTACACCTATTATCATTGCAATATTAACGTTTGCAACATATGTATTGCTCGGAAATGAATTAGATGCCAAAACAGTTTTTACTAGTATGGCATTGTTGAACATGTTAATAGGACCTTTAAATGCGTTTCCATGGGTTTTAAACGGTCTTACAGAAGCATGGGTATCTCTTAAAAGAATTCAAAGAATGTTGGATGTATGTATGTCAATATTATAGTACAGTAAACGCACTGTATCTAGAGGTACTCAATTTCTATTTTATTAATTTAGCTACCAGACATGGACGCGTCATTGTATTATACAGATATTACTCCTGACGTTGATTTATTACTACAAAATGTAACACTAACTGTGAACCGTCCAAGAAATAATGATATTGCTGTAAATGCAAGTCCAAAGATTGTGACTTCGTCTTCAAGCATTGACAATAAAAAAAGTGTTACCTTTGAAGATGACGATGTTTTTGCCTTATATAATATTAATTTATCTATACGAAAGGTAAGAATAATTTTATTTAAATTTTTTCCAAAATATATACATTGTTTTAAATTCACATTTCACACAGGGGCAATTGATTGGCATTATGGGCAAGATTGGAAGTGGAAAAACTTTACTCTTAGATGGTATCTTGGCGGAAATTACAAAAACTAGTGGAATAATAGCAGTTAATGATGATCACAAAGGTTTTGGATATGTGAAACAAAATCCTTGGCTACAGCGTGGTACAATCCGAGATAATATTCTGTTTGGAAAACCATATGATCATAACAAATACAAGTAAGTATCAAGCGTCACAAAATTGCTAAATAAATAAAGCCGATAAATTTTTTTTTATGTCACATAGATATAATTTGATATTTTATTTATGATTACAGAAACATTTTAAATGCTTGCGCGCTCACATCCGATTTGAATTCACTACCTAACAAAGATTTGACAGCTATTGGTGAAGCCGGGAATACTTTAAGCGGCGGCCAAAAAACACGAATTTCCCTGGCTCGCGCTGTGTACGCGGATAAAGATATTTATTTGTTAGATGACATATTAGCGACACTAGATGTCAAAATTGCCAGACATGTTTTTCAACATGTAATTCTGGGCTTGTTACAAAATAAAACTAGAATACTGTGCACGCATCAAACTCAATACTTGGTTCATGCAGATTTAGTTATCGAAATGTCGAAAGGAAAAATTATTAATCAAGGAAAACCGAGCGATATATTGCCCGATTTGGAAGATTATCTTTTGTCGTCAGATTCTATCGAATTCGACATGGACATCACTTCTTCAAAGGCGCCAAATGAATTTAATCGATCGGAAAAAGACGAAATAGATCCATTACTTGATAAGGAAGCGACTGAGAAAGGGACAGTACATTTCTCGGTGTATACATGTTACATCAAGGCCATAGGACAATACTTGGCGATTTCGATATTTCTCTCTATGATTCTGATGCAAAGTTCGAAAAATATTACGGATTTATGGCTGTCGTACTGGGTGACGCATGCTAACGCCTCAGCGGCTAATTCAACCGACACATCTAGACTTGGAAAATTGCAATTTTATTACGATAATTACAGTTTTCATGATACGAAATATTACCTAATAGTTTATAGCCTGCTGGCTGCATTCAATTCTATTTTCACTGTAATTAGAGCTTTCATCTTCGCGTACGGTGGGATACAAGCAGCTATAATAATGCACAAGCAACTTTTAAAGATAGTTATGCGGGTGAGTTGGAGAGACAAAATATAATTGTTATTTTGATTAAGAATTTACTATAAAAGTATTATTTCAGGCAAAAATAATATTTTTCGATATTCAACCAGTCGGTAGAATCATAAATAGATTCTCATCCGATACATATACAATCGATGATTCTTTGCCTTTTATTACCAATATCTTGCTAGCACATCTGTTTGGCTTGATTGCTACCATTATAGTTACGGCTTATGGATTACCATGGATCTTTTTAGTATTAGCACCTCTTATACCCGTCTATCATTGGATACAAAATCATTACAGGTATTGTAAATTTATAATTTACAACAATTATTACAGGTATTATTATAAATATATTAATATAATAATTGGTATTTTTTTGTTAGAATTTATGTTTCTGAATTATCTTCTAGATTAACATCGAGAGAGGTAAAACGATTATCCAGTATCACGCTGTCTCCCTTATACGCTCATTTCAATGAAACTTTGAGCGGCCTGACGAGTATTAGAGCTTTTCGCACTGTACCTCGCTTCAAACAGGAAAACGAATTGCTACTAGAAGCCAGTCAGAAAACGCAATTCGCCTCTATAGCCGCCGGTCAATGGCTTGCATTGAGATTACAATTTATCGGTGTTGCCCTTTTGGCCGGAGTCAGCATTATGGCAGTTTTACAACATCAGTATAACATAGCTGATCCTGGTTTGATCGGTTTAGCGATCACATATGCGTTGTCTATAACTGGATTGTTATCTGGAGTAGTAAACTGCTTTACCGAGACTGAGAGAGAAATGATTGCGGTGGAACGAGTCAAGCAATATTTAGATAATGTGCCGACTGAAAATATAATAGGCACTAATCCGCCTTACGCATGGCCTAGTCAGGGTGTAGTAGAGTTCAGAGAAGTCGTTTTAAAGTACAGGTAATAACTTTGAACTTTTGATAAGAAATAGTACAGACTTAATTTACATTTGGAAAATATTCATCACATTTGCAGAGATCATTTGGAACCATCGTTGAAAGAAGTAACGTTTGTTACGCGACCAGCGGAGAAAATAGGTGTTGTTGGTCGAACTGGTGCTGGAAAGAGTTCATTGCTAGCTTCATTATTCAGATTAACAGAAATAAATTCTGGAAGTATATTAATTGATAACGTGAATATTCAAACGTTATCATTGAAAGCATTAAGGTATAATATTCAATAAATTTGCAAAAAATGATCGTTGCATGTTAATAATTGTAAAAAAAAAAACCATTTTAGATCCCGTTTAGCTATTATACCTCAAAACCCATTTCTCTTCTCGGGTACTATTCGAGAAAACGTGGATCCATTGGATCAATACACCGACATGCATATATATAAGACTCTGGAAAAGTGTAAAGTGCATTCTTTAGTTTATCGATTGGGTGGGTTGGGCGCAATCTTGGATGAAGGTGGCAATAATCTCAGCGCTGGTCAGAGACAATTGCTCTGTTTAGTCAGGGCTGTGTTACATAACGCTAAGGTACTTCTTGTCTTTTGAGAACGTCGTTTGAGAAAACTGACAATCATTCGCGTATTAATAACCTTGATACTTATTTATTGCCTGCAGATTGTCTGCATTGACGAGGCCACTGCGAATGTAGATCAGGAGACGGATAAATTTATTCAAGCGACGATAAAGTCTTCCTTCCAAAGTGCGACAGTTATTACTATTGCCCATAGAATAAGAACGATTATGCACTGTGATAGGTATTTCAATTCAGATTTAAACGTTTGCTTAGCCAATATAACTTGCAGACCTCAGTTTTTTAATGTATTATCGTCTTAACTTTCGTCTAAAAATCTATTTTTCTTTTCTACTCAGAGTTCTAGTGATGGGAGATGGTGAAGTGCTGGAATTCGACGAGCCAAATTTGTTGATTCAGAACGCCGATTCCCACTTTTACCAGTTGGCCAACCAAGAATTTTCGGATCACGAATGATTAAGCGAAGTAATGAATTTGATTGTGTAATGAATGCATCTAGTATTATACATGGTGATTATGTTCATAATGCATTGTGTGCACGAATAGAATATTTCTAGAGAGACGAATTATTTTCATACGAATATGACAGGATTATATTTTTCTTTAAGAATAAGCTAGAAGAATGAAATCTACGAAAGCGAACATTTTTATTTATGAGATATTTACTGTGTATTAATATTATGACTGTTACTTTAAATATTACGAGAAAATCTAAAATTTAATTAACATTTATATGAACATGATAAGATTATTCATCTATTTTATACATAAATAAACGTCCAATAAATAAATAAGAAAAATCGTTTTATTCAATCTCCTATAATTTATATAATTTATACATTGAGGATAATCTTCGCTAAAAATTTGATTAAAACTTTTATCTATAAATATCGATTTCTCTCAGGAATTTGTAGTTGCTACATAATTGTGGAAATATTTATATTAAATTGCTTTGTAACAAATGTATTACTCCGAGTTGTGCTCTGTGATGCAGTTTATCTAAGGAACAGCGCGATTTGTATCGTAATTAGAAATGCTCGCTGTTAAAGGCAAACGTTTTACAATATTGTTTCGTGGAGTTAATTAAAGTTTCGTAGCGCCTTGCAATGTGCACGCCTTGCGAGCCTCGTTCGTGTTTATGTGGTGTGTGTGTGTGTGTGTGTGTGTGTGTGTGTGTGTGTGTGTGTGTGTGTGTGTGTGTGTGTGCGCGCGCGCGCGCGCGCGCGCGCGCGTGTGCGTGCGCGTGTGTGTCTATCCGTATTTGCGCGAGTTCGAGGAGAACGGCGCAATGTATCTCGATGATATTCGACATTCAGCCATTCGACGTTTCCGCACTTTCATCGTTACAAGGCAGCAAAAACTAATGAGCTATAGCGCCGGCTAATTTGCTCCCCCGTTTTTTAATTGCCCGACATTTAGCGGGATTATACACCCCGCTATGTCGGCATGTCGACGAAAGCGAGACGTCTCGCGCATTCACGGTCGTGCCGACTGAATTACGAGAATGCGGGAGAGGTATGGGCTGCTTGGGCCGGGAAACAAGCGCGATTCATGGCGCTAATGACGTCGTTCATTTTACACGATCGGTCGGCCTTCCGCGGCTTTCCGCGATGCAAAGAACTCCTCGAATAAGCTAAACTCCGCTCGCTATGCAGTGGTTGAGAACTATTCCCGATAAAGAGGATTTCTCCGGGAGAATTAACTAACTCCGAAAGTTCGGTATTGGGAAAATCGCATTTTCAGATTTTCAATTTTCATCGATAAAATTAAAGCGTATTACGTGAGGCAAATTATTCAGAAAATGACTTGCGATATTTAATATTTTTTTTGCGTTATTTAATAGCCATTTAAAATTGATTTTAGTTTAATTGGTCATTTTAGTTTGTTAATATTGAAGATACAACATTTCCATAATTATTCTGTTATAGCAAATATGAAAACATTTATTTTTTATTTTTTTATTCTATCTATTTTTCTATTTTTATTAAAATTTCCGAACAGTCACGGAAAATCGTCTCGAGCAAAAATCCGCTTCTCATTGCGTATTTTATGAGCTGTCGCGGATATCGGCATGATATAACTCTACGATAAGCCTTGCTTTTAAATCAAAATTGCCTGTGCTTTGCGGCAGGAGCTCACGTGTCTCAAAGGGAACTGTACGACTGATGACAAAAAAGGAAAAAAAAAGATAACACGGCATGATAGAACCGTTAGATTCTCCTTCGGCTTTGTGCTATGTTATACGAAAGTATTCACGGTAGAAATACTTTTACAGCAGAACATTCCAGCTCGTGATAGGAAGCATCAGCGATTCACATGATGAAATCGATTTTCTCCCGTTCTTTATTATACGCTTCTAGAATTTCATTATGTTATCAACGTGATGCATGTATTTCGTGATCTTAAAAATTTTTTCTGCTTTTCATATTAAATAACTTAATCATGAAATTATCAATATATCTATATTGTTTAAAAAAATTTAGATTCCTTGTACAATTAACGTTATGATATATTTTAATTTTTTGCTGAGAATTACGCACAAATGCAAAAAGGATAACGTAATTATTTCGCAAGCTCTATGAAGCGGATATAATTCATATATTCGAGCGAGCGCGTGTTCTCAAAAGGCTGGTTCATTAACAGATTACATCGGCTTCGTGAAATATTTGAAATCTCATCTTGGACGCGGCGGCGGCGGCAGCTTGTCGTATCACGGATGGCATGCAAGTCCTTCGCCCTTACACGCCTCTCGGCAGATACTTGAGGTCCTGAAGCATAGCCACTATGCTGTGGGGGACTGGCTGGCTACCCCAAAAGTGCACCTATCAGGGGTTGGTTCAACGAACATGCAACCCTAGAGATCTGCGCTAGAACGCAAAGAGCGAGAACGAAAGGAGAGAGAGAGAGAGAGAGAGAGAGAAAGAGAGGGGGAGAGGAGTGTTCGCCTCTTTGATAACCACCAGGCACTATTATCCGATTCGAGTGCAATTTCATAGTAAAACGGTCGCGGATATTAAATCATAGGTGGGCGCAAATCGATAGGGCGACCGCAGTATGCAGTAACATAATTACCATTTATTACCGCAATTGATGTGACACGGACGTTGTTGCCACGAACCGCTGTTCAATTAAAACTGAGGAACGCGACCGTGTATAAACCCGTGCACGCCAAAATATTATTATTTTACCCTACAATATCAGATTTGGGAATATCGCATCTAACTTTAATTATTGAGATTTTTCTAGAATGTTCAAGATATTTTATAATCCAATTAATTTCCTATAACATCAATATTTTCGCAATCTCTTCATAAATCTGATAAATGAATTCTTAATAATTCATAAAGCAAGGATAATGACCGATCTGCCTTTAATCATGTTAGAAAACGCATCGGTTCATTATGTCGCAAGTCAGGACTCGTTTTAGCCAAGATTGAAAAACGGTTGTACGCGATAACGAAGGATAATCCTGGATTTAAAAAAAAAGGTGATATCGCGATGACACGAAAATACGAGTAACACGAGCATCAAGCAGAAGGATGATTACACGACCATATATCTGAATTAGGAATGAACGTCCATAACTCATTACGCTCACAATTCTCTTTCGTCAGACGGTCGCACGTCACTCGCATAAATCACAATTTGCCCTACTGATGGTCGCAGGTGGACGGGAATAGCGGAATGCAGATCTAAAAAGCTATGATTGCGTGCAATGCGGCACATGGCTGAAACGTGCGACGCGTGTAATCGATCTCGGAGTGATCTTTTAGTGCCGGTAATTATAACAATAATGTTTTTTTCTTTTTGTCTTAATCAACTCAATAATTCTCTTTGACACCGGCGGTCTAAGAGCAAACGGGTTAAATGCTCCAATCAATCAATTTCTATCATTGATGAAGATATATTCCAGCACAGAACATCTTAAAGGAACCTCCAAGAAACCTCCAAGGCACATTCTCAAAGACGTCCTATGTTCTAAAATCATTCTTAGAATGTCTCTCGGATAAAATATATGTGGGTTATTTATTGCTATATTTTAAAAATTCATATATTATATATATCATATTTTTATTTATTAACTTTATATTTTACTTATTAATCTACTTATTGTTTTATTTATTTACTTATTACTTAAATTATAAGGAATTGGAGATTCTTGTATAGGATTCCTTAACAAGTTCGAAGATTTTTCTCCTTTTGTCTCTTCTCAGAACGTTTTCGGAATGTTTTTTGAACATTTTAATTACTCCATTTTAACTACCATTGAAGACATATTACTATAATTTCTGAAGATATGCTACTGCGCTATACATGTACATATAACATATACATGTACATTTTAGACTCACTGGAATAATATTCTAGTATTTTTAAAAATAATAGAGAAACAACAATTGATAGAGAAAAAGATATCCCAAGGCACGAATGTGACACCTCTCATATTTCCATTATAAGTAAGGCAAGACACGCTGGATGACGGATATAACGCACTGCCAGTTGCTTTTACCATGATTAGTGCGCGATGCGATGGAAAGCTGCGTGCACACGCGTAGACATGTATATATACACGAGCAAACACAAATGTCGAGGTGCATCGATGTATCCGAACACCATGTGCATGAACTTCGCATTCGCGTTGCAACGTTAAATTACGCAATACGCGAGGTACTGACGTCTAGCGCGTTCATATTGGATTTTTCTCTCGAAAAATACGAGTCGTCTCGTGTGTCCTGACATCGGTTTCGCCAGCGCATCGCCTCCTTCGTGTTGCCACGATTTTTTCATTCGTCGGATATTAAAATATGAAACGTAGAGCTGACTGATCAAAGCGCGACGTCGAAGTATAAAGGCTTAATTATTTCGGACATCGAGACATCGACTGCTGTTGTAAAAGCCTGCAAAAGTCTTTTTTGTTTCAAAATCGTTATTTAAGAAACTAGACATCATTTTTAATAGATGTTGTTTTATAGATATATAGTTAAATAAGTAAATTACTGATTTTGGAAATCTGTGCTTGCCGAATCATACACACAAAGACAATAATTAAAACATTCAATAAAGTTTTTTAAATATATCTCTTTTTTTATATAATAATCTTTATATTTTATCTTATTATAATTTATAAATGCACGTAAAGAACGATTTTAAGGTATCTAAAAATTTAGCTGGACATAGATCTGAAAAATAATTTTCTTGGATCATTAAAATAATTATAGAACTGAAGCGTTGATGACAATGCTGCAAAAAATTTTAATATTCTAGCAACCAGTTTTGAACATTCTACATAATTATTTTGGCGATCCAAACAAAATTATTTTCAGATCTGTACCTAACTAAAATTTTAGATACTTTAACAAAATTGTTCTTTCCGTGAAGTATAAATATTCGAGATGTCAATGTAAAATAATAATAAAATATTAAATAATTGTGAAAATAAGATGTAAATAAGCGACTATTTATTTCTAAGTTTGATTGAATTTTTATAATCTTTCATTGTTTACGATACACACACACACACACACACACACACACACACACACACACACACACACACACACACACACACACACACACACACACACTCTGTTTTATATATATATTTTTTTTCAGAAAACAGATTTTGAAAGACAAGCTTTCAGATTTACCACGCAAAGATTAAGGATACGCGAGTTACGAACTCCAAGTAAAGTTTCACGTATGGATCTGCGTCCCTCGTATAATGCGAATCATATTATACGGTTTGTCGCAGCGAGACACGCCGGAGATGCGTAAGTGACGGCCCTTCTGTGTGTACGTCCATCCCGTATGCTCATTACTCCGTCTCGCGTTAAGCCGAGCGTGTTTAGCACTCGTTGACGGTCAATGCGCCAAAGGAAATCAGCTTTTCCCTCTCCTCGTCTTTTTTCCTATTGCTGATCGTGAAGGCGCCCATTCATTACGTGCCTTATTATAATTGACGAGTCAAGCGGCGAGCCAAGATAGCTGTCTCGCTGCGAATCTCGTCTAAAGATGATATTAAGTATATGCGTATCCGCAAATCTCAATTCAATATCTGAATAGCGTTTCACTGTGGTCGAGTAATCGTTTGTGGAGATTAAAGATAGATTTGCTTCCAATATTTGATAGAAAAAAATATTGATACAAGTTTTGCTTCACTGAGATTCGATATCTTAGTAAACGAATCGATTTCTTGTCTTGTTAAGACTCATGAGACTCTGTATATTTATAAATTATGCGAAAGATTTGATCTCATTTCTAGCTACTTCCTGCGTAATCTACGGCAAATTGGACGAATTTTGCATTCTCGCATGCGACGCGCGTCCACCAAAGGGAAGCGTTTAATTGCGTTTAATATTTCTGCTCGGTGGGCGGAACCGATGATTATCCCATAATATTACGCGAAATATTCAGTTTCGATTACACCGGACCGCAAACGTTACAATGCTAGAAATAATTAAACGCATAATACTTGTGAACGGTATAATGTACGCCGCGCATAATGTACGTTTCGCTGATATTTTTGTAGACGTTAATCCGTGCGTGATCTCAATGAAGCTATGAAGTTTTAATCACGTTATTAATGGGCATTACGATTATCGGACGTTTTTTAATTAATTCCAGACGGTCGGCGTATGCAACTGTATGAACAATGCAATGAAATTTGTCAATGAGATTTTTGAATTATACTTCAATGTATACTGGAAAAGACTTTTGTTTTACCCTGTTACGCAGCAAAATACATATGCATATACGTATAATGAATTAATCAAATTGCAATAATTTATATAATATATATAATATTTCTATTATATATAATATTTCTATATAATTTTTATTTCTTTTAATTAATAAACTAAATAAAACTAAAACACACACACAGACATATATATATATAATGAGTGGGCATACGTTTCAATTAAGCTTAGGCTTCAGTTCAATGTAATCTAAGAACTCTGAGCAGATAATATATCCGACGACGCATTCGTGCGAAAGCGCATGTTCGATCGAGTTCGATCCCCTAATTCATTAGCATAGAATTTCAAGCGAGACAGTGCGCTTTGTCCGATGAGCATTATAATAATTTAGCTCCGTGCTCTGTTGCCAGGAATACGACTGGGTTTGCCCGGTCTGCACAATTGGCTTCCACCTGATACGAAATAGACGCAACTCGTACTCGATGGGAGTCCATTCGTACTATGCCAAATACGGTGTAGATAGTAATTGGCTTCCTCTATTGTGGATTCGTGATGAAAAGCAGTTATCTTTACGGTGATTGTCTGAATGCGTTCACAAAAACGAGTTTACTGAAGCAACTAAAAATTTAGCTAGATACAGATCTAAAAATAATTTTGTTGGACTATTTATAAGATAATTATGTAAGGTACTCAGACATAATAGGCAATGCTGCAAAAAGTTTTGATATTTTAACAACTAGTTTGAGTATCTTAATTATTTTGATGATCTAACAAAATTATTTTCTAAGTTTCTAACTAAATTTTTAAATGCAAAAGCGTTCTTTTTGTATATGCAAATCTTAAAATATCGTTTATGAAATACATTATTCGATTACTCAATTTTATATTATATCATATTGTGCAAAAAATTGAAGTAACATTAATGCTCAAAATATTTTTATCATAATTTTTACACATCTAAAATTTTAGAATCAATTCTAAAATTCTAAAAATTTTTTATTCATTCTAAAAATTTAGTATCAATTCTTTATTTACACGAAAAAAACTCTCTTTTCTTTACATAACATTGTAGATACATAGAAAGAATGGTTTTGCTGAAGCATCTTAAAATTTAGCTACACACAAATTTGAAGATAATTTTTTTTGGATTATAAAAATAATTATGTTCAACTGGTTGCAAAAATGTCGAAACATTGTCTATTATGTTTGAGCGTTTTATATTATTTTGATAGTCTAACAAAAATTATTTTGCAGCATTGCTCATTGTGCTTGAGTCTTCTAAATAATTATTTTGATATCTAACAACATTATTTTCAGATCTACTTACATTTTTAGATACTTCAATAAAATCGTTCTTTTCATATATCCATTCCACATACAACAATATCATGATTTTTGATCTCATTGCTCCAAAATGAGAAACCCCTAATACATTTGTACAAAGGCGAGTTTGTTAATTGCATCGGGAAAGTTGCTTCATTAGGAAAATGGGCTAGACCAACGTGGATGACAATATCGGCTCTACCAAAAGATCTTATTAGAAACTCAGCCAGATGTACATCGGACTGCAATTAAGTAATAGCACTGTTATTGCAGTTGTTACCTTTCTCTTATCGTTCTTTCTAATTTTCTGTTATAGTTTAGCCTGGCATAAAAGGAAAATTGAAAATTTTACGTTTTCTCATCTAATTTTTAAATGTTTAAAAAATTAATTTATTATTATTTCATTAATTCAAATTTATTTAATTAAAAACTATTTGGCCCTAAACTATAAAAAATGAACCATAAAAAAGCTTACCTAAATATTTAATTTTTATATATATTTTTTCAGAAATTGCTGCAAAAATGAAAATATTGTATATTCAAAAATATATAATTGAGAAAAAATATTAGCACTTTTTTTCGAATCATATCACATTACATCATTTATGCACATATAACACTTCTCGAAAATCACTGCGATTGATGTATTTATTGAGCATAAAGCTGCACACTCATATTTCCTCGTATAAAATCGAGAAATTCAATGAAGTGATATTCGATTATGTTCTGGCTAGCGAAATACACCGGTCGTACGTCATCGCACAACGAGACTGTCCTGTCGCCATATCGGTTCTCTCGATTCTTCGTAATCGACACGGAATCGCTGGCCTTCGACACGTATAAGGTCTCTTCTCTCCATATAGCATGTACTGCGTTTCCAGATCGGCGCTCGGCGCCTGCCTTCCATTGCCTCCGTGTCCTTCGGATGGTTTCGTATCCGGTTACACACCCGGTATGTGTTAAATGAGATCTGACAAAAACACGTGTAACTTTCAATCGACCGAGCAGTCGCTCAAAAGATTGCCGGCGGGGTTCCTTAATTGGGTTAAATAAATTCGGCCGGACGACGTGTGAGCGACGTGTGCGCGTGTGTACGCACAGTGCGCTTTAGTGCTTCGTCGACACCACTAACACGTGTTGCAAATGTGAGGATGCGTTCTCTCGTGTGAATGCGATAAGACGTACCGCCTCTCGTAGCGTCGACGCAAAGGGTTGAAATTGGACGCGAGAACGCCGTCCAGGAATTCAATAAATTTACCCTCGTGCACTGAGAGTTTCAATTGTCGTTTGCAGAAGACAATTTGTACGTTTGATTATTAGCGCGATTAATACTTTGAATAGCTATGTGTAGAAACAAGTTTTATAAGCGCTTCTTTTAAATAGGAAATAGAGATCGCTTTTTACAAAAATAGCACTACTCTATATTTATATTAATGCATAAGAGTTTATGTTATATATGTATGATCTGCATCAATAAATAATACCTACACGGAAAAAATGGTTTTGCTGAAATATTTAAAAATTTAGCTAGATACAGATCTAAGAATAATTTTATTAGATAATAATTTTATTGATAACGCTATAAAAAGTTTTAACATTCTGACAATCAGTTGAGCGTTCTAATTGTTTTGATGATACAAATCTAGCTAAATTTTCAGATATTTCAGCAAAACTGTTCTCTCATAATTACTTTGATGATACAAATAAGATTATTTTCAGATCTGTATTTAGCTAAATTTGTAAATACTTCAGCAAAAATGGTCTTTCCGTATAACTGGCGCTATGCCGAAATAAAAGCAGAAGTATGTGAAAAATATGCGGAAAGAACGATTCTAGCAACTTTTAACGTTTTATATAATTATTTTTTATATAATTATTTTAATAGTTCAACTAAATTATTTTTCTAATCTGTATGCAGCTAAAATTTTAGATCTTTCAGCAAAACCGTTCTTTCCGTGGTAAGAACTATTCTAGATAAAAAATCTTCTGTCTATTCGATCACAATTTTCGCTTGAAATAAAAATCTTCTTTTCCTTGAGGGAAAAGATAGATTATGGTAAACAATTCGATTGTAATTAACATTATTTTAAAGATTCTTAACGATATATTTTTATCTTGAGTTTTATATATGTATAAAGAGAAAAACTGAGAGATACGATTTCACAATTAAATCAAACAAGTAGTTTTTATAAATAGGAAAGTAATCTTCGTTTGCCCAAAAAATTGCATTAACCAATGTAAATATAGGACGGATGAATATTTGTCGATATTATTCAAACGTTCCGTTTTGTCACGTTTTTTAAATCTTCAGTGGACCGTGATGACACGAATCACTAGCGCGCGCAGAGAAACGTCGATATAATGTATCAAATAAACCATGTAAATTTTTTACGAAATCAGTCACTGCGTTGGAAATGTCTGTGAAAGAAAAGAAGAGAAAAACTAAAAAGATTAAAATGGCGAGCGAGAAGGACAGCATGGTGCTTGGGAAGGAGGAGATGGTGAGATTGGAGGACGAAAATAAAGTGCTGAAACGCGACAGTGCGGAATATGAGAGTCGGAGTCTCGCAGCGAGGCGCAACAACCTTTAATAGAGATCCGTTCCTTACTTTGAACCGTAACTTCGACACCGACGAAGACAATTCTGCATCGTCCGCGAGATCAGACGACGTCCCAAGCGACGCATTGAGTGCCGAGAATGTAGAAAATAATGGGAATTGTAGAAGAGCACGAGGTAAAAAAAGTTTATGAAAAATTTGAAACAACAAACTCAATGAGATAATAGAGAGAAGCTTACACGGAAAAAATGAATTTGCTGAGAGATCTAAAATTTTGTTGGCTACAGACCGGAAAATAATTTTGTTGGAACCTTAAAAATAATGAGCAAAACTTAAAAAATGTTGATATTCTAGCAATTAGCTCTACATAATTATTTTGATAGTTCAACAAAATTACTTTTCTAATCTGTATCCAGTTAAAATTTTAGATCTTTCAACAAAACGTTCTTTTCATCTATACATTTAATTCGTGACCTTTTATACCTGTAATCACGTTCAATACGAATGCTTTTGGATTTCAAAATGCTCAGAATCATGGAAAACCTTTCGCATATAATGTTCTTCGATAAATAGCTAATATATTTGTTCATTACTTTCTATTGTGTTTACAATAATATGAGATGTAACAACAACAATTTCCTCCATTTCAATATTTCTCTTATAAACATAATTATTGGAAAGTTTAAATATCTTTCAAAGTGAGAAAAAGAATTAATCCGAACAATTGAAACTGACATAAAGTTATAACTATGAATTTTAAATGACGTGCTTTGTTGGCTGCAGAAGTAAAAGAGATATAAAATGAGCAAGTATCGATCAGCTGTAGTCGGGAATATAACGTGCTTTTTTCGTAATGCTTGTGCGAGATTTAAGAGTTGTCATCCCTCAAATCGATTCAGAAACTTTCCGAAATCTGCGACAGCGATTTGTTGATTTTTTTATATTTTTATTGGTTATGTTGTCTTCATTCATCATACGTATATTCAACTACAGGTAGCAGTTGTATTTAAGTACAATACTGCAAGAAAGAAAAATAGTAACAGTAAAACAAGTGGAATCACAGTAAAACAATATGAATCTAGCAAACTAATCAACTCTGCCAATGCGTTTGCCGATAATAAAACTACATGTTACACGAAGAACTGTGAAACGTACAAATTGAGTTGTCCAATTAGTACCATTAATAAGTTGCATTAATTTATTACGAGTGTATGCTTATACGAGATTGTAATATCAACAAGTTACCCATTTTCATTATTTCTGTCAGCCAATTATCACGTTAATTAAATGCAACGATTAGTAAATGAAGCACATTTGTATATTCACTTCTTTTATATGATATGTCTATCTGTACAGAATATGTATGAATAATGCAAAATCTGTGTGATCCATTATACAATACATATGTATATATCATAAAAATTTAAAACACAGGAAACAAGACACGATGATAGCGAGATTATTGGAGAAATATGATTACTTTCTACCTATAATAGGTAGAAAGGTAATCTACCTATAATAATTTACATTACATCAGATTTGTAGGATTTTCAAATAATTTTTTGCGCCCGGAGATTTAAAACACATTTAAAAACAGAAAATTAAATTTGCGAAACTTTTTTTTATTGTATTCCGTGGCTTAAACTTTCAGTCGTTTATAACAGACATTTGTGATTCTGAAAAAAATTAGCTTCGAGGCATTCGAAGAGTTCTCTCATTCAGACATTCATCTCAGCCTCGAAGCTGTTTTCGCGATGATGAACTCATTTTAGTTGAGATAATTCACGGTAAAATTTACGAATGCCTAGAAAATGCTATTTTATGTCAAGACAAAAATTTCTTCTAATGTCATTGTCGAATTCCGCAACTATCGAATAAGAGCTCAGAATTGTTCCTTAGATCCGCCTGTAATCTTGATTTGAAAACAGGAAGCAAAGGAGGCCGTTCAACTGTATGGACTAATGAGAATTTGGAGATCAGCGTTAAGTCTGATTGCTTCGGGAGTCGAAGTCTATCATCGTCACGCGGCCTCCAAAGGGACTCGAAGGGAGGAAGAGAAGGATAGGTTTGGTAGGCCAAGAGGATATCGGATGCAGCATCCACGGTAAGCCTCGCCGTCGTCCGAGCGGGCTCCGTAAAATCGTGTGAATTAGTAAAGGGCCTCTCTAGGCGAGGGAATAATCGGAAAGTGACTAGATAAGATCTCCGTTGGGCTCTGCTCGCGGAAAAGCAGGATCGTAAAGTGCGGCGTGACGCGCCAGTCGTATTGTAAATTGACAACGATAAAATCTACTCATCTCTCTTTCTCTATCTGAAATGTCGGACGAAGGAGGATCGGTAACGGTCGGTAACGTCTGGTCACGGAGACTGCGAAATGGCGAGATTATTTCAAGGCGTATCTCTCGGGTCTCATGCGATTTCGCTGCATTCGCGATATCTCCGCATTTTTCCCGTTTTTCAAGAAACCGCAATCGATAACATAACAGGGGTGGATGTCGTGTGTTTTCGAAATCGTGAATAACATTTTCAGAAATCCCCCTAGCAGTGTATCGCCTCTCTTGTCCTATGCAACATGCAACTTTAAAATAAATTAATAATAGTTTCTATTTAACTAAAATTGTGCTACGAAAGTTAGGGACTAAAAGTTTAAGTTTCGTTTAGTTTCCACGAAGATCCGTCTCTGCGCGACGAAGGCGTGCGCGGTCTCGTGCGATATTTCAAGAAGGTGAAAGAAGGAAAAGAAGAGCTGGTTCGGAGCCGCAGACAGCTCCTTTGCGATATCTATCTGTGCAAATATTAGGTGGATCCGCGGAAGCGAAAGAGAGGCCGTCCCGATGTTTTCATTTAATATCCGCTGAAAGTCCGCTCGACCCGCGCCGACTGCCAACCGACATTCAGCGGAAAGATTGCGAGAGTCATTTCCCGTGAGTAGCGTGGAGATGTTGCCTTTGAGATAGTCCACTCCGGAGCAATAGTCTGGATGCCGCGCGCGCTGAGAGAGGCACGCTCTAGTTGCTTCCCCGATAGTTCTCAAACCGACGCGATAACGAGCGCATTAGATATATAATTTATGCTTCTAAACACGGTGAAACGATCGCTGTTTCTAAAATTCTATAAATTGATTCCATAATATGTCTAGATATTGAATAGTAATTTTCATTAATGCGAATATGATATGATTTATTATTAAATTATCAGTAATATTCATTTAATTAATGTATAACTGATAATTTTGGCATATTTAAAGTCATATTTTTATATACATATTGTTTCAAATATATTTTGTATAAAAGAAGAGAATCATAATTTAAAAGTCAGATAAATTGTAGTCAAAGATTTAGCGGATAAATCACTTAAATGAGTATTAGTAGATTAATTAATGATTTGATTTAATGCCGCTCTTGTTGGGTACGACGTCAGTTAAAGTGATAAATCCGTAGCAACGCGAGTATAATGTCCCACGTGCGTCCATTGGCATATTGCCAAGAATCACAACTGTGCGACGGATGATTATAGTAACATTAAGCGCCGTTCTTGCACGCTGAAGACTTAATCAAGCAGTCATTGCTCGAAATAATCATGTATGTAATACGCGTAATTTCACGCTCGTTTTGCTACGATAAAAATTAAATCTTACTTGCCAAGATATATCAAGGTGAAATTACAACAATTGATAATTTCCAAATATTATTATTTCGTATATTCGATAAGCAATTGTCACCAAAGTGACGTGTAGTCACAAAGAAATAAAATATATAATAAACGAAAATTAGTTGATAAGAATGACATATACACGGAAAGAACGATTTTGCTAAGGAATCTAAAATTTTGGACACAGATCAGAAAATAATTTTGCTGGAACCTTAAAAATAATGAGCAAAAATTTTGATGGTCTAGCAACTAGTTTGAGCGTTCTACATAATTATTTTAATAGTTCAACAAAATTACTTTTATGATCTGTATCCAGTTAAAATTTTAGATCTTTCAGCAAAATCGTTCTTTCCGTGTATCCATATGCGTGCGATTGGAAACAAACATATATCATATCCAGCATAGTTGATTAATATATCGCTTGGATATGCAACGGCAATACGGTGGGGGGGGGGGGGGTGGCCGCTATATTCCCGACAAAATTCCACCTGCCCTGGAGTTTAATGTCACCGTGCTAGTCTTTCCTTCGTGCGAGCAATACGAATCGTCGCTCGCGCACGGAGACAGCGGTAGATTACCGTCGACGGCGCGGCAATTCTTGCGGTGTGACACAGTGTAATATTTCAACGCCGTCTTGACGATATTTTTCAGCGGTGCCGCAGTAGGTGGATAGGTGGGTACACCGTGAAAGTGGGAAATGTCAGCGAATGATTGCAACCCCGTGGTGAAGCCGGAACGGGATCGCCGATACGAGAGCGTTCACCGTCCTTTAGAAAACTAGACAAGTTTATAGAGATAATAATGCAGCATCAATTTGGTTTCTGCTAATATGGAAAAAAAAGATTAATTGCAAGAATCTGTGTGTGGTAGCTAAATGTGTGTAACTTACAACTTAAATGTACACGGAAAGATTTTACTGAAAAAGCCACAAGCAATTAATCTGACTTTTATATTCAAAAGATACACAAAAAGATTTTGGACGGTGCTGAAAGATCTAAAATTTTAGCTGAATACGGATCAGAAAAGTAATTTTGTTGAAACTCATCAAAATAATTATATAGAATGTTCAAACTAGTTGCTAGAATATCAAAATTTTTTGTAGCATTGCTTATTATTTTTGAGATTTCAACAAAATGATTTTGATTGTCCAACAGAATTATTTTCAGATCTGTATCCAGTAAAATTTTAGATTCCTCAGCAAAATTGTTCTTCCGTGTAGCTAGCACAGAGATTTTTTTGCTATTGCAACTAATCTTTTTCTATCTTTTTTCCCATGAACATTTTGAGTTAGTCTTTGAAATTACGTTTTAAACTTTTTAATTATATTTTTTAAAATGTATATATTTTATGTATTGTAATAATAATATCGCGATTAATAATAATGTCGCGACTGTTTACATAATTTAAATCGGGACAAAAATTTGGAAGGATGAAATGGAAATGACGCATGGGATTTCTCATTATTTCGCTCAACAGGAGCTTATTCTCGATAGCTCGTCAAATTTTTTTCTTCGCTTTTTGACTAGACGTGTAATTTAATCTCCCTCTCTTCATATCACCTTTAGCCGGCCGAAGTCAATACTCGTAAAAGAGAGAAAGAAATACTTCGATGTATTAACACGAAAAAGATCACGATTCAATATTTCGCGGTTCAGATGTCCTCGGAAACGCTAATGGATAGCATCGACATAGCTATCGAGGTAAACAGAGAATGCCAGGAGCATGAATGTGGACAGAGTCGCGTGTACGATCCCGATTGCGGTGATGAGCGCGCGGTGGAGGGAAATTGCGAAGCTTCTTTCAGCTTCTAGTCCGAAAAAAGAAAATCGCGACCCTTAACGAAGGCGAGGACGGCGAAGTCATCAGCGCTGATAAATAAAACGTTAGAGCTGAACACATCATGCCACCGACTGTCTGTCGTCGCGTAGCGGTATTCTTATTACGCTCATACACAAAAACACGCACACACATATCTTTCAACCCTTCGCTTCATCCTTCTCTTTCGCTCTAGTCGAGGGTGCGTTCAAAAGTGCTTGGGCTGGCTACAGCGTGCACACGTGAGATCGCCACCCTCCGCTTGTTTCTCTGTCTCTCTATCTCTTTCCATTCCGCCGTTGCTGCCACTTCGAGCTGGTGAAACGCGTGTACTTCAGCCAAACAAAGGCAACCTTCGTCGTCACCCCTTTACCCGGGCATCACTCTTAACTAGTAGCTTAGTATGTACAGGCCCAGCTGTAATATTACGATCTAACGTACGCGTATACTCTGTAGATTCGCACTCGAACTGGCCTGCAAAACGCGTATGCTCCTTTACACGTAGATGGAATGTAGTTAAGTAATTATTGTTCGCATATCACTGCGGTTTAATTATTTCCTAGAATATAGGATTTCGCAACGATATTATACGAACCACGTTCAATATGCAATGTGAAATCATATACTTGAATCGTCACATATATTTTTTCTATACACGGGAAGAACCGTTTTGCTAAAATATCTAAAAATTTGTAGACACAAATCTGAAAATAATCTTGTTAGACTATCAAAATAATTATGTAGAACGCCCAAACTGATTGCCCAAGAAAATGTCAAAATTTTTTGCAGCATTGCTCATTATGTTTGAGCATACTACGAAATAATTTTGACAGTTCAAAAAAATTATTTTCAGATCTATATCAAGTTAAATTTTTAGATATCTCAGCAAAATCGTTTTTTTCGCGCGTATAGAAATATATTTTAAAAACTTAGATTGTTTTCTAACATAATGATGTGAAAAAGATACAGGTTTTTTTCGCACGCAAATGATGTAAACTCCGAGATTTAGAATATATGGTTAAAATTACAATCTGTGTAATCGTTCAATGTACATGCGCTCTCGAGAGGCAGCAATTTGTAGACTAGTTGAAAAAGTCGACGATGCAATTCCGTCCGCAGACACCGAGCCCGCATTCGTCGAGAGCCGCTCGCTCTCGTCGCGCGCAGCATCGCGATCCACCCTTTTAGATCTCGCCAGCGAAAACAACGAATAATGTTTTCGCCTTGACGAGAAATTGCATTGAACGTAGCGATGCCTCATCGCATCCGTTCGCGTGAAGTAATGTGGCGAAAATCGTAGAAGAGGGTCTGGCTTGGCCCTCTTTACCGCGGTATTTTCTCTTTCGTGTTATTATATCGCGCGGGACAAAGAACTTACTCGCACGGTTTTCCTCGAAGCTCGATCTATTAAATCGTCGGTCGTTTAATCGTCCTTGAGGTGATTCGCCAGTGAACAAAGTGTGATTATTTGTTGCGGTATTTAATATATGCGGTATTTAATATACTACTCTATTATATTTATGAAAGAAAAGAAAAAAAATTTTGCAAAAATTATAAATTCTATAGAATACATGAGAAACATGATTTTGCTGAAATATCTAAAAATTTAGCTAGATATAGATGTGAAAATAATTTTGTTGGGATCATCAAAATAATTATGGAGAACGTTTAAGCGTTGATGACAATGTAGCAAAAAATTTGAACATTCTAGCAACCAGTTTAAACGTCCCTCATAATTATCTTGATGACCAAACAAAAATATTTTCAGATCTGTATTTAGCTAAATTTTCAGATACTTCAGTAAAATCGTTTTTTTCCATAAATATGAATAAACAATTATTTAGTTTTGAGAAAATGCACGTTTTTAATGCAAGTACGTACCGGTTTAATTATGCTTCCATGAAATTAAAAAAAAAAGAAAATTACCTTATTTTACAACGTAAAAAATATTTAGTTTTTACGTGAAAATGTTGAGACTTTAAAATGACATGAAAAGTTTCGGACGTTGTTAGCCTCGTGTAATTGTTAAAGCAGAAAAAAATGGGAAAATTCCATAACATTTCCAGTCGCTGGTTTTTTTAGAATGGATTTTATTTTGTAATTCCAAATTTCCTCTCCGAACTTTCAGTCGTCGACGTTACGACGTACAACTGAGTTCATTTGGCTATTTAGATCAAAGCGCAACGTTTACCGGAGCTAGTCAGGATTATATTCGTTCGTCGATCGTGCGTGCGTGCAAATTCATTTCCGCAAAATTCTCGGTAGGGACACAAAACGGAGTGAGGAACGGAAAACGCGCCGATAAGTCAATCTCTCCGGGCGAGAATGAGAACGGAAGGAATTGATGCGTGTGTGAGTTGGCGTAGCTCGCGCGAACTCGGCGGCTCGAGTTCACGATCAAAGGGCGCGCGTTTCCCACTTCTCTTTGTCGCAGAGACCTGACTTGGCGCAGATCTTAGCTTCAGACAAATTGTCGAACGTCTTGGCACCGCGTGCATTTTGTCGATTACGACGTCTGGCGATGCAAGAATTTAAGAAAGGTGGCGGCGACGTTAATGCATCCGTGAGAACGTCGCCGAAGCGCGAAGTTTTTTGAACCGCAATCAACAAAGCTCGTAAAGTCAGACGGCGATCGAAGACCAGGTTGCAAAATTCTCATTTCGCCTATGATATTATAATATGATATTTTGAAAATATAACCTGTATAATTTGAAGATTTTAATATTCCTATATATATTTTTTAAGTATCTTGTGTATGTATCTATATGTATATAATTTAATGAAATTAATTAAAAAATTTAGGAATTATAATTTATAAAATGTTTAGTTTAGTTTACAAAATGTAGAATGGACGAAACTATACACGGAAAGAATGATTTTGCTGAAAGATTTAAAATTTTATCAAATAAATAGAAAGATTTTTAGACCGTCAACGAGTTCATCCAATCAAATGAGAATTTGCCTATACACGGTCAAAGCTTGAGTGCCTAATTATATTATTGTATACATTTAAGATACAATTTTTTAAATTTTTTCAGTTATTTTTGAACTGCGCGCCGACAGTTTGTCGGACTCGCACGCATTTTTAAACTGAGTTAAATAAAGTCACACATTAATTCTTTGATCTTCAATTAAATATTAGTGCTAATAGCATCTTAAAAATCTGTAAATAACTTATTGCGAAAAATATTACTTCAGCCAGGATATGAACCTGGAACCTCCTGCCTATCCGGGGCATATTAAAATTATAGTAAATCAGATATAAATCAGAAAAGTAATTTTGATGAAGAAAATAATTATGTAGCAAGTGGCTCAAACTAGGATATCAAAATTTTTTGCAGCATTGCTTATTATTTTAAAGTTCCAACAAAATTATTTTCAAGTCTGTATCTAGCAAAATTTTAGATCTCACAGTAAAATCTTTCTTTAAGCAATATTTATATTATATTTATGTTTTTACTATAATCTATTTTGCCTAGTTAATTATCATGAATTAATTTGCTTAAATTTCTTTTAATTTCTTATTTTAGTATTTCAAGATCTTTTCATTAAAATAAATGCATCTATTTGTGCTTTGGGATTAATCCGAGCTCAATCTGCGTCCTATCCTCTCAGCAGATGGAGAGTGGTCTCTCTTTAATGGAGGTAGTGCGTTTAGCTTATTCGTGTTAACGCTTTCTCTCCCGAACCACTCTGGCGTTAGGAATTGTTCGAAGCCGACGGTGGCGACTAGTGCTGCTGCCCTGCGAACTGCACCCCAGCGTTGTGTTTGTGAAATTATCCGAGTAGTAATTACGACGCGACAAGTAGTGCCGGTACGCGTGACGACTGATTCGCCGATTATTTGTAACAAATGATTATTCGCTCCTTACGATCATTCGCAACGTCACTTGCAACAGTGATATTGTTGCAAGCAATGATTCGCTTTGATGCACGCGATGATCATATGTGTTGCATTACACGCGCGATCGCGGAAGTATCGCGGAATAAACATGGAATCTTACAAAACGATCATTGTATCAACGTTACGCGTTAACAATGTATATTATATGAAATTTATTACTCGTGTGAAATAACAACTAGTTTTACTCATGTATCGTTATAAATGCTTTTAAAACATGTGAAATGTATCGTTGTATTTCTCCATCGCACATCGTAAACTTTTGAAGATCAAAACTAATTGCACTCATTGAAAATCATAGCAATTATAGAGATGAAAGCAATTATGACAATTAAATGACAATTATGACAATTAAATGATAATTATGTAGATTTATGTAAATGTTATATAGGTTATTTCCATTTAGTGACATAAATCGACACAAGTTTTGTCTTTGTTGCCAAGAAAGATGTTTGTGTCGACTATGTTACTAAATGGAAAGTACTCTATGTAGAATGAATATATACACGAAAAGAACAGTTTTGCTGAAATATTAAAAAATTTAGTTAGATATGGATCTGAAAATAATTTTGGACCATCAAAATAATTAGAGGCTTAAGCAATATAAGCAATACTGCAAAAAGTTTTAACATTCTAGCAAGTTTGAGTCCTACATAATTATTTTGATGAGCCAAACAAAATTATTTTTACATCTGTATCTAGTTAAATTTTTAGATCCTTCAGCAAAACTATTCTTTCCGTGTAAATGAATAAATTTTTAGTCAATTATGTACATTAATTCTATATATAAAACTTGTATAGTTGTGTCATTTATATATAGTTGCCACTATATTTTTCTCTATAGAAAATGAAGATCTGGCTACAAGATTTTGAAATTTAGCGAATTCATAAACTAAACTTTGTCCGCCCTTATTTCGCGAGGACGTGCGAATTACCGAACCACATTGGGCAAATTGCATTTATAAATAATGCGATAACGCATGTTTAATTCGCGACGGCATTAAACGCGTGGCAACAGTTATATTCGTTGTATGCAACCGGCCGGTCGGCCAGACAGTCGCATCTCATGTGGACTAAGCTGCATTTTGACGTCGCTTACGCTATCGCGCGACAATACAATCAGGGACAACTGTAGAATTTCCCATAACGAAACTCGTTCGCGCGTGCGAGCCCGGCATTCATCGGACGGGCGGCAGAGAGTACAGAACGGAATGGAATAGGAAGTCTCTTTTCCAGTACCGGTCCGAGTTGCAAGATCGTGCGGAAAGCGTAAAGATAAGGAAGAATACGATACACGATCGATGTGTAAACCTGGTATGCGACGGCAGTGGATTCCCGAGTATCGCCAGGGAGAAAACAAGATCGAATAAGAACGTCTCAATGGAAGTGAAACACGCGCGTGATTAGGGCGCACTTAAAATTTATGGATTTGCGCGTATGAGTCTCGAGCGCGATAAACGCGACCGCGTCGGTCCGCGACGCAGGAAAATAATGCCTCGAAACTCGTTCGCGTGCGCGTTCTCGGGAAGAGTGCAGCACAGATTTTAATGGTCACACTTGAGAGATCTAGTCATACGTTCCGATTATGTCCTATAAATATTTTACGAACGTTACACTCTATCCTAGAAAAATTTTAAGATTCGTGATAAGATAGAATATAGATCGATCTCCAGTTTTATTTTATTTCCCGAGTTCCGAATTTTGGATTCACGGATAATGTAAGACAGAGTTTCGTGGCAGACTGAGAATGTTTCGCGGTGAGTTCAATCATTTCCGATAAGCTCGTGGTTGGCTGATTAACGTAATTCGATCCGATTCGCGCACACGAATCGCTTTTACGCACGCGAATGCGGAAGCGCGCATTGCGTGGATATCGTGCGACTCGGTAGTGTTTTCAATCTCATGTACGCTTTTTAGTTTTTACGCCCTTTAGTTTTTCACCCGTCCTTCCGGGCATTCCCGTAATATGAACTTTCCTTTTTTTTTTTTTAGCCGGTGGCAAGGAAAAACGGTAGGATGCTTCGCGGGTCGTAAACACGGGAAAATTATCGCGCGGAAGGGATGAAAGGTGGCAGCGCTGCAGCGTAATAGCGAATCCTTCTTTTCTGCGTCCGGCGTGGAAAAATAGGCTTCGCCCGTCGGCGAAAGCACGCGCTCGCGATCGCGCTGAATTTATGGCGCCGTTTTGATGATAACTCGACTTTTCAAGCATTAGCGCCGAGATAATTGCCGGCGAATGAAAGCGTAAATAAAAGCGAACTATCGTCGTTCTTTTTATCGCGGCCAGTAATGATTTACGATTTACGCATGCGACGAAAGCAATACTCCTGAATATTCAACGGGTGTCCCGAGAAATTATGCATAAAGGATAAGCTGCGTTTACGTATCGTCAAAACAGAGATTTTATTTAACGTATTTTCTTCTTATTTCTTCTTATTCTCAATTTATTTTATTCGCGGACGGAATATAAAAAGCTCTAAAATTTTTACGCTATGCGTACCATTACCATTGTCCAGTTTTACTGTTTTTACTGTTTTAAATTATAATGCAAACGTATCCCGATCTGACAATTTCAAATCTGCCTGTACGAATGGTGGAAGAGGCATTTGTTGCACCAGGTTTATATTTGACAGGTATCGAATGATATTTCCATCCGGCGAACTTTTGTTTCTGTTCACCGATGAGTACAAAATTGCGAGCTTCGATATATGATGACAATTCGTTTCCCGGTTCTACATTTTTCTTCTGCTCGCGATTCTGGAACTTTGCAATAGAAATGCAACGCGACGTGCAAGACTTTCCGCGAGCGACAGATTTATCGTCGTGTCAAATCGAATTTTCTGATTAATGAACGATACGCTAAAAAACGTCGACGATTTTACATATAAAACAAAAGGATTTTACAATTTAAATTTGTAAATAATAAAAAGCGCAACGGTTTCATCTTTGCGTGTAATAAACTATTTTTAAAGAATCTGTAAACACAAAACATACGTTTCTAAAAATTTTGCAAGAAATACATGTAAAAATACACGTAGGAATTAAAAAAAATATTGTTTTAAACTGATTTTTCAACCAGATTGAAAGATTTATTGAAATCGATACTGAAAGGTACTGTGCAATTACCTGTAAAATCATCCGTTATGCAATACGAGCAAGACGCGTTAACGTATATTATTCTGTACGAGGCGCGGCAGCTCATATCTAATTGCATGTGCGATGAATAACGAGAGAATGAGAGAGCGAGGGAGAGAGAAGGAGAGGAAGAGACAAAAGTAAAACAATAGGGTGTCCCGGGAACAGGGGCGAGATGCGGCCGCAGAAAGGAGAATAAAGGTGTCAGGTAATGTGATATATGGGATCGATTTGAATCCGGCGTTTAAGCCGCGAGCCATAATTCAATCTCGATCGCCTTTTCCTTCCTTCTCCACCTCCGCGGCTCTCCCTTTTCCTCTTCTTCTTCGTCCTCGTCTTCGGTCTCCGCCTCTCGCTCGACCGTATACTATCCCTCAAGGGCACGTTCGATACTCAATATATACTTAGGTACATATCCGAGCTACTCTCGCGGTACCCGGTCCCGCATAATATATACGCGTATCGCGAACCCCGTTGACTCCTTAAGGCCTCGTACACATTGTCTTCTTCGATTACGAACGGATTTCTTCGGGGGATTATCCAGCCGCTCAGGTTTGATATCGCGTTATTTCCACCCCGGTGCATTAGTAATGCGGATACACGTCGGAACGATCGCTACATGGAAAGATAGATTTTGCTGAGAGATCTAAAATTTTGCTGGATACAGATCTGAAAATAATTTTGTCAGATCATCAAAATAATTATGTAAGATGTTTAAATATGATGAGGAATGATGCAATAAGTTTTGATATTCTAGCTTGAATGTTCTACATAATTATTTTCATGGTCCGACAAAATTATGTTCAGATCTGTATCTGGCTTAATTTTTACTTCAGCAAAATTGTTGTTTTTTTCGTATACCCAAAATTTTTGCTTGCATGGGAATAAAAATAAATAAATATAAAACAAAATTCAAAAACTACTATTCAATAAAAAAGATCAAAATAGCTTTCAAAGGCTATTTTGATCTATGTCATCAAATTTTATAACACAAATAAAATATTAAACAAGAGATAACGCGCTTATTTCTCACAGATTCAACGGAACGTATACCCCAGCATTGTTCAACCGATTTCACGTTAATTCCGAATGTTTAATCGCAGCTTTCGATAATCGCACATCCGATAATGTAGCATTGTTAAATTATCGAAAAAGTAATCTGTCGCGTGTATTTGGTTGGCGAATAAAATAAATCGAGAACGCGATAAGAGCGCGCGAGAGTCACGCGTGGATGTGGAATTTATTTTATATGAGATTCGACCATTTGCAAAGCGCGTCTTACATCGTTGATGTGACAAGTCGGGAGCTCATATTTTTCCGCGCGGATGTGTGTGTAAAACGCGTCGAGAGACGTCTGGGTCTGGGCACGTAAGAGAGAGAGAGAGAGAGAGAGAGAGAGAGAGGGAGAGGGAGAGAAGGAGGCTCAATGATATTCGAGCGGGAAATCTGAAGATCACGTAGCAGACCCTTCGCGCGTACGTAAATTGTTATCGTACAAACGTAACGCTAATGCAACGAAAGCACTCTATATTTCTCATATTCGCAGCGCAATTTCGAAATTTTTCTACCGATATTCTTTTCAACGTCGGAGAAGAAGAATCTGTATATATAATTCCAAATAGATATATCAATGCGAACCCCGAAATAGTACTTTCTTTAAATTAAGAAGACTGTGTAAAATATCAATGTTCTTAGGACTGTTATATAACCGTATATTACCGTATATAATTATATCAACATTATAATTACCGTATATAATTACATAAACATTTCAATTTTGTCTAACACGTGCAAATTCTTTTTATTTTATATCAGAAGTAAAAAAATTAATTATTTTGGATATTCGGATTAGACGAGACATAACAAAGAATTTCTATGCTTTTTAAGAATCAAGAAATAAATATTGTTTTTAATATAAAATTAAGAATTTTAATAATTTAATAGAATTAAGACTTTTTATTTTAAGATTTGTCTAACGCAATGAAACATATACATACAAAACATTGCCATTATTAAACAATTATTCATAAGAAAATTAATTTATCACGAAACTATGCTGTTGTTTCCTTTGTGATTTTTTCATGAATCCCTCAGAGAAGCATTTTCTGTCTAAAATTTTAAACAGAAATATCAATCCGTAAATTATACATAAGTTATAGTTAGATTTTCATACAACAGTCAACCTATCTGTTTATTGCCAGATTCGCATGGTGACTTACATTAGTTCTAAAGCATTCGCTGCAACATATATTCTTGAATTATTTGACTTTTTTTTTCTACGCGTTTTCTAAGAATTCCGCATATCAACCGATGTGTCGAATTCGAAATCGTCATATCAATTAATCTTCCATCAATTAATATGTGCAATCGTGATCGATCGTATCGCTCGATATTTATAACCTTACTTCCCGTCAATTTACAAAAATAATCTTGATATATGTCATTGCATGTCGAAGCGTTATTTACATGTCGAAGCGTGACGAAGGAATCGAGAGAAATGCGAACGAATTTTCCGATTAATTATGATAGTTTATGACAACCTGTCATTCTTCAATGATTCTCGGAAGTATGTGCTAGATCGCAAAGAATCAAGGATGTAGGGAATCACCCGTATAATCTCTGCAAAAAGTTTGAAATTGGAAATGTGTTAATATTTATACTTTCCATATAAAAATGAATACTATAAAACTGTATAAAACAGTGTGTGAATAACATCATTTATTTAATAACACATTTTTATAATTTATTTACCGTATTTGTTATTATTTTTAAATATTTTTTTGTTATATTTTTCATTGTTATAATACTTAAAAAGTAATAAAAAAGTATATATTTTTTGTATAAGTACTTTAAGTATTCAAAATGATTTATGCAAAGTTCATTGCGATGCAGAGATTAGTTGTTCCGTAAATAAACAAATTTTATTTATTTACAGAACAATTCAATGCAGAAACTTTGCATAAATATAATTTTGATTATTTAAATTACTTCTACAAAAAAATTGAATTTTTTATTATTATTTTTAAATTGAAATATTACAATGATAAAAAATAATAACAACAGTAAATAAATTATAAAAATGTTAAGTAAATATTAAATTATTATATTAAATATTATTATATTAAATAAAATTTGTGATGTTATTCACACAACTATTTTATGTGTACATAGTTTTAGTTATATGTACGTCATTTATATGTGACATTCATACGTACGTACATTTTTACAAAAAATATGAATATTGACACATTTCCAATTTTAAACTTATTACAGAGTTTATGTGGATAATTGATGATGGACATCGGTGTTAAGGTGGCGTTGTAAACTTCAAATCTTTCATACATATGTATATGTATACGTATGTAATACGTGTTACAACATATATTAGCGGCAATGTCGAAACGTAATACGAAAAAATTCGTTCCTCAAAAAGATTCACGGTTTTTCTCAGCGAGTAAGTTGTAGTACATTTTAAAATTTTAAACGAAAATGACCGCTTTCGAAAACGGTCCAAGATTATCCTCTTCGGGCAGGATTCTGTTTGTGCAGCGTCGCAAAGGCGTTAGTGGATTCCGGAACGTTTCAAGGACACATGCATATGATAGGTTCGTCGTCGAAAGAGCGAGAGAAAAAGGAAGCTATGGAAAACGGAGACGGTTACGCACCATGCGTAAGCCAGACAGCGAGCGAGTGATAAACAACGCGGGCGAGGAAAGGGAGACGGGGTCCCGTACGCGCTCGCTTCCGCGGCGTACAGCCGGGCGGGCGATGGGAGGGGGCGTGAGGGTGGGGGAGTGGATCTGAACGGGAAGCGAACATAAGGCAGTACACGCGCAGCCGCTGGGACGCGCGCATCTCGCGTATGTTTGTACCGATTCGGGGGTGGCGAAGGAGAGGGAGAAGCCCGCGAAACCGCGATCAACACGGCACTGCGCGTTCGGATCTCGTGGTCGCATCACCGATATATCGACAACTGCTTCTCAAATCCAAAAACGAGAGAGAGTGCACGAGAAATTGAAACCTTCGTTCCGCCTTCGTTGTGTCGAGATTCGAGGTTTGATCGTCCGGAGTGCGTTACGTGATTCGCTTCGCCCAAAATACTTCGCGACACGCGCGAAGTTGCAGTGACTGTGCGGCCGACGAGAGAAGAAAGCTACCCGTCATCGCGCGGAGACGCATTGTCATCGGCGACGCGAGAACAAGGTACGATGATTTCGGTGTTTTCCATTGAGAGCGCGTGACGCTTTCATGCCGTCAATTTCTTTCGGGCCGCGATTGTGTCGCGTCACACGCGCTACTTTCGCGGCGCATTGAAGAGTCTCGCCGATCGTGCATTCGATCTCCGCCGAATCGTCCCGTCGACTGCAGCGTAACAAATTCGGATTCGCGTCGGCAAATCAACCTGTTTTTTTTTTTCAATCCTACCTCTTTCTAATTGCAGAACGATCGAGCGACACGCGTCGAAGATCAAGGTGCACGACATCGAGACTTCTGCGCGACCGCGTTGCTTGCGAGAGCCGTTCGTTTCTTTTACGCGGATTCGAGAGTCTCGAATTGTTTCGGGGCGGTCGCGCGCGCCGAGCGAGTCGCGCGAAGTGAGCCGCGCTCGAGATTCGAATTCCCCGCCGCGCCTCGAACGCCGGGACCGCGCGCGCTCCCGGTAATCTCGCGAAATCCCGCGATCGCGAATTCGCGGGTGTGAAAACATAGTCGGCGTGAGGGCGGCCGAGTGACTTCCAGCGATGCGCCTGCATGAGTCGAGGGTGTCGCGGAAGGAGGAGGATCTAACGATCGATCATGAAGCGTCGCGCCGTGGACGTCGTTAAAGAACTCCGCTTCTGCCATATCCAACCTGCGAGTTCCGGTGAGTCAAAGATTTTTCTCTTTATGATACGTTACGTGACTCTATATTCAAATTTTAAGGAAATGTCTGTTGTCCTTCTTAATTACTGAATATATTTCTGTAAAATTGTAAAATGTTGTAAAATTCTACTTGAAAAGAAAAGGATATATTCGCTCAAATGATGTACTCGAGAGATATCAATCGTTTTAATAATTTTATACGTTATATAAAAAACTATCCTATCTCTCTATTCAGTGACTCTATGGAGTGACGTTATGATTACCATGATTTTTACAAAATACTACAAAATTTGCGAATTACTACAAATTTACTACAAAATTTGATAAAACGATTACTTATTGCATAATACAATTTGATTTTGGTTATGTCATTTTTCTCATAATTATGTTAAGATTGATATAGAATTGTAGAGAGTAATATTTGCTTTTTTTTTTTTAATGATTCTTGAGATATTCGAGATATCCGCATTGCACGGCACAGTTATATATACAGAATTGCTATAATTGCTATAATTACAAGATTGTAATATTTGGATTTATGCGACGTATGTTTTTGTTATGTAAATAGATATCGCGTAAATAAAATAGATATTCCTAGGTATTGATAACAGATGTACGTAAATAGAGAAAGCATATATATTCCGATTTTCTATTTATATTATTAAGGGCTCTTCTTTATCTAGAGAACGTAAAATTGAGTGTTTTTCAAAAGTGATTTGTTGCTAAACGAAGAAACGTGTGTAATAGTCTTTTTTATTGACACTTTAATATAAATTTTACGTATTTGTTGCTTAAATATTATATCTGATATTGAGCGATATCTAGAATATAATATAATGGAGCTGAAATTTTTAAGATCTCCGCCGTTGTATAAAATTTGTTCTCTAATAGTTAGAACAAAAAATCAAAATTTTTTACAACTAGTACCAGCTTTTTAACTGCATGAACTAAAAAAAATAAAAAATAATTTTTCACTAAATGACGGCGGTGTAAAAAAAAAGTTATTTTTTCGCTGAAATTTCTGTGCTTTCTCGTTGTAAATTAAAAATTTATTCAAATTATCATAAAATCCTTAGTTCATGCAGTAACGACACTTAATTCAAATATGCATATCAAATTTCAAGTTAGTCGGATTATTAGTATGGAAGTTTTGTATAACAGCGGCTTCAAAAACGTGAACGTTTTTCGAGAAAAACGTTTGATAACATGTTCGAAACAATAAAAAAAATTCATTTTTTACTTTCAATCAGCTATCCCTGTCCAAACATCCTTCATGTTCTTTCTCTAGTACTGAGAATCTTCAATTTGTCTTCTTTCACATGCTAATATCTCACGGCTCTAATTTAGACTTAAATGCGCTTTGTGCATCGCTTTGATCATAAATAACTTTAACTACGATTAGAATCTGACAAAAAAACCTTTTGAGATCTTATTCGACACACTTTATCGATTTATGAAAAAAAAAAATCGATTTTTTGAAAATTCTAGACCGAGAAGGGTCTTTAACATATTACAGTTTTATTAAATATTTTTATTAAATATAATTTGTTATTGAAAACATTGTTGCTGAAAGAAAAAAGAATTTTTAGAGGAACGCACGAAAAAAGGATTTTGTTAAAATATAAAGAAATTTAGATAAATATAGATCTAAAAACAATTTTGTTGGACCATCAAAATAATTATGTAAGAAAACTTAAGCATGAGCAATACTGCAAAAAAATTTTTGATATTTTAGCAGTTTGAACGTTCTACACAATTATTTTGATAGTCCAACAAAATTATTTTCAAATCTATAGCTAAATTTTTACGTTTTAGCAAATCCACGTATCTTTACATAGAAGAAAAATCAAAAAGATATATTAAAATAGAATTATTTAAATTCTTATTTAAATGCGCTTTACGATATAATTCGTAATAGAAGTTATTTAATTAAAACTGCCCTAAAGTCAATTGACAAAAACAAAATAATAAATAATTTGATTTATAATGCAATAAAATAATATATTTTGCTGCAATTTTAGGTAAATAACTTTTAAACGAGTTCAAATGCTGCACAAATATTTATTAGAGTTTTATTAATATATATAAAAAATTTGATTTAATTCAATGCTACTTCCTCATCAAATTTGCAAATAATATAAAGCGCGATTTTACATAAGAATCAATGCAAACAAAACAATCAAATAATTCTTAAACCAATAAAAGAATAAATAAGAAATGTGCTGAAATTTTACACAAACACTCAAATGTAATAATAGAATTATCTATGAAATTTTTATATTTTTGGTAATGTTTTGAGATGTAACATGTAGATCCTTAATATTAAATTAACACTATTGAGATAAATCATGATAGAATTCTAAAGCCGGAATAGAAATTTCTTCAATCTGCAACGAACCTAATTGCGGATGTTATTGCAAAACGTAGCATTCGCGACGTAGAAAACGGTGCAGCGCGCATTCGGCTACTCGACGAAAAGATCGTTATAGTCTGGTGCAGCTTCCGTGAAAGGTTGGAGAACGCGACACGATTCCGTTGAAGAAGACCACCTCTTCAAGTAGGCGCTTAAACGTCAACATCTTGGAGAGCCCAGTCACTCGCTACGAGTGCATCGGTGGAGTGCGGCAGCCGCTCCGTCCTCTCGTAACGTCTCGGTATCCTCTCGTCTGCCCTCCCTTTGCCCTTCTCTCGAAGAGAAGCGGCAAGAATTAATACGCGGTATAACGAGGAATTCATATCAACGGATATCAACGGAATATTTCCAGCCGTTCTATTAATTGCGCTTCCATTTCCGCTCCACCGATCGCGTTCGTGATGTACACGAAATATATTCGAATTGGAGTTGCTTACCGCACAAATTTGTATTCGCAGCAAGATAATTTGAAGCATAATAGTACATATATACGTCGGAGCGAGGTAGCTGATTGCAACGTTTATTTAGAAAAAGGTAATTTTTTTTTATTTGTAAATCATGTTGATGCAAAAATCGCGGAAACTATTTTACCGTAGGTAATTTCATCGTGGTTTTCAATTGAAGCAATATCGGTTATCGAAGTAATTTGTTACAAAATATATTTGATGCCGGATGGTTTTTTATGGTGATGAAATTTTTTTTAGCAGAAATTTTTATATTAATTTTGTAAAAATTTTATTGAGAAAAAGGTAGAATTAAATGTATTCGAAACAAAATGATTGATTGAAAATATATTTAGAACAGTATAATTTATCACGCGCGAAGTATGCTCGAAATATAACTTATCACATTTTTTCCTTAAAATCTCTTACTGTACAAGGAATATTCTAATAATTTAGTAAACTATATTACAGATACACTGAAAACTATGTTCAATAGGGATATTCATAGTTCGTGCTATCATATCCCATTTCAAAACATATTCGATTACAATATAATCAGGATAATTAGTTTAATATAAAAGAATATAATTTATACCAAACTATATTGAGCGTAATATAATCCTTTATAAGGTATATTTAGTACTATATCATACATAATATTCCGCATCTGTATATAACGTCTGTATACGCGGATTGTATTCAAGCAAGATAGCAATGTGGAATATGTGTGAAACAATATCTAATCACGAACAACATTCGCGGGATGCTAGATTAGTTCATTCCAAAGTATATTGCTCGCGGCGTGTAACATGCGCCAAAATATATTCGTACCTATATAACTTGGTACAATGCACATGGGTTTATCACCGGCAATATTCGGCGCAACGTAACTTATCATTATCTATGTATGTATGTATATACATACATATATATATATATATATATATATATATATATATATAGTGATATGGGTTATTGAAGATTGCGCTTGAAACTACTATCGACTGTGGAGCATACTAGCAATTAGTTACTTTATCACAGAGGTACATTTGGAGCAACGTACTGTGACAGCAATCGATAGACAAAGATAGAAAACGAACGCAGGTGACAGAGGTGATGGAAAAGGGACAAAATCACGGAGTAGAGGAAAGCTGGAGAAAATTGAAGAGGTCGCATCGTTGATGAGTGCGCTGAACCAGGCTCTTCAGATCTAGGGGAGGTCTTACTCTAATTTCAGCGAGACGCTTCTCCACGCCTCTCTCCCCATTTTCGCGGTCTTCGTTTTAGAAAGGCTGTGTCACGCAAGTACGGGAGAGAGGCGCAAGAAAGAGCAGAGACGAATCACTTGTCCTCGAAGAAGTTCCATTCGTCGAGTGTGGTGAGAAGCCCTCCAAGATGAGGTGACGGGAAACAGAGGATGGGTCTTCTGTCCACGACTTTCCACCTCGCTGAGAAATTTTCCAATTGAATCTAACCTCGAGCCGGATTAATGTTTAACCCCGTTAACAATGGGCGCTTTTAAGAAACGTTGCCTACGCCTAAAAAACTCGGTTGAGATGCGCCACTAAAAAATGCAGTACGCTACTTAAGCCGCTCGCACTTAAGTAATATTTTCCACCGCAAGAAATTTATATGGTATATTTTATAAGAGGTGGGCCTTGTGCGAGGAGTGAAATATAACATACGAACTTTTATCGAAATAAATATATAAAACTAGGAGAAGATATAATGTATATATACTTATATATATTTATATCATATTTATATCATATTTATATCAACATTTTTTAAAAGGATATTAAATAGACAGACTAATGACAGTATACTATTATTATTAATAATTGAACTTTAATTTTCCTTTTTACAAAAATTTTATAAAAATTGATTACAACAAAGTAATTAGATTTTCGGTTAGGCACTTTATAAAATTTATGTTATAAAAATATGTTATAAAAATAATGTATACGGACGATAAAAATATACACAAGTCCATCTCTATAATCTATAATAAATTTTTTAAAGATATTTTTAAGATAAAATGCTTTTTTCTTTCTTACGAAGATTGATGTTATATTTTTTTAATCCCATATTTTATTTTTATTTAATGATTAATAACGGTGTTATATGTATGTTATTCGCAAGTGCAGCGTAAGACTTAATTAAATTTATCGAAGATATTACAAATTTGCTAAATTTGCAAATCTATTGCGAAATTATATTGTCTTTAAATAATCGCGATATACATAAATGAAAACAATATATGATTCTTCCAATTATTCTCTCTAGCGGGTCAATTTTATTAGGTGTAAGAATCAACGCTTTATCATATTCACATATTTACCATAATTAGAAGCACAAAATTTGCGGGTCACAAACGGACGTGGCGACCGAACGAAAGAGGAACGGAAATGTGTGCAGAGGGTGGCGTGGCGTTTCATTTTGAACGAGGAGCATTCTCCACGGCCGGCTGGCTCGCTCTAAACAGGCAATATTACCTATTGACTTTGGCTCGTAGGGCTGGTCGATGGTTGACTAATTGTAAGCCGGATACGAGTTTTAGCGGAATTTGTCTATGCGGTTTTTATATTAATTTTGTTAATTTTAATTCTATGTTTGATTGTCAAAATAACTAAATAAATATTAGAGTTGAAATATTAGAATATTAACATAAAATTATTTCTTTTTAAAGAAAAATAGAACTATATGATGTCGCAAACTCGATAATTAAAAGTGATCGAAAAACATTCAAAAGGCTGAAAGAAAATTAAAGAAGGAAAACATTCGGAATGATTCGTTTACAGAATTAATTTTTTCCTCTAGTTTTTTAAAAATCTCTTTCCATTTCTAAAATATTTCTCAAGATTCGTCATCCGGGACTATTTCAAGCTGTACATGTAAAAATCCTTTGGTTTTCAACGGATGATTACTTTGCCAGAAATTTTTATCCAAGTATGCTCTCGGCGTATGTTCACTCCGACAGCTGTCCGATTTGTCCCGCGTCTGGTGCATCTCCAGCATCTCGCGCGACCTATTCAGCTTCGCATCGGGTTCATGGACGCTCGTAAAATTTTGGACTCTGGCCGCGAGTACGTAGATTTCTTTGCGTTTTGCTCATCCTATGATCCCATCTTTACACATCTCTTACTGCTTTTGATCTCTTAATGCATCTTTGCGGAGAGATATTCTCGAGTTGCGATGCTTTATTCCTCTTTTTTCGCATCACATAAAATCCGACTTTTCTGATGATTCACGTGATTATAACGAATTTTCAACTCAGAAATATTGATTTTACTTGACTGGATAAACGCATCTTTATCACAGTGATTACTTTCCAATCTCTATTATGTAAATTTGTTCCGTTCGATTATTCGTTGCTCGGTGGATTTATCGCGGAAATGATCATAACGTCTGTTTCTCTTGTAGGAAATATTTTCCTGAAATTGTAATAACAAAATCCGCTATCATACAGTGTGTACATGTAAAAAATAATATTACCGCTCGTGTCTCATATCGTTATTGTAATTTTTAGTAATATCACATTCCAATAATGTAATGTTTATCCGATTTCAATTACACTTCATACAATACATACTGCTATTCACGTTTGTAATTGCGAATACATGAAAGGAATACAAAGAGTTATCGAAGGAAAATAAAAAAATGTATATATTTTTTATTCTTTTAAAATTAGAAATATGATATGCAACATTGTTTTAAAACTTAAAGCTAGCCGACTTCAATATTCGAATATCCGACAATATATTTATTATATTACAGTTGTACACAAAAAGAACGATTTTGTTGAAATGTAGATCTGAAAATAATCGTGTTTGATTACCAAAATAATTATGTAGAACTCGAACTGGTTGCTAGAATGTTAAAATTTTTTGCAGCATTGTCATCAACGCTTAAGCTCTTCTACATAATTATTTTGATAATTTCTAATAAAAATATTTTTAGCTCTACATGTAGCTAAATTTTTAGATCCTTCAACAAAACTATTTTTTAAAATTGCAAAATTTAAGATTTTTGATGGAAAGATTTGCAAGATATGTACTTTAAACGGAAAATGAAGAGATGTATTAATCATATATTAGAAGCTAATGACGATTTGTTTTTCATTTATCTTGCTTCTAATCATGTTTATTATCATTCTAATCATTTATGTGATTTTAAATATGAAAAAATATAACAGCTTTTCCTTCGCCATATGTGACAACTTATGAACGACACTGTATACTTTCGCATCTCCATAATGAAAAGTCAAATATCGATGGATCATCGGAGAGTACGCAGCACGTCGACAGTACGCCATCCGTCATATTATCGGTTTACCGGTGTATATTTTTTTACACGTTCTAATTATATCCGTCGCGCTCGACCCTACGTATGGTCAATCCGGATTTCGGTCGGTCGACGGGCGAAATAACTCGAATCATATTACACGTGCGTTAATATGCCGCGTAACGCACTGACCCGTGCCGAAACGAGCAACGAATAATAAACGAACGAATCGGTAATGGAACGTTTGGATGCGAGAGATGCAAGATGAGTTGATTTTTTCCCCCCAACAAATGAGTTATTCTCCACTCGGCGTTCGATTTCCAATTCTCACCGCAAGATTCAGTCATATCCGGGAGATCTCTGTTCTCTGAAGCCAGCGAAGCGTATTGATATCGATATGAGTGCCGTCAATAATTAATAGCTTCGACAAAGAAACTGTTAGAACAAAATTTATCTAAATAAAGAAAGAATTTAGAAAACTACATTTAATCAACTTTTAAAGAATCAAAGCACAAGATTAAAAATAAGTCTATAAAGTGACAACTACACGCAAGAACAGTTTTGTTGAAGTATCGAAAAATTTAACTGAATACAGATTTGAAAATAATTGTGTAGAACGTTCAAACTGGTTGCTAGAGTACTATAACTTTTTGCAGTATTGTCATCAATACTTAAACTTACGTTCTACATGATTTTAACAAAATTATTTTTAGATTCGTATCTAGTTAAATTTTTAGATATTGCAGCAAAATCTTTCTTCCCGTGTGGTTTTATTCTGTATCATCAATGTATAAATTTTACTCATTAAAAAAATTAAAATTAAATAAAAGTTAATTTATTTATTTCTAACTTTAACTTTAAAAAAATGTTAAGTTTTTAGTCATGACATTCATTCTGCGACATGAGAATATTACAATACGAAACCTTGTCATCGCGATATTTTATGATTTCTTCAAATAAAACTTGAGAAAATGCATTCGCCTCCAGCCTCCAGCCCTTCAATTTGACCGGCTGATCTGCAGGAAGTCGAATGCCCTGGCGATATATGTTAGCCTCTTGCAAACTCGTGTCTCTTACATCTTCGATAATTATTCATTTTCCTGCGCGTAATTTGGTTTGATTTAATTGCAAACGATGGATCGTCCGTCGCGTTCGCAGAGGTTTGCCCGATTCTCCTCTTGCGTTCTTCCCTGCACTCTCTCTCTCTCTCCCCCCCTACTAGTAACGACCCTTCATGGATTTCCCAGACTGGTTCAATATAAACTGCAATTTAATTGCCGAGCCGGCCAATAAACCATGCTTCCTCCGTAATTTCGCGGCCGAGGACTGCTCATTGCAAAATCAAGGACGCACGATCGAATTCGGCAACGATTGCAATTAAGACATTTTTCCATCTTATTCCATCTTATTCCTTTTTTATTTCTTTGTTTTTTTATCGGAGACTGCAATCGTGTTTTCACGGTACACAATTCTTTTAATTCTCGATGCCTATTGTTAAAATTGCAATTAAATTTGTTGATCACACAATTATTTAAATATCAACAAGTTTTGTATAGTACAATTACTTAATTAAAAATTACATGTTTTTCAACATAACAGTTATTTCTTATAATTGATTCATCTCCCTCTGTTATTCACAAATCAAGAGTTATTGTTTTCCAAAAATTATTTTTGTGCATTTTCGATTCTGATCCTGTGCATCACGATACACACATTGCGTGCGCCCAGTCAGCGGCTAATTGGCAACGTGAAATTAACGTGACTTAAATTAAATTGATAAATTAAATTATATTTTAAATGTCATTTTGGTTGTTCGTACATTCCCTTCATAATTATTTAAGCCATAACATAAACAAGATTCTCCTCGAGAAGATGCCACTGCGATTTTCGACATTCTGTCATATATTATCCGGGCATTGGTAATGATTATCAGATTCGAAATCCTGCGATCTCGAGCGAGCAAGCGAGCGAACGAACGAACGAGTACTAACTCCATTTATCCGACGACGATGGTAATTACCGGGCCATGCGAGGCTGCCTCGCGCCATTAAATTAATCTGCCGCCATCGATATCGCCCGGCCATGGTAAAATCCGTGGCCTTATGGCGATAAATACGCAGTTACGTCGACCGACCGATCCCGTCGTATTTCACTCGCGGCTCGCGATTTGTCACCTTTTATGCGCTTTTTATGTCCCGACCTGTTTCTTAAACATTCGTTTCTATGTTCGTCTATCGCGAGAATACCTTACCTACGTTACCGAGAATACGTGCTGCGTATCCATTATACTGTACGCTGCTCGCTGTAGTACACGCGTGCCTAGGAAGAACGGCGATGCTTATAGCTATCTAGTAGGCGTTGGTAGTGTCATGGGATATCGGGTAACGTTCGATCGAATGTCGTTGAGACGGATTCCAAAGGGTAGTAGTATTGTGTCGCAGGAAGAGGTAGAAATCCAACTGAGACTGGAACTAGAAAGGAATTTCTCCGCTTGAAGTACCATTGATCTTGCATCACTCGATACTGCATTAACATCTGGTACATCTGTTAGGAAAATCTTTACCGCAGCTTCTTCGCTCATTAATTCGCTCATTAATTCTTTGCGAGTTAGCACAATTTACGCTTTATACATTACGCATTTGCAAGTTAAAAGCATCGTGTATATGTTGTAATATTTTACAGGCCTTTTTAAAACATTTGTTACGATCTGGGAAATGCAAAATTACTTATATATCTGCACTGAGAGAAAAGTATTTAGTACTCGTAACTATAACTGGTAAAATAATGAAATAGTTAGGGTCCTTTTTTTTATAGTTATTATTACCATAGTTAGTAATAATAACTTTATATGTATAGTCCTACCAACTATGAAAAAATGTCACATAATTTCATTAAAATTTCATTGTTTATGATAATTTTAAATATTAATATAATAGTAAAATATCAAGCTACAGATGGTAAATAAAATAAATGCAATTGCAATTATAGACTATAAGTGTTTTAAATAACAAATAGAATATATTATATAACAAATAGAATATAACTATTTTCTCACTTACTTTATTTACTTATACTATTTTTTAATAACTAAAAAATATGTTAAAGAAAATTTTTAAAAACAATCATTTTTAACTATTGTATATAATCATATTAATAATGCATTTGACTATATTTCTGTTTTTTATTATATTCACTAAACGTTCCCTGCGAATAATACAATACATGGCATCACTAGATGGGCATAACAAAATTTTATTCCTCATAAGTGAAAAATTATACAGGATAGAAAAGCGCAGCATTAGGAGATTTTTTTATTAGTATCTTAATAAAATATTTCCTTGAATGCGAGTTCTCAAAATTAGATTTGATGAAAATAAATTACAGATGTATTTTGACATTACAGTTTTTCTGTACAAAAATTATAAATTCACCTGATAATTCTTGGAAGCTATATGTACTAAAATGTATTATTATAATAGCTTCCGAAATATTATTAAAAACACCACTTGTTTTCTATTATATTTGTTGGCATAATATTTTATAATACAATTTACTATATATGTAAATTCCGTTTATGTGTAAGATAATTATACGACATAGTTGCATGAATGCTTATCATAGTTAATGATTCGTTAATTGTATGATAATTGTAATTCAGTGTTAAGGCAGTTATAATTTGTATAGTTAAAACAATTACTGTAAATATATAATTATATTGGCATCGAAAATAATTATAAATTATAGTTAAATTATGGTTTTCAACTATTTTTTTCTCTTAATATATAAGTAGGAATATGGAGGTAGAAAGTTTTTCAAATTTATATTCTCCATATTGTTTAATGAGAGAGCTATATAGATATTTTTGTTAAGGAAAAATTTCCAATACATTATATGTTTTGAATTGACGAGTCTTACAACATTTTAAAATGATTTTAAGATGTCTTCTAATATATCGTATCATTTTTATTAGAGAGGAGATAAATGCATAATGAGAAAAAACAAAATTCATAAAACATTCAGATTGTAAAGAGTTAAAAGAGAAAATCTGTTCAACCGTTTATATGTCGATTCTCATTTCTAGCTTAAGAATCAGAAAGAATCCTGCAATTTCTTACTATTGCACGTTTGCACGTCGATAGCGTGATGAATGAATCGTCGAGTGAATAAGAACGCTTCCGTGGAAACTCTCTCCTTAATAAGTCCGTGTTTAAACGAAGGTTTTGCGCCCATAGCTCAATCGGGACTCTGCAGTTGAAAAACGATCGTATTGAAAGTCTGAGATGCGTTAGCTATTCGCGTGCTTAACAAAAAGATTACATGGTCCTTTTTACTGTGTGCGATTTCAACGAGAATTTTGCAACGAGAATTACTCACATCGTTAAATACTTGAAATGTATGAGAAAAATCCGTTAAAATATAGATGAAAAGTTTGTAGTGAAATTTGTAATGAATTTATATATTTATGGAATACATTAACAGTGATTATATTTTCAAGTTTGATTTTGTTTCAGACATTAATTTGCATAATACTGTAATATTTTATGAAAAGTATAAAAATATTCAAATGTATCCATTTTATGATTTTAAGATGAACTAACATTCTATATCTATATATATGCAACATTTTTTTCTTCTAAAATAAAATTGTCTTTTGAATAAATCGATATAAATGTGCGTAAGAGAAGAATTTTTAAAGATTATAGATTTTAAAATTAAAATTTACAATAATACTAATAATTTAATGTTGCACATAGATTTGTTAATGTATGCGCATAACGTCATTAAAAACATCTGTTTCTTGAATTTGCGATAAATATCAAATAATTACTTTTTTACAAATTACTATTTATAATATTAAAACTACATTAGTAATTGTTTTCAATAGCTTTTTCTCAATTTGATTAAGATGGACATTCTCATTGATGGATCCTAAGCGAGATAAAGTCAAATCCGCTTCAGCTGATACTCGGAATGTCCGCCGCATTACTCTTGAAAGCTCACGGCTCTCTCGAGAGACGCACCTCTCCTGTGGCACGCGTATTCATCGCGTAATTAACGTCTTGTAATTATAGGTGAGCAACAGAGAGAGATAGAACGAGAAAGGATGAAGGGAAGAAGAGAGAGAGAAAGAGAAGTGTTGGACGTACCATGCTCGCGCGAACGCGCTCTCGCTTCTCGATCGTGGGCATTACGAGCTTTCACGAGGCCGCACCGCGTGAATAAGGAACTCTGAAGAGGGTGTTATGTGCATTATGAACCTCTCGACGATGGTACGAGAGTCGGGGTTTACGAGCTGCTCATCGGTCGAGACCTGACTCGTTCTTAGACCTTCTTTGAAGCGGTCAGCTCTCTTTCGCTGTTTCTCCCTCACTCTTTCTTCCTCTATCTCTTTCTCTCGTTCTCTCTCAATTTTCTTTCCTTTTGTTTCTCTTTTCTTTTTGGACACTTCTATTCACGCGCGCGCGTTTACGTTCGTCCAATTCAAAGGCCGCTTACTCGGTTAATCACGTATTTTGCAGACGGCGCCGCGGGGACGCCTTTAAGTCACCATCACGCCGAGAATCACTCGCGTTCGTGGGAAAACCGATAGAAACGATCCTCCCCACTGTATCTGTCTCTCTCTTTGTCTCTCATTCGGGACACCACTTCGGCATTGACGAATGGAGGTGGTTGACCTCCCGGTTCTTTAAGAGACGCGCCACTCTCTCCACCTGACGCCCGGCAATGTGAAGCTGTACGGTGATTCTTCACCGCCGAAGATAGGTCGGCCCGCGAGCGGGCTCAGGCGTCAATGGGATTAATGTTACTCGATTAATGGGACGGCTCGCTGTAGGTGGTACGGAGAAGCCGGGCTCGGTTGATAGCGAAGTGTTAGCCATAAATATAGTCTTTCCTGCTCTCGCGGGTAATTTTCGTGAAGCTCGTTTAACTTCATCAAGGTAATTGCAACTGAATGTCTTCATTCTATAGCGAGAGAAACACTGAGATTTTCGATCCATCGCCTTGATAGCTTGTTGGTCATCTTTCTAAATCATCGCTGTTGATCGATTCTTCAACTCGATCGGTTGTTAGAATAATGTAGCAATGAAATGATGGAACAGAACTACAAGGCAAACGGGAGGGAAGAGAAACAATAATAGTTTATCGCGCGCGCGGTACGTTAACGCGAATAATGCGGAAAGTTAGCTCCGACTGATCGACACCGACGTTGTACACGAGCGCTTCTTCCTCTCACCTCCGGCTTTGCGGTCAGACGAGCGAACGGAAGTTATGCGTATCGCTTCGCGTAACGCGCGGCAAACTGCAACGAACTGTTGCGAGCGATGAGGGAATCATTAGTCAGGTCGATAGGTCCTTTGCTGAGTCATAAAGATAGTGCAATCTCCACTATCTCATCGTCCATTTTCACAATTGCTCGTTATCACCGCACCCTTCTGTTTAGACAACGATAGAATGTTGCTTCTACAATACGATGGAAAAACTGTTGTATAATTCTATCATTTTTCTTGAAGTAGGACTAAAGTAAATCTGCATGGAAAGAATGATTTTGCTGAAGTATCTAAAAATTTAGCTAAATACAGATTCGAAAATATAATAATTTTACTGGACCATCAAAATAATTATAATAATAAATAATTATGTAGAACGTTTAAGCGTTGATGACAATGCTGCAAAAAGTTTTAATATTCTCGCAACCAGTTTAAATGTCCTACATAATTATTTTAATAGTCCAAACAAAATTATTTTTTCAGATCGGTATTTAGCTAAAATTTTAGATATACTTCAGCAAAACCGTTCATTCTGCGTGAATATAAAATTAATCAAACTTATGCTCCGTTATAATTACACATGTCTTTGACTACAATTGATAAATTTCATTCAAATTTTCGCGTAATTAATAAAATTAAAATTAAACGGTAAATTCCTCACTTTTTTCTATTAAATGCGAATACGTAATTATTAACGAACAAAAAAATTTTTTGGAGTCACAGTCGGTGTTTCGCTCATTGAAAGTTTGAATCACTCGCCATTCATCAAACTTACACAAAGCTTAATGAAGCGAAATACAATGGCATAGCGGGAACTATGTTATTAACACTTGTTGGATTACTCCTTTTATCTTCATTTTTCCAATATTCGAAGCTTTTATGCAGTCCGGCTTGAATTCGATTTCCGCGATGCATGAATCTATGCAAAAATTTATGTTGCCTCATTTATTGCACTTTTATTATCACGACATTGTTGATTAAAGCGGTCCTCTTAATTGCGCTTTTATATTGCATAGAATATACCGATCATTGACTCGAGAGATAAATAAAATATCAGTAGTGCAATCGTACAAAATCCCAATGTTAAAGCTCGCTATCAAAATCTCTGCTCGACGCAAATCATATTTGAATCTCCGAGGATTAATTTATTAATCTCTAGTATTAATTCGCGAATTCCACGTTTTGCATCGACATCGTTTCATCTTTTACTGTCCGACTACATTCCTCTTCCGGACTCCGAACTTGTGTGCTCGCTCTTTCTTTTCCCCGGTTCATTAATTACGACGAATTCCTGCCGCTTAACAAAACACTTTTTACTTTTGTCAGACTCCGGGTACGCACCGAATGGGTACGAGTTGCTATTCGGTTGCGAAATTGGTCACGTGGCTGGAAATGTTTTGTGAGCATGTAGCCAACAGAGAGAGGGTGGAAGGGAGAGAAAGAAAAAGAAGGAGTCTCGACCCAGGCAAGGGGATGCGCCATTTCGATCGAAGCCGATTTGTTACGTAAGCGAGTATGCCCGGTGTTCCACGAGAGAATCGTGTTTATCACACCGTGAAAACCCTTGTCACGTGCAGACGCGGAAGACGTATCTAAGTTCGTAACTGTAACGTTCCTGCTGCAATTCGCGCACTATCCGCACGTATTTCAATTTCGTTTATGATTCCGTCGTGCCCGTGCTCAATGAATGCAATGCTGCTCATTCGAAGCGTTCCCAGGACGATACAGTTTGATGTATCTGATGATACATTATGATTAAAGTTGCGAAGTTGAATGATCCCAGAAGCACGCATGTCTAAAAGACTACTTGGGATATCTTTATGAGAAGCGTCTTTAAGATGTCTCTGAGACATGCGTGTTATCTGGAATGATTTTTGCAAAGTTAACATCCCATTTTCAGAACTCTGATACAATTAATAGAAATCCAATTTTTTTTTTAAATAGAGCTCTAGATATCTCGATAAATTCCAAAAAGAATTTAGTGTCTAATTCATAAAAAATATGAACCATGATGTATGTTATTAACATCACATTCTTCTGTCATAAAAGTTGATAATAGTTTTTATTATTTTAATCAAAATCGATTTAAGAGAGAGAAAGAGAGAGAGAGAGAGAGCACTTAAATAATTTCATTACTTCTTTAGAAATGATGAAGTTTCCCAAAAAGAAACACATTTAAGAGAAGCGAACTGACACTCACACTTATTGATCGTTCACTGTGCCCATCCATATTTTCTTGCAGGAGTTTGGAATCAAGCACGTGATAAGACCATCTTGCGTTAGACACATAATACAATTATTGTTCCGTCGGGCGTTATCACGTAATTGCATTGATGGAATGGCGAACGTCGAAAAATGTTCGAAATAGTCTCGCGATCTCCGACGAGTATCGATCCTCGACGAGACGGCCGACACGGTTACTTCCGGTCGACGGCCAGATTTCACGGCGAATTAAAAATTTCGCATCCTGTGTGCCGGGGCGCGCTCACCGGCCGATGAATAAAACATCGTTCTGCGTGGTTAGCCTGATTATTTACACAGGTACGCGGCGAGCCGCTACATGAACCAAAATCAATGTAGTCGCGACTAAATATCGACTATTTAATACACGTCGAGACACGCCTTCGCGAACGTGGCGTGATTTTTAACGTTGCAGTTTTTGTAAAACGGAATCACTGTTTACGGCGAACGTATTTCGCGTTCAAGAGAGTGGACTTTTCACACGGGATCGCCGCGTAGACAAATCGTCGATACTCGCGCGATATAGATATATTCCGAATAGTAAAGCGCACTTGGACGTAATTAAATGCACACGCTGGCTACACGAGCTTTCTTCCGCCTGCTTGATCTCAATCATTATTAATAAAAGCTAGCTACACGGCCGATGACAGGTTTGTGATCGCGCTCGATGGTTCGCTAGGAAGGAAGAGATTGGACGTCGAGATGCAGTGAGAAAAGTTGGTTAATGAGACTCCGCGTAGATCGCTACGTGATTGACATACAGAAACCAAGCTCTCATGTAGGATGCATGTCTCGGTATTAGTGATTATCTGGACAGATAATTGAGAGGATTATTCCTGATCCAATATGCTCTCGGTGCTTGATAATGCATCTTGATATATATATATATATATATATATAATGCACGCTTTGAACTTAAGAAGTCTATTCGCGAATGTATAATTAATAACTTATGCATAAATTGTTTCACTTCATATATTTAGATTATATTCGTCACATATTTGATAATTTGAATTTACTAATATATAAAAGTTATATGAATTTTGATTACGATTACATATATATATATATATATATATATATATATATAATTATAAATTGTGTACGTTGAAGAAAAAAATCGTATTCAAGACGTTAAATCTTCCGTTCATTACACAATTTTACAACATTTTGACTTTATTTTCAAATTTTTTTAGTTGTTTATACATATATATATATAAATTTTTTAAATGTTTTAAAATATATCTGTATCATTATTTACATACGCTATTTCTATAATAATTCTTATAATTATTTATATAGTGCAATTGATTATAGAAGAGGATTTTAGAATTAAACATCCTTGAAATACAAATTTAGGACCTTGAAATAAGTAAAAAAGTTCTTCTAAATATATGTCCTTAAATTTTGTTTAAGAGTTATTGATGTCTTAGGAATGTAAAATTTCATGAGTTTTATTAGTATCAGATTATAATATATAAATAAATTAAATATGTTTCAATTATATATTTTGTTATTAAAAAAAGTGAAAATTCTAACGTAATTGTAAATTTTATTGAAATTTTGTTGATGGACAATCTTGAACATGGAGATAGGCTTGGTATCTTTCTGATATCTAATTGTTTCACACGCTTGAATAATTTTTTGTAAAGAATGACATTAATTCTTTACAAAGAAGAATCATTCAAACATGTGAAACAATTACAGTTATCCAATGCTGCTCTAATTACTCTAATGAGAGAAAAATACATAAATCTCCGTATTCAAAAGGCCATTATTTTAAATAAAATTTATAACTATGTTAGAATTTTCATATTTTTATATTAGTAATAAAATAATTCAAATACATTATTAATTTATTTATTAGCTTAATAATAATTTTATAAAATCTCCTATTGCATTCAGAATGTTTCAATTCTCTTAAATAAAGTTTGCGGATATACAGCATGTTCAATTTTTTTACTTTTTTCTAGAGCATAAATTCATATTTCAAGTTAGATATAAATGTTTAATCCTAAAACATCCTATCATAAATTAAATATAATCATAGAATATATTTGTATTATTTAAAAAAAGTGTAGAATAAATAATTAGGGCAATTAGAAAAATAGAAAAATATTCAAGCAGTGGTCGTCAATGACCAAGGTTACGAATATATTACACTCTTGGTCCAAGGACGATCGCTTTTAATGCATGGCGGGGCGAATGGGCGTTGGGGGTGCCTATCGAGGCGAGGGTCGGTTAGTTCCCTATACGAATTGCATTTGCACGCGTTAGATAGACACGTGGCTCGATTCCTGAGGGATTCTCCTGCGCATAAGCGAGCGGGCTGTAAAATCGCACTGGGAATCATTCAGCGCAAAAGGAAAATGGCGCAAGAAAGATCTTGTCCATGCTAACTTAGATTCGAAGTGGATTAAAGGGTCGATCATCGATTTTGTTCCGCTCGTTAATTCTCGCCTAATGCGATCGACATAACGTAACGCGTTTTCGAGAGCAAGAACATCGTCTATTTCGTCGTATCGACGAAACAGTTACTTTGTTATCGCACGTAGTCGTATTATCTCGGATTTACTTGGCGGCAAGGGAAAGCACGATCCAATTAGGACCGTAGCGTTATTACCATAAAACACTTTAGTCGTAACTCGGGCAAACGCATTCACTATGTCATGTAACAGTTTCCAGGTTTATCCCACAGGGATTTAATGCGATAGATATTTAACTATTTCAGTTTAATCAATTATTCTGTAAAATAATGAAATAGTCAAACGACTCAAATAAATCACTTTTATTAAGCGTATAAGTTCGATACTTATGTTAATTGTATTTTACTGACATTTGCCTAGATACGTAGCGTACTGTTTCATCAGTATGAGATAAGAGCAACTAGAATATCTAGAATAAGTTACGGAAAGAGGTTTTGCTAAAGTTTTTAAAGCTTTAGCTAGATACAGATCTGAGAATAATTTTGTTGGACCATTAAAATAATGTAAAATGTTTAAGCATTGATAACAATGTTGCAAAAAGTTTTAATAACCAATTTGAACTACATAATTATTTTGACGATCAAAATAAAATTATTTAGATCTGTATCTAGTTAAATTTTCAGATACTTCACTTCAAAACCGTTCTTTCCGTTTACAAATGACTATATTCGACATTTGCTGATTTATTTGTCGATACTTACATGGGAATAAGTAGCATCCTTTCATCAAATATCGCATAAAATATCCTGCTCCCTTTCCCAACATCACAGACAATTACGTAATTGGTTCTTTAAGGTAGCTTTGTTCGCGTTTATCGCTCGCGGGCAACATCACTTCGATTCCAACCGTGGAACAAAAGCGAGGATTCGATTACCTGATTGGCAAGAGTAATTATGCAGTAAGCGAGTGAATGCGCTTTGGAATAACTTGCTATGATACTTTTTATTGTGAATTGCGAAACGTTAGCTATGCAGAGTGTCTCGAATTTCCCACGCTTCTTTGTGTTGGTCTTTTCTTAAAAATTTCAGATTAGTTTTTAAGCTCTAAATTATGTAAGGATTTTAACAAAAGAAGCTTCATAGGTATAATATTCTTTATCTAATTGTACCTAATAAAATACTCATACATAATAAAATACTTAACAAATTTTTAATATAAGAATGCTTAATAAAATTTAAAAGAGTTGATTTTGAATTTTTGAAAGATCTAGATGAAATTTGTTGCAAAGAAAAGGGATATCCGTGTATCAAAACAGTGCGGCAATACCAGGGATATAGACATGCTTTCATTCGCTGCTTCCGTTAATAATGCAGTTGAAATGTCAGCAATTTGAGATCCTCACTAATGCGCCTGTAGACTGCACAAACCATCTACGACGTGACTACGCATATCGTCGACTGCGGTATTAAATATTTACTTGTTCAGTACCAAGCATCTTCTTGAATCCTCCTGGATCCTCTCGGATTCTCTCAGACAGTTATGTCTATTCTGGATATTGCCACCTAGGGACGGTGTTAACTTTGAATGCAGTACGTTCGAGATATTCTATCTCTGATATCTCTTTGGATGATACGTGCGATGTATTAATAATTACTAATATTATATATAAGATGGAAAATTATTATCAATTTTTCAATATCAATAATTTATCATCATTATCATCATTATTAGATAAAGAATATAATGTAAAAGTTCTAAGTATAGAGGTATATGTATAAGAAACAGTTGGAAAATGTGTGTTAAATTTAACATATTTCGTGTGTTTCAATCAATCCACCCAAATTTTTGTGTTAATTTAACACAAGATAAATATGTTAGAAAGTAATTTCACAAACATTATGTAAAAATTAATACAAAAAAATGTAACGCTTTCATACAATTTGGAAACAAATTGTGAAAGCATATATATATATATTCTTCAGTAACATTAAGATTAATAATATGTTAAATTAACACACATTCATCTTTTATTAATTTATCTTGCAATTTATGTTTTAAAATTAAATTATTTTTATTACTATGTTATTTGTTTACTTATATAAATTGTGTTATTTTAACACTAAGAAATGTTAAATATCAATTTAACATACAATATTCAACCAACATTATATTAAATTAACAGTTGGATATGTTAAAAATTTAACACAAAAATTTTAACAAGATTTTAACACAGTACAAAATGTTTTTTATTGCGTATAAAAAGAATGCTGGCAGATAGCGTGAGAGAAAACAAGAACTTTGAAATAGAAACGTATTTAAATACTAATTTTATTATCAAACATAATTAACAGAAAAACTGTGTATTTTTATGTGTGTACACAGAAAGAAAAATTTTGCTGAAGTATCTAAAAATTTTGTTAGATACTGAAAATAATTTTGTTAAGTTAATATAATTATATAGAATGCTTGAGAGAGAGAGAGAGAGAGAGAAAGCGAGCGAGAGAGAGAGAGAGAGAGAAAGAGAGCGAGCGTTGTTGACAAAGCGTTGCTGCAAAAATGTTTTTAACATTTTATCAACTAGTTTGAACATTCTACATAATTATCATTTCAACAAAATCATTCTTTTCATGTAATACTACAAGGCGATTTGCATAAAAATATATAATCTCATAAACGCACGAAACGTTTGTTTCGTTTCGTTACATTCAAATAAAAATCTCGCAATTATTCTATCTCGCTATGCTTGACATAGACGATATCTAATTGTAATAATCGTAATGCTGCACTTCCGCCGGCAACTTTCGCCGAGAGTCGCAATTCGCGAATTCGCGAATCCGCCCGCGGCGGATGGTACAGCGAGAATGAGAGTAATGAAAGAGAAGCTCGGAGACAGATTCAGCAATGTGCACTGGTGAATTTTACTTTCTATGGCTCGACGAATGAATAAAGCACTCGTTCCATTCAAGAATAAAATCGAATGGTTGCTCCAGGTTCTGTACCGTACGTTCGCATTTACTCTTATCATTATTCTTAAAGAAGCCACTTGGGTGATCGACTTTCTCAAATTTTCTGCTGGAAACATTAACTTCTTGTTTCCAAATCTTCTCATATTTATATGAATTAATGCTCCTGTATCTTACAGTTCGTCAATATTTAAAAACTTAAGCCACATTTTACATCTTACATAATTTTATTATTATTCATAATTTTAATATTATTTTTCTAAATTTTGCGAATCTCTTTTATTGCAATATATTGCAAAAGTATTTTAGAAGATATAAGATATATATCTCTTCTTGTGTCATTTACGTTCTGTAATCGAATATCCCTGATATGATATTTAAAACTCTATGTAAACTCAAATACATTATTACAAGAGAATTATTTTCTCGTATAAAACTTCGAACTTCAACTTTATATTAAAACTTGTTATGACCATTAAACTGCGGGAGATATTCGGGAAACGTTGAGATAAAAATCACATTGGAGAAACAGCGAAACTGCCAGTCCAAAACCTAGTAAAACAAACGGTCTTGTAAGCATGCGTATATCTTATGTGAAACAGTTTGTACATAAACCGTCGATATCCGCTTTACGACCACTCAGGCGATCTGAATTCGCATTTTATTGCTCTCTAATACTACGAGCGCGGAGAATTTACTTTCCCCCTTTTCTCGTTTGGCTTTATCTTCTTCCGCGGATCTTTCGTCGATGTCGACGAGAGAAAACAGTCGGATATATACATTAAGCCACCGTGGCTTTTATTATACCTCCTTTCCGCGTGCCGATCTTGAATCCCTCCGAAATCGATCCTTCACGATTAAACTCCAGACAACAGTCCTCCGTCTTATCATCGCGCGACAACATTGGCGTACGTCATTGTGTGCGGCTATCTTTAATTCCGATGTATGCGATATATAGACACGGATAGAGAGGACGAAGTGAAGCAAGAGGGATGGAGTTAGAGGAGAGACTAGTGATTAGGCCGAGAGAGATCTTTCCGGTCTTCCGAGCTCGACTCAATTGGCCTCCGCCGTTGCTTCGACAGACTCGTTATAATTGAAGAAGCACAAGTGGCTACATTATTACGACAGTTACCATCGTAGTTATCGCTGTAGATGTTACGGCTATATTTTATTTTAATGTATTTGATAAGGATATTATTATATTTTATCTCGAATATTATTATATTTTAAAGCAATTAAATAAATCTTAGTTATAAGATAAAAAATGTTAAGTTTATTAATTTACATTAAATTAAGTAAGCTTTATCAGTTTTTTTAAATAATAATTGTAAATCAGTTTTCTAAATAATGGTGTAAATCGCATGATAATTTATTAAGTTAAATAATTATATTTTAGATTTCATAACATTACTACGCATTTTTCATAGATGTACGCGGAAGACAATCTATGACGCGTCGCAATATTTTTGTCTAGAGACGCGACACGTCTTTCGTTAATCTCATACTAAATTCCACTCTTAACACCCAGGGCTTAGACAATAGATTCGCGGTTTTAACGTCGCTGCAGGTAGAATATTCACTGAAGATCTCTCTCTCTCTCTCTCTCTCTCCCTTTCTCTCACTCTCTCTCTCTCTCTCTCTCTTCACGGCAGTCCTCTCGACAGGACGTTGAAAGCTTTTCGGGTGCCTTGCGAGCCAATATAAAGCGATATATCCGTTTTCCCAGTGAAAACCAACCTAGTCAGAAGGACCTGCCTTATTGAAAGTGGAGAACACATCGTAGCAGAGAAAAAGGGGTAGGAAACGGTAGAAGAGGATTTATTGAAACCACGTACAGCACTGTTTTCTATACTGTGCCCATCATCACTCGAATATTCATACCTTACACGCACATGTGTGCATACGCGTATGCGCGCCTCATTGATTTGTTTAATAAATAGCACGGTACTGGTATTTATATTGCGAACGATATAACGCGATTCGCGATACGAGATGGCGAGGAGGTAGTGATAGACGGAATCCCCACCCGATCGGATTTATTGGAATATTTGCGTTACACTTTTGATCAGCAGCAACAATCTCCCTTGCACGTCAATGCTGCTGTCGCGCTTTGAAGAAGCTCTGAAGCGCGATACCAGACAAAACTCTCTAGATTTAACAGGATTTTCCGATATGTATGTTTAGAGGATGCAATTTAGGTGCGCAGTGCTTTGATCGTGGAAAGCAGTTTTTATTCATTTATATTGTACGCTAAAGTTATTTAGTTCCTTTGAAAAATGCCACTACTCAAATTGGAATCTGTATACACTTTATTGCAGTACAAATATGTTGCATTACAAATAAATTCAAATTATTTTTATAATATTATTTTCATATCGGTGCGAATTTTATATCAAAGAAATACAATATTTTTTGTATCAAGTCGCATCTACGTTTGGCTGTGTAATATCAGTTAAAATTTATCAAAATGTAAACGAAGAAAAAAAACGATAAAAAATTTTAACAAAAAATACGTCGTGAAACCAACTGCAAAAAATAAAACAAATAATTTGGTTTATAATGGCTTATGTAATAAAATGATCATATTTTACTGCAGTTTTATGTAAATAACTTTGAAACGAATAAGAAAGAAGAACTTTTAGTAAAACTTTTGGACGATTTATCAGAGTTAATATATGTAAAAAATTTGATTTAATTTATAATGCTACTTTCTCATCAAATTTGCAAATAAGTAGTCAAATACTGTATAAGTAAACACGTTTTGGATAAGAATAAAAAAAAAATCAAATAATTTTTAGATCAATAAGAAATGTGCTTAAATTTTACACAGATATTCAAACAATAATAGAATAATATATGAAAAATTTTTTATATTTTTATAATGTTTGAAATATGAAACATCTTTAATATTTATACAAACAGAAGATGAGGATAATTAAGAGAAACAAGATAATTTCTAATTTTTTAATTGTTCTTTTATCTCATTTTTGTTCTTGAGAAAAGCAAAATTTTTCATGTAAACTTTTGTTTAATATAATATATCGTATGTCTACTATAGACGCACAGCGAGTTTTACTCCCCTAATATCATTCTCGTGCATTTCTGGTTGTCGGAGGAATTTCCATTAGTGGAAGCACGAAATATTCTTGTATCGCTCACGCGCGCTTTCGTCGACATGAGCTTCTCGTTTCCACGGCAGATCTTCGATACTGTTGGATACGTGTAATCTTCGACAGTGGGCATTGCCTCTGGAATAGCGAGCGAAATGTGGTAGTAAAGTAACGGAGCATAGTTGTGTGTGACTGTAAGGAACTTGTCAGCAAATCGGTTTTCCGATGTCGCTTCGCCGTGAACTTCCCAGTTTGGAACATATTACGAATCTGCAAATGCAGCAATGAAATTCGAAATTCAGTAAATCAATAAAAAACAATTTGTAGTATATTGAAATAATTTTAAGAAATTGGATTAAGAAGTACGTCAATTTTGTCAAATCATATTTAATGTATTCTGATATAATCGTATGTTTCTTCGTATATTTTTTGTATGAGTTATATTTTGTCGTTTCTTTTAAATTATCAGTCATTTGACTACAAATTAAATAACATAGACACGACGAAGCCAGCAGTTTCGAGTTATTGCGAATAAATATAAATAAAAGAGAAAAAACATTAACAAAAATATTATCATGGAAGGGCTAATGAAAGCTATAACACGCTGTTGACAATGCGTAATAATTAATGTAATTTATTCAATGTAATTACAGACATTTCGGCTTACCTTTAAGCCATCCTCAGTGTGTGAAAGTACGTACAATGTTCAAATAGGTTCCGTTAACAATGTCAAGTATCCAAAACACATCCAGATGTCACAACGGCGGAACGCGCAGTCTAGAAAGAGAAAAAAACATTTTCTCTCTTTTTCTCTCTCGTATTGATGACACTGTTCACACGATGTTCCATCTCACATCGTTCCACTTTGCAAAATTTGGGGAATTGTGCAACCGTCAGTAAACGCTTAATGCCGAAACACAAAGCGAGAAATTCGCATTCGCATGCGGCCGTCGCGTCATTTTGCGCGATCGTCGGGAATTACGGTGTATGCCGTGTGCGACAGCCGGAGAACATTCTCAATAAGATACGAGCAATAAAAGACTTCGCGTTCGCGGCGCGACGGGACTCGCGATTGTTCATTCGTCCGCAGGTTCGCACGCGCGTTTCCATTTGAAGTGAGTATCAACGGGGGAAAAGCAAGAAACATACAAGTATGAGAGAAAAAAAGATGAAAAATGACTAAAGGGGGAGAGAAACATCGTTGTTTTGGGATTTATGCCGATCGATGCCCCGATCGTTAATCGGCAAATAAGAGAGAGGCCTCATGTACGGCTCGTGGGACAAAGCCGGCCATTATTTTTCGGACGTGCGTCGCTCGATCGACGCCTTGTATTTCGCATATTTTATTACACGGTATTACTCGGGCCCATCTTCTCCCCGGGCCCTTCCACCCTCATTCCGGGCCCCGTGGGCGAGTCTTTACGAGGTAACCAAGCTCGGCGGGCGCGAGAAGAAGATGCAAAGGATGAGGATAAAGGAAAAAGGAGCAGGGTGAGCGAAAATTCCATGAGAAATCAGAGAGAATAATGGGAGGAGAGAAAAAGAGCATTGAGGAGATGAAGGAAGAAGAGTACAGGGACATTTTAGCTACGCAGATTTAATAAATCCTAAAGTGTCATCGTTCATAAATATTTAGTTTTACGTTTTAAATTTTGCATTTTGTTTCCTGGGTTCGAACCTTTTCTGAGTTATCTGTAAATTATACGTAAAGAAATGAAATATATAGTTCTTAATCGCAAAGCTTTTATTGCATATAATCATACTTATATACTTTTATTTCATTAGAGATCCAAATTCTGTCAGTCTGGAATCCTATATATCCTGATCTCTTTATTAAATTGGCTTTGAAAAAAACGCGGAATTGAAAGAGCAATAAAAAAATGCGTCGTGGGCAGAAGATGGAAAATCTATCGAATCGACATTCATTGGAAAATTGCGACCAGCCGCCTTCGGAACAGGATGATTAATGCTTGCAAGGCGGCGTGCGTATAATGCTTGCGTCCCCGACGGAGTGCACCGCCGCCGGAAGTTTTCGGCAAAGTTTCCTCGCGCCGGGCAACTTTTCCTTCGGCACTCTTCTTTTCGGAGTCGAGTCGTTGGAGCTTATCACGCGGAAAAGGTCGGCGTTCGTATCAGGGTGCCGAGGGACCACTCAGCGCGGGATATCTAGCGAATGTTTTCGCTCGTGAACGTCTTTGGTGACTTGTAAGAATTCTCGCGCGGATATGTCAGTATAGTTGGTACAGCCTACATAAAATCTTACAAAATTCTATTTAATCCGATCAATTATTAAGATAAAACGGGATTAGTTGAGCCACTTTTTATTCAAACTTTTATAACTTTACACAATTATAGTAGATTAATGAGACTTGTTTTAAAATCTTTATTTTAAAACCTAATCATGTCTAGTTTAATAATTAATCTAGCTTAATAATTAATTTATAGATTCTTAATATATTTCGTGAATAAGAAAAAAATTTGTGTTGTATACAAAAAGTCAGAATGGTTCGATGCACCCCACTCATGAACCATGAAGATAATTGTCTAATAAGATTATATACTATTGAAATAACAAAAAAATTAATGTTTTAAGCAAATCTTTATTAAAATTTTGATATCTTATTTACAATAATATATTTGAATATTTTCTCTTTTTTTAAATACTTTAATTAATAAAAGATAAAATAAAATTAAAGACTTAACGCTTTATAATAAAAATTAAACATAAATATATCTTTAATACATAATAAAGAATAAAAATTTCGAAAAGGGGATTTGAGCTTAGTCCAATTAGCTTCAACTAGCTCGAACTTTGAACATTGAAGTTTAAAAATATACTAATGACTTATATAAAAAAAGATATCTGATTTCTTTGCTTAATCACTTCAATTACCATGTAGATCAAAAAGAACAATCACCTAATAATTTTCAAATATAAATATCAAAGAGGCTAAATGTCGGTCTTGGAGTATACACTGCGGCGGTGCCTAATTATAATTTGTGAATCTTTTTACATTTCCTGCTCATGCGAACTGCGCGCCGCAATTCGTCGGACTTGAAACACAGTGCACAATGCCGGAAACAATCGACTCACATATTAAATGAATAATTTTCCTTTTCGGAAAAGCAGAAAAACAGAAAAGCGCACATGTATTTATTGACGATCGAGCTTAACTGACGTATTCAGTAGTCTCCGTCTTTTCTCGCAAGCATCGACATAAGTTCATCCATGTACGTTTCGATTACTGAGATATTTGCATGTCCCAATTTGTCCTTATACTCAACTAGCGTCATCCTAATCTCGTCATCCTAATCTCGTGTAAGATGATTATTGGTTACAGATTAATTCGAATATTAACTATAATTTATTAGTTTCTGAAAATCAGCACATTTAAATTATGAAATACAACAAGTAAAAATCTTATATATTATTATATCTTAATTTAAAATTGATACATGTAGAGATACGTATATATTTGAATAAAAAAAATAATAATTTAAGAAAACTTATAAAATTGTGTAGAGTAATTAGTCATAAATCTGAGATAATGTTCGAATTTGACGTCACCAAATGCAGAAATGTTCTAATTAGTCGTATTGATATATTAAGTTTTTTTATTTCCCATAAAATCGGACTATCATCCACTCAACTTACGAAACGACGGTCGTAACTCGAGTCGGATTACGACGCGAATGAAAGGTTTATCCTCTGTCGTGCTACCTGCATTCGGAAGTGGGCGGGATGAGCACCGCTGTTTAAATGGCACGATTATCTGTCTCGTGCTTTATTTGCCGCTCTTTGCTCTCGTTCTACTTCGCTCTCGGTACAGTGCGGTGCTACCGACTTTTTCTCCCCCGTTGCGCCGCGCTCCTTCGCCATCGACCGTAGCATTGACTCGAGTGGGTTTTTGCATGCTACGCGCGAGAGGTCGGCGGACTCGCGCAACTCGGCTGCGGGTCCTTAAAAACAGATCCATTAAAGTTTTTCCACCGCTTTTCCCGGCCGTTACTGCTAGTGATGGTTATGCTCCAATGCACCATGATTCGGATTTGCATTCACGTACGTGGCACATGAGAATTGCCAGGGTTCCGCCGTCGCCGCTTGTCCATCCAATACACTTTTGCGGAAGAAATTCTCGAGGGAACTGTTCCATTTTTATGCCGCTTTTTTCATCAGTATACGTCTTCGTACTCTGCCCCGATGTCGCCGCGATTCGCGCCTTTGTTCATGCCGCCGATAACGGTCGCGAATGCGAATAATACGGAACACCGAGATGAGTTAGATCTTCACCGTTAACCGTGCGGGAGCATGCCCGCGGCCGTTCGTTCGTGGGAAACACGCGCGAGGAATGCAAATCTCTCGGAAACGAGAAAAGGAAAAATCGAGAATCCATAATAATACAAATTAGCATTTTTTATTATGAATACATGTGAATATTTAAAATGCACGCATAAAATAGGATTATATCGAGTAGCATTGGCGAGCATTATCTCTCGTGACTTGATACAGCTATAGGCACATAAATAACATAATTATTGCGAATTGTTTCTAAATTACGATCTTTTTATTTACATATATTTTGTATTTAATATTTATGATTTTAATACATTATAATCTTTCATGAAACATTTATTCTAGAGTTATAATCTAGAGCATTTTAAAATGCTAAGAATTTGTGAATGTACACGTACGACATCAAGTGTGCAAATGTAATTTCGTTAACAGACACATTAACAGTAATTTAGAGATAAATGTTTTATAAACAGTCTATTTAATAAACTTACATTAATTTAAGCTGCGTCGTGATACAGTGCGCATTACTCGTCTAAAGTTACGCAAAAAAGTGATGCTTTAAGAGCGGTTTTTTACAGGGAGATTCTCCTCTTTCATAAATACGCAGTACGTCATCATGAAATGAATACTAACCGTGACGGTTGCGCACGGGCTGCATAGAAATATCCATTTGGGAATGTTCCACTAGACATTCAATTTACCTGCATCTATTCAGCCATACGATTTAAATTTCGCGAATCTGACTCACATTCATGCTGTTACGAAACGCTCCCGATAATATTTCCACGGAGACATATCGATATAAACAGACACGACATGTACTAGCTGTCTCGGAAGTACTGTACTTTCTCCAAAACATTATTTGTCAAAATGAAAAGTATATTAGTTTTCTGTTGTGTATTCAGAAAATCTTGAAGCATTAGATGTCAAAAATTGATCAACTTTGGCCAAATAATAGAAATCTTATTTTTCAGATAAATATCTGATGACTATATTATTTGCGCACACGGAAAGAACGATTTTGCTAAAATTTCAGCTGGATACAGATCAAAAAAGTAATTTTATTGAACTATCAAAATAATTATATAGAATGCTTAAACTAGAATATCTACTAACTAGAACATCAAAACTTTTTGCAAAAACGTTATACATGTTCATTATTTTTAAGGTTCTAACAAAATTTATTTATTTATTTTGATAGTCTAACAAAACTTGATGATCTAGCATAATTTTTAGATCAGCCTTCTTTTCGTGTAGATACAGATCTGAAAATAATTTTGTTAGATCATCGAAATAATTATGTAGAATGCTTGGGCGTTGATGACAATGCTGCAAAAAGTTTTAACATTCTAGCAACTAGTTTGAGCGTTCTAATTATTTTGATAGTTCAAATAACATTATTTTCAGATTTGTATCTAATTAAATTTTTAGATATCAGCAAAATCATTCTTTTTATGTATTAATAGAAGAATCATTTTTTTTATTTAACTTGATACATTTATAATTTATCTATTTCTGTTGTTAAACAAAAACTTTGGAAACTATATTTTTATATAATTATAATTTATATTGATTGAATTATAATTTATATTGATAACTATAATTTAAATTGATTGAAAAAAAATGCCGTCTCGACAGAAATTTCTTCCGAATGAGTTTTACAGGAAAAAAATTTCATCGTGCGACTCCAGGACACCCTGTGTACATAACGTATCGATAAAAATGTGAATATGTTTACTTTGCGATCGTATACATAGCATATATACTTCTTTTTCGGAGTTTCGCGGAATGTGTTCGAGACTTATGCGAACGAGTAGGCGCATCGTGTCGGCTCGAACGTGATGTCTCGAGAATTTCGAGTGAGTCAGAGTGAAAAGTTTTTGGTACGGTCGCTTCTGGTAAATTCGCGGCATGCAGTGAATCAAGCTAACCCGATGCTACCGGCGCAGTGTCTCCTTCCGCCCAATCGTCCTTTCGCACCTCCTTTTCCTACCTTTTCCGTAGGTGACGCAGCGAGGTCCCTCCTAATTTAACATTCTGCACCTCCAAGTCTGCCAAATCCGATTTGGCGACGCTAAATAAACTCACTCGTGCACCGTTAGAGGATGAACGGCAGGATTGTTTCGATTGTTAGGAACGATGCTGAGAGAAAAGTACAATTTTATTGTTTATCTAGAAAGAGTTATCTAAACCTTTTCGATCAAAATGAAGGATAAAAAATATATATACTTAGGTATTGGGGAGAAGGTAGAAATATATATTTACACATATTTTATACACGGAAAGAACGATTTTACAAATGTAAAAATAATTTTGTTGTAGCATCAAAATAATTATGTAGAACGTTTAAGCGTTGATGACACGAATAAGCGAATGCTGCAAATAGTTTTAACATTCAACCAGTTTGAATGTTCTATATAATTATTTTGATGGTCTAAACAAAATTATTTTCAGATCTGTATCTAGTTAAATTTTTAGATACTTTAGTAAAACCGTTCTTTCCGTGTACGTATTGCACATACATAGAGAGACTCGATATCGTATAATTTGTGTGCGATATGTAGTGATTTAGTATCGCAAATGTACAAAAAACCAATGCTATTATGTAACAGAAAATTTATAACCTTATAAAAAGCAAAAGAAAGAATTTCCAGAGATAATTGTGTTAGCAATATCGAAATAGAGTTAAATTGGGAACTCGAATATAAGGATATACGTTCGTAGGGAAGGCACATTCCCTTTCCGATCCATAGGTGAGCCATTTTCCGATATTTGCCCTCTAATAATACCACCGCATCCGATTTCCAATTTCCGATGCAGTGCTGCAGGAGGCACTGGAGATACGCGCGACGCGACATAGGCAGAGAAGATGAATGGCTCCATCTTCGGCGAGCACGAGAGTAGAAAATCTCTGAACGATGCTTTAAAAACGAACGTGGTTGTGTGACGAGATAGGAAAATATGCATCGGTTGAATTAAAATTATCGGAGAGATGTTTGGTATTCACATGCGTACATTGTACCGACTGTACTTTAATTACCACAAGTAACTCATATTTATTCGATTAATCTCACGTACCCAATGAAGAAAATTTTTCAACAGAAAGAAATGGCAGAAAGAAATCCTTTCTGCTTCACTTATCAACGTTTAATATCAATATAAACGCTTAGGGATTACAAGCATATTTTTCCAATAATGATCTGTACAATTGCTTTTTTGCATTGTTATTTATGTCTAGCTTTACGTTATTAATAATGATGATAACAAGAACTCACCTGACTTCGCTTTTCTTCGTTTTCATTTGCTTAAGCAGCAATAGTAAAAGAGATCCGCTAAAGTGTATTTGTATGCTCTTGGCTAAAGCAACATAGTGAAAAGCTTCGCAATCCTCTCTTAACTGTTCAATGGACTCGGTGTGTCAAGCAGAAAAGCGGGAAACCTCGCCATACGTAACTATCAAAGTTAAGCTTATACTTCACTTACGGAACACACAAACATTGAACTTGTGTTGGCTTTCTCTCTCTTTCTCACTCTCTCTCCCTCCCCATTTAAGCTTGGAATAATCTTCAAACTTTTTTAATATCATGAAATATTTAAATATTAAATATAAGGAGTAAAATTTAAATTATTTAAATTATTTAAAATATTTAAAATAAATAAAATATTTAAAATATTTAAAATATCACACAAGGTTGGATATGTACGTGTGTTATTCTTAGTGATATTTATTCCAAAGCTGTTTCTTTTTATCTATAACGATAAAAAAGTTGCTTTCCGCTAAAAAGAGCAAATCTTTTTGAAATGCAGAGGATTTCTTGGAGCATTTCGTATGGTGATTTAGCCGATGGATGCGCAGCAGTAGTTTCTTGGCTTGCTTTAGACGCGATCTTTCCATCAGAAATTATTGCTTTGAGACCCACGAGGAAACTTCCTGGCCCCTGAAGTTGGTGTAGGTCGTCTAGACGCGTCGCAGACGGAGAGAATTAGGGTAAGAGGAGCGAGGGTAAAATTCTTCGACGTCGCGTAGAGAGAATTCTTGCAAATCGTATCGTCCTTAGTTTCGGATAATTCGTAAAAAAACCAAAGTACGATTTTTTTTATTGCTTCTCGTACGATTAAACTTTTTGGTGCGCGTCAAGTAAATTAAAAGCGAAATTATCTAATATTAGTATTAATTGATATAATTAATTGATATTGATTAATTGATTAATTGATATTGATTTTTATAAGATTGTTTAGTAGTTAATCCTTGAGTTTTAAATAATTAAAAATTAAACTTTCTATAGTTTTTAATCGTCAGTTTTAACTTAACAAGTCAATGAAAAGTTAGATCCAATTTAACTTTAATAAGGTTTCCATTTGTGATGCAAAGATCTTCAATCTTGAAAATTGAGTCTTTCGATTTTTTCCTTCGAGATTATATCAGAGAGAAGAGTTTATCGACATGTATGATGACAAATGAGGCTGAAGTCCCATCGACGAACGGATGGCCATTAGTGCTGACAAGAGAAATCTGACGGATGACTTAAGGTCCACGGAGCTGAAGAGTTTAAAACTGAAAGCATTCTTTGCGAGTATTGACAAGGGTAACCAACTGCTATTACGTCCTTCGGAGGACCTGATCCCTTCCTGCTTCTCGACCTTGCTATTCGGTTGAAAGCATTCTCATGGATTATTCACCACGAGAGTGTCGTCTCGCTGAATGAAATATTTTAGCATAATTTCTATACTTGAGAAGTTCGGCACTACACTTTCTTAAAACACGTGAAACATTATAGTTTGCCCCAAGAATAGAATAATATATTAATGTGAATGTTGATTAATTTTTTTATTTAATTTATATATAATATATTTCTATTGCATACATTTAAAATAAATATGTGCAATTATCAAGTTTAATTAAAAAGAAGTGAAAATAAGTCCTATTTTGGAAGTAAAATCACGTTCGGCATTAAATCCTAAACGTGATGGAAACGTAGACTGTAGTTTTTCATTTCTTCTTTTAAGTTAACCAAAAGCATTAGTTTCTCTCGTCCCACGATATGAAAATATTCGTATGACGCGCGTGTTTCGTCAACAGTCAAAAGATGAAACGTATGCCGTGTATATTTCAATGACAACTCGCGGACGCGCGTGTGCGCCTCACGGATGGGAATAAATCCCATTCGGCGGGAGGTTGCTCCTGTACGACCGGCGCTTTTCACGGGCAGGAAATCCCGAGCAAATCCAAACAAACCGGAGGAGGACCGACGCTCGCTCGCCACCTACGATTTCGAAAGGGACGGCGTTTTATTTATAGGAACTTTCGCCGCGGCACATGGCGGAATCACGCGTGTTTCCGTGTGCGTGAGCTGCACGCTCGCGGATAAATTATTTGGATAAGTCGGCATGGCCTTCTGTGTGCGCTATGACAATTCTCCGAAGCGCAAAACTCGGCCGCCTTTTTAAATTCGATGCTGAACATGCTTTCGGTGATATCGTTTAACGATTTATCTTGTGGCCAATAAATATCGTTTGTACAAGTTGGCTCCAACAATATTTTCTTCGGATGCTACAGAAGCGTTCAAAAGGATACATAATTTAGGAAAGTAGTACAGTAGACGCTGATTTTTTTTTTTAATAGAAACTTTTAGATAAAGTAAATTTTAGATACATAAAGAAAATTATGCTAAAGTAATTTAACTACACGGAAAAAACGATTTTCCTGAGAGATCTAAAATTTTGCTGGTTACAGATCTGAAAATAATTTTATTGAATCAAAATAATTTTATTCAAATCTTAAAAATAATGAGCAATGTTGCAAAAAGTTTTGGTATTCTAGTAACTAGTTTGAGCGTTCATAATTATTTTGATAATTTTTAATAAAATTACTTTTCTGATCTGTATCCAACTAAAATGTTAGATCTTTCAGGAAAATCATTCTTTCCGTGTACAAGTTTTAAGAAAATGAAGTTGACCAGTAAATTTTTCTGATCTCCTATTTTATTTTTGTTATTGTTGTCTGTTGCATTACCAATCGCAATTTCACTGCAATTGTAGAAAATGATATGTCTTAGATAAGTTTTGCTATGATTGGTTAATCATTATTGTAACAAAATTTGTGAATATAATCTCATATTAAAAAACGACTATGTAGAGTAGATTGTCCTAAATAAACTTTTCTATTTTTTGAGAAAACCGCGTTTTGGCGACACTGGCTTGAACAATTGTTCAGAAATTAGATGAGGTTAAATTATAACTAATGGTACGAAAATAAGAAAGGAAGACGGAAGTAAAATTCCACCTGATATTATTTTAAAAGCCGATAGTAAAAATACATAATTTATCTATCCGACAAGCCGCATTAGAACTTAATATAAATTACCGTGCATTAAATCGTTATTCCAAAAAGTTCCGAATATATGACTACCAACCTTGGAACATGTGACAATTAATCTCAAATATAGGATTAATTTTCACATTTTCATGGTTTTATTTAAAATTAAATAATTTATTTATATGACATATTTAAGAATAATATATTTTTTAATATCTAAGGAATAGAGAGGTATATTTTAATGTATATATAATGTTTCAAAATCTTACATTCATTTTTTTCTAAAAATCACTAAACAAAAACTATGACAATCCGTCCCGGTCTTCTCTACGATAATGTTAAGATAAAAATCTTTCGTAAAAGAAATTTAGGGTAAATTTCTTAAAATATACGTAAAATGGATTCTTTTTTCAGATATATTCCTAATTTAGTTAAGATGAAATTCTGTTCCTATCTGCATTCTTGTTTTACACATAAATCGGATTGTTTTACCATTTAAGTGCTGTAAAGGTACTAAATAAAACAATGCGGCGGGTAGCGCTTTAATGGACGTCTCGAATGAGTCTTGTAACGTGCCTATAAATATTCAGTTCTATGTAAGCTGTTTTGAGCGGACGGCTTTTCTTCGATATTGTAAGTTCCATTTTATAAAGCGAATTACAATTATATCATTGATTACATTTAGATTTATTTTTTATACGTTTTATTTCTTATTAAAGCTTTAAAAAATAAAAATTGTCCAGTATTCGAGAGAAAAAGAGTTGTCGAAAAAAAGGGTCAGGGCTTGAGGGTTAAAATCACTTCTACCTGAGCTTGGTACCTTTGGGACAGTCAATTGATCTTTCGAAAGAGAAATCAGTATTCTCTGATGGGCTGCGTGTTTAAACTCCACGGTGGGTTGATTTTTTCCGTATAGCTTCTCTGTCCCTCAGAGCGTTTTCGATGGATTATTCGTTTAATGGCCGGCTAAATATTGACTCTCGGTTATTCGGTTTGCGTGTGACCTGGCTGACGCGTTTCACCGTACATAATCCTATCTATCTAGGTGGAATAGATATATCTGTGGATACGAATCTTTTAACAGAGAAGCGCGGTTAAGCGCTGCAGTTTGCAAACGTTCAATCTATTTGAAGACATTAATAGCAATGGCAAATATCACTTTGCGATTAAACGACCGAATCGAGAGTAAACAATGTGTAAATGGAAAAAGATTATGAAAAGGACTGCGTTAAATTAGGTGGAAATTAATAAATCTTCTTTTTTAATTCAATAAGTGAATTGAAAATTGAAATATTAAAGAAATTGCGAATTATGTTTGAGACTTTTACATCTAGCGTATTTTGTTTAATAATCTAACAAATGATCAAATTAATGTTTGTTTTAATTTTAAGAGAATGCTAAAATTATATGATTACAAAATATGGAAATTCTTTGAAAAAAATTGAAAAATATATTCAATACATTACATTGAGATTATTGTTAATGGATAAATCAGATATAATTTTCAGAAGGAAATTGACGAAAGGCTTAAATGATTTAGCTTGCCGACACGTTCCTCGTCCGTGTTTATGCGAAAGAGCGCGATTAACAGCCAGCGTCGAAGCGGCATTATAACGAGCGTCGCGACGCCGTCCGCTTCGTTTTCAAAGGTAACGTCCGCCCCTCTCGTCAGCTGGCCGGTACGTGGCGGCTTGGTCAAATAAAACCGACGTGTTTTTAATGATCCGCGAACAAATACGCATGCATTCCGCGTATGCGTTCGCGGATGGCGATGGCGTATGTCGCATGCGTGCATTCGTGCGTTGCGTCGAACGGTTGCGGCGGTCACAGAGGTGCCGAGGGATCCGCGAGCAAAAATATATCCGAGCGGCTGTGTGAGGTCAAATTCATGGTTTGCTCGTGCAAAAATCACTGCCTCTCTGATAGCCGCACTTGGCAACGTATGCGTGTTTGCGGACGTTTGATAATTAAAGTCGACCGGTTTTTCGCGATTTATATGCCGTCAATTCAATAATTTCTTCTTTTTTTTCGATATAAACACGATCGCTACTTTTGCATGTATTGCGAGTAAATTACGATTAATTTTATTATCTGAAAAGATCGAATCATTTGCGAATTTGCAGATAGAAAATTGTAATTTTAAATATAATCTGAATACATATAAGTAAAGATATTTTTTTTTTAATTAATGAATACATATAATTAAAAATATTTTTCCATATCATTAGCTTTATTAAAGATAGCTTTATTAAAGACGGTCTTTTAATAAAAAAAAAAACCATAATTTTTAATTATAACTTTAATTATTCTCCATCTCTATATTTGTAGATAGAGAGCACAATTAATTCAGTTTCATTTAATAAAATATTCCTCTCTGAAAAACTGACGACTGCTCCATTACAATATTTTAGCTGACTCAGCAATTTCATTGGCTTAGTGAAGAGCTGGCGACACGACGAGACGCTCGAGAAAAATTCATCAAACTCGGGAATAGCTCGCGAACTGAGATTACAAACAGCGGGATTTTTCGTGTCGCATCGTCATAGTGACTCTAGCAACAAGTGATATTCGCTTTTCCTTTTCCTTCTATCTCCATTTTCCTTCCTTTTTCTCACATGGCGGCAGGAGCTTATACCGCTTATGCCGTTTTCTGTCTGTCCGTCTGTCCGCAATATCTTTGTGTCTCTCCGTGCACACGATGTGTCGTAGCGTATGTTTCGCTTTTAACAACGCATCGCACTCGCAGATCAAAAGTTTTGCGTTGTGTTATATATCTCTCAAAGAGACTTGCGATTCTTAATCGATAACGTCGCTCTCTTGATTTTTATTCTTCTGGTCTATTCTGTTCTTTGTTTCGTCTTATTCTTCTCTATCCTCTCTTTTGTTTCTCTATAAATCTAAATCACAAAACATTCGCTCGGAAATCCTTTTTGTATTCTTGCCCTTTTTTTAATAAACTGCGTGAGTTCGTTGTCGAGTTATTTATGGAATTTCTAATTTATACAGCATATTTTTTCGCTACTTACATTTACCTTATTTCATCGTTTCGACAAAGAACGGTGAAATGAGAAGAAAAGATGCGTTTATGCATGACAGAGCAAAGGAGGATTGGAGAGTCGACGAGATGCTGCAGGTTTAGGACAAGAAAGTGGGGAGGCTAATGGATCCTACGGGATGCTAATGGTTTGCAGTCGTACATTCGCGCTCTATTTACGAGTAGAACCAATTACGGTTAATTCGACGGCTATCTATTAGTCGAATATATTCCGTGAGACCGCTCCTCGAGAATGTCTTTATAAGCGATCCTTCTGCGTTTGATTATTCGTGGAATATATTCATGCCTCTAGATGCGTCTAGATTTGCTCCTCGGGACGACTGTGACATTGCTAGATCGACATTAAGATACTGGTATGAATATACAGATCAAATTATTTAGATAATGCGTAGCTTGATGACGGAGATATTTAATATGAGGACGATAAGTAAACGGGACAAGTATGTAATATGATATGAATACATAGTATTATATTATATTATCGTGAGTTTAAAATTCGCTTTTACACAAGGATATCAATTATCAATGTGTGTGTGTGTGTGTGTGTGTGCGCGTGCGTGCGCGCGCGCGCGCGCGTGCGGGTGTGGGTGTAGGTGTGGGTGTGTATATTAATACGATGAGAATAAGAGTCTTAATTAAAAATAATAAAAATTCGAATAAAAAGCAAGAATAAATAAAAAATGCGTTGAAATGAAGGAAGTATATAATGAAATAGTTTTGCGCATATTAATATGATAACTCGTGATGAATATGATATACTATTCAATTATAATTATATATAATGTGTGTATATAATAATAATACCTATAATATACAGCGTATTACTGATTATTCAAATAAGTTTCCAATAGCAAATAATCGTGCTTATTAAAACGATGGCATTCGAATTTAATGCGGAAACGGTTTGCCAAACGATATTGTCTCTGCGGTTACTAACGATGTCAATAAGATTACGCAGAAAGGCAGAACGCGGCCGGCAGGGCAAATTATTTATGCCTTTCTCAGAAAGCGCGACCTAATTAAACGAAATATGATAGAATCTTGCTTACGGCTTCGCTTCGGCCGCTCAAGAAACCGTGCTCTCGTAATGAAAAAGAGAGAAAGAGAGAGAGAGACAGATAGAAAGAAAGAGAGAGAGAGAGAGAGGGGAGAGAGACCACGAGAGAAAGAGATCGACACTCGAGAGCGAACTTTGAAGTCGTGGCACTGAAAATAATTTACCATGATGCCTGTCGCTTTGAACGTCGCTCCCGAGTGCGGCATAAATACCCCCGTAATAGGCTCCGAGACTTTTAGGAAGATAGAGGGTGGGTAAGCGCGAGAGCCTAGAGATCTTAACTGCGAAGTCCCTTCGAGTCACGCGAGCCGTGACCACATCTCGGTTCGCTTCACCGGTGTAACAAATCAATTAGCAGGATAATTATTGCTTTTCATTCTCGAACCGGTTCCGCGCATCATCACGCCACGAGAATCAAGATATTCGTTTTTCTCCCTTTACGTCCCTTTTAACTGCCTGCTAACAAAAGAGAAAACCGAGGACTTTTCAATTTCTCGTTCAATCTTTATCATAGCTTCGAAACGATTGTACAAGGTGCTATTCTTTGATAAATGAGTCGATAATGATAAATTAATACAAATATATGTATAGTTTCAAGATATACAAGTTTCCTTATGTAATTATATTGGCGCTATTTAAAAGTTATAATTTTTTCCCACTATCAACTCATAATTGAAAAAAACATGATGAAAATAACTAAGATAATTGTATTGAATATAACTTACTTGCTCTGTTTGTTTTTTTCTTTATTGCACCCATGTAAATATTTGAAAATATCTGATACTTTCAATTAATATTAAAAAAAAATATTTAAAAAATTTTTCCTATTTTGAATCTGATCACTAGTTTTCAATGTTAGAAAAAATCGCTTAGATAGTAGATCATATTGGATATAATTTTTTAGATAAATCATATTGATGGAGTTACATTACTTATGTTGTTAAAACATAATTCTTTGAAATCAAGAAAAAAGAGATAAAGCTTTGTATATAAAAAGAGATAAATATTTAAAACAATCTCTCATTTTAAAGTTCGGATTCTCCACTTAATGCGGGATGACTTATCTATTTTTCCTGCAGATAAAAGATGTGTTTTGAGACATTGACATCAGTCTCGGACATATAGCGAAATTTGCCGAACATTGACCGCAGGTTTCTATCCGAGAATAGATTACATTTTTGTATCGACGACTTCCAAACGCAATCGTGACTATGACTTTCCGATTTCGCGGTTTCCGCAAGGCGAGCCATATCTTCATGATTAGGTTGGCGCTCTCACCGAAAGTGCTATATGAGGAGGAGGGAGGGTGAACAGGGGAATGATGTCTATGGAAAAGAAAGAATTGCGAATCTCCTCGATAGAATCCAATAGCATGGCGGGCAAAAGACCGCTCTAAGCAGTTAACCTTCTTTTCTTCGTTCACTCGGAAAACGGAAACACTTCCATTTCCTGCAACAGACTAAAGAAAGTCGAGGATCGTTTCGCCGTGCTTTCTTATCCAGCGACAGGTTACGGTTTTGTTTTTATTTCCGATTGTTTTGCTACTTATGTATAAAATTTCGTAATCATAATGTTGATCAACTGTCTGTTACAATCGATAATGTTCGCCATTGACAACAGCTCACTATTCATTAATCGATTTATCACTTTGGATTTTTGAATCAGTTTTAAAATCTAGATATTATCTTTCTTCTTGATTTAGTGACTTTTCAAACAAAAATTCGGATTGTATTTTTATAAAGATATAATATATTTTTGTTTTATTTAAAATATATATATATATGTATACGTGTGTGTGTGTGTGTGTGTGTGTGYGCGCGCGCGCGCGCGCGCGCGCACACATAGAAAAAATAAATGTGAATCAAACAAATGTGATTGATCAAAATTTGATTAAAAATATTTGTATTGTATTATTGTGTTTTAGTTGAAATTCTTCTTTATTTAAAAATTTGATGTATTTTTTGTGTTGTTTTAATTGTATTATATTAATTTATTATGTATGTACAGTATTTATAAAATTATAACAGTATTTATAAAATTCTTGACAGTGAACTGCAACGTTATGTCAAATTTTTATGTAATAAAATGTAATATCCGGTTTTAATATTTAAAGACTATAAATATCGTTTAATTATGAAGTTCCTTTAAATAAAGCACTTGAGGATTTTTTCCTGCGAGCAAAGCACAAATAGTATGAGACTGTGAAAAAGTCGGATCGTACAAGAAACAGTGCTGGAAAAGCGGAAACCGCAGCAGGATGATCGCGGGGGTTGGCTCGTCGGCTTGGAAAAAATCACTCTTTATTGTTTTCGTTAGCTCCGCGCCTGTCCTTCTTCGTTCGAAACTCCGCCGTATTCTCGGGAAGACAGGTGGAAGAGGGTAGAGGAAAAATATGGGAAAGTGTAATAGGAAAGAACCGGCGGTGTTGCTGGCGTTGAATAATAAAGGAGCGTACGATCATGTTCCTTCTTCTCTTGAATGCTCGGAATTCCAGCAAAATGTTCGTTTTTTCTCATAAGGGCGCGATCAGGGGATTTTGAAAATGTAAATATCTTTTGTCGAATAAATTTTGAATGCGAATGATACGAAGCAAGATTTTTTATAAACTTTTTTTTTAAGAATTTTGTGTTACAATTAATGTTTAATTAATATTACGAATCATTTAGGAAGATAAACAATAAAACTTTAATTATAATAGAAAGAATAATGAAAATTTGATTTCAGCGAGATATTATTCGTCAATATCTCAAAGTTTTTAAACGATAATATTGTATGTATAATATTGCAATGAGACCTTTGATAAATGTCAATTTGATGAGAAATGCAATTTCGACTCGAGTAATCAGAATTTGTTTTACGCGAGCTTTCTGTTGGACACATTTTGTTATGTGATGTATCACGAGACATATACGATCAAATGGATACTCCTCTACACGAGTATAAAGGGACTAAAAGTTTCCCCATGGCGAGGTGTTTGCGCAGGCCAGCTGTTGACGGCTTGCCTACGGTCGCAAAAGCTTAAATACCTACTCTACCAGCCAGGGCGCCATTCATGAAAATTCAGGAAAGGGTCTGGATTTCCTATGTTCCCGTGTTGGGGCCCAGCTCAGCCAAAAGCTTGTCATGATCGACGACTTCGGCCCTAATTGTTTGTCCTTCGTCCGATAGGCGATTAGGCGGATCATCCGAGCGCACGAGCGTATAAGTACACTTTTCGATCGATACTCAAGATAAAATCTTGGTCACGACCTTTTGTATAATATACTATATAGGATAAAAGGTCTCGTCATTGAAAATAATTTTCCATTAGAGAATTGATATACCAGAAAAAATTTATGTTTAGGAACAATCTGCAAATATTAAAATTATTAATAATTCTTTTAAACGTTAAATAATTATTTTTTAATACGCGCTACACATTATTATTATTTGTAAATATATCTATATAAAATATCTATATAGAATAGGATTTTGTTAAAATATTATTTTTTTGTGCGAAGTCAAGGAATAACGATAAAAGAAAATAACGACACTGCAATTCGAAAAAGCATCACAGGATTCAAATTGACGGAGCAAGGTCACATGTCGCGTGCAGTGACACACTGCGATAATCTTCGGCTAATTGGACGAGCGTACAGGTACGCCAGGTTGCATGGAGAGAATTAGGTGGGTGCGTCGATAACAATGGATAATCCGCGCATTCACGGGGCTCTGCGGCCGCGCGTTCGAGAGTAGATTCTAACGGGTTTCCTCTCGTCTCGTACCCGCCTAGATATCCACTCTATGGGCCACGGGGGGTGGAATCCGTGCGTGCAGTTACGTATAGGTACTTGCATGTACTCTATAGGTTTATGGATAAAGGAGCCCAGCAGCCATATGGCACCAAAGCGGAGCCCTTATCATCCCCCCTTTCGCTCCCATTCCCCTTCGGTTTCCCTTCCTTCGTTGTTCCTTCCGTCTGTCTATTTCTCTCTCTGCATCTTTTTTATCCTCTCGCACCCCTTTGGTACCCCTATCCGCCACGCACGCTTCAATTCTCTAATGGGTTTGTGCTCACTGATTACGTCAGACAACGTAGTACCTTCTATGCTACTAGGTATGTGTACGCGTTCATAATCAGAGCCTTCATATTAGCCTGTTAAGGAGTACGCCGCTGTCTGAAGCCATCATACATCGTGATACAGTCGTCAACAATGGAGAACGGCGAGACGATGATTCCTTATAATTACAAGAGATTGAGGTAATAGAAAGCAATTGTGCTATCTTGATTTTCATTTTAATTTAATTGCACTAGGAGGAGAGTATATAAATCAGAATTAAATATTTAGGTTTTAGTATCTTTAGTAGTTTTATTTATTTATTAACGTCATATTAATTATGACGTTAATAAGGCATTTATAAATTTTATTTGTTTATCAATAGAAAAAATATATAAGAGAAATGCAAGAATTATAGGAAATTTTTAATTATCTTCCACAATCTTATTATTCTATCTTCTACGAATTAATCAGAATAATATATATTTTTTATTATATTTTTTATTTTACACATTTTTATATATGTATATAAAATCAATACGTATTATATATTTAAAAAATATATAATAATAAAGAAATATATAATAAAAAATATAATAAAAATTACACACAAAATTTGTAGCTACACAGAAACGGCGTATAAAAATTTCAATTTTTGGTAAACTTATTTTAATATATCGAAATTTATTAAACAAGAAGCTAGATTTTTGTATTATTCTCTCATTCTTCTATTAATTTCCAACTCTTTTTCTTGATAAACAATTCAAGAATGTGAAACTATTGAAGTATTCTTCAATAGTTAAAGTATTCTTTCTCTCAAATAGAATTTCAATTTTGACGACAGTTTTTATGTGTGATATCCGGTGCGGTATCTATGCAGAATATATCGTGATAACCATATAAAAATCCTTTGCATTGTGCGAAGAGACGCGGAGGGAGTATCAGAGCGATATCGGGAGTATCAATGGGTCGGAGTGTCGCTGGGTTGACGTATAAATAAATTAAGCGCGCGTAGCCCGTCGTGCGGGCTGGTGTTTACGGGTGGTCCGACTGACCGGATGTTTATTTCAGGAGCGTTATATACGGGAAATCAATGGGACGTAATTCCATCGTCGAATTCTCTCGCCACGGCGCGACGCGGTGACGGCACGCGTGTGCGTGCGTACACAGCCATCCGCGCACGGCGCGGAATTATTATTATTCACAAGCTGATCAACGCGGCAGACAACATCATGGATGTTTCGCGAATATCAATTAAGCTTAAGTGAAACGAAGAAAGTCGTAACAGAAATTATTCGAAGGCACTTGCGACTTTCAACATTGAATTTATTGTAATACCATGTCGCTTGTATACTGATATGCTGTTATAATTTAAATTTACTTATAGTAGCTATGTACACGGCGTCCATAAATACTGTGATTACATAAAAGTCAAAATAAGTCAAAATACATTTATTTACATACTAATTATTCAAAATAATCTCTTTTAATTGAATACAATGTTTCGGCACGTGTTTTTAAGTCTTTGATCAGTTTTTAAGTCGTTGAGAAGTCTTCCTTCGTGATGAATTTCAGCTGGTCAGTCACAGCTGATTGAATGTCTGTTATTTCATCAAAATGCCTACCTTTCAACTTGAACTTGATCTTCGGAAACAGAAAATAATTAGGTGAAAACAGGTCAGATGAGTATGGATGATCCAATATTGATATTTTTTTGAGCTAAAAAAAATTGTCGTACAAGAGAGGAATGAGATGATGCATTGTCATGAAGAAGAAAAAATTCACGCGAAGCAAAAAAGATAGGCGCGCTATATCTTTTTAATGAGGCGATCCATGATTCCATGACTTATAGTATTCGGCATTTACCGTACACTTTTCTTTCACAAATTTTTTATGCACAACTCCTTGTTGAAAAAAGATCAATATCATCTTGATGCGAAATTTCTGAAATCTCAGTTTTTTTAACCTTAGCGTATTTTCTCCAACCCATTCTGCACCCTTTGACGCTTCGTTTCTGGATCATAGGCGAAGCATTAAGTTTCGTCTCCCGTAATTACCTATTTTATCGCGACATATTATTCTTTATACACAACTATTTTGCAATTTGTAACACGCTACTTTGTTTTCAAACATTGTTTTCACAAACCATTCCTTCTCCGTGTCAACTGATATACAGAGCTGAAACTTTACACAAAGATCGCTAAGGGATACCACAACATAGTTCAAGTATTGACCGATAAATCGCGCCACTAGTATTATCATAAAAAAATCAGTCCAGATATTTATAAATCGCATTGTGTATAATAGTAATATTCGATAAAAGTTACGATCTGAAAAGTCTGCTTGTCGATACATCACATTTATATTTTCTACAGCTCCTACTAATGATAGATTTGATCATAAACGTCAATTCAATAGTGTATATGTATCGTTAATAAATAGCGCATCGCGAAATTGACTGAACACCTTCTCGAATCAGCACTTGTATCGCTTGTCGCGGAAAACATTTCTCCGAAATTTAAAATTCGATCACGTACCGATGTATGCATATCGAACATGCATGCGGGACGTTATCGCCGCGAATATGATCGTAACGGTGCATATTTATGGGACGGATTCCCGCGAAGAGTCGTCATCGCATTCAAACAAATGAATGAACGGAATAGACACTAACTCGTCCCCGCCATCACGATCATCAATATTTCATACTCGTTCGATTACGACGTCGCTTCTTCTTGCTGGTCAGGATCTGCTCGTTGCAGCATCTCACACTGCGAAAAGATGCGTACGGCGCGCGGTGTTGTATTTTCGCATGACGACACGCAAAACAGATGCGTTAGCTCGTGAATCAATCCTTTTTTTTACACCGTCCGGAATTCGCTAACGGCTGTTTTCGAACGGGATTTTAACGGCAATCGCGTTTCCGGATCCGCTCAATTCGATAAATTTGACGGCGGTAAAAAACCGCGCGCGATCGAATTCGCGCGCAAATCGGCTTACCGAGAATAAAAAAAAAATGACAACCGACTAGAAAATCGGTAGACATTTTTGAAATCCTCGCGTCAACTGTCGAGAGTGCTTTCCATGCTATCGGACATTTTACGATTCCGCGAGATTCTCGAAAGCTGATACGGTCCAGTCGAACAAAAATGCGCACGAGCGCGGTTGCGTGTATCGAGTACTATAAATTGTCTTGCAGTTAGGTAGCGACCGAAGATAGTAGGAACCCAGGCGTTTCAGGCGCGATAGCGTGCGACATCGAGAAATTTATTGGACTATAAGGTTCGCGAAGGACGTGAGAATATTGCGTCGTTTTACGGACAGTAAAGTGGACTTTGTAGCCCGCGTAACTGTTCAAATAGCGATATCTAATCGTAATGACACCGTCATGGTCGCATCTTTGCTTACTAGATCGCCATTGAATTCTCTCGCAACGAAAAGACGTAGGTCGTAACGCTTATGTTAAAATCGATGTATACACAATCATCTATTTTGTACAACCGTCTATGAATATCTTACTTTACGAATATTTTCAATCTACGTATGTGATTTGTTAGATTTGTTAGAAGATAATTGAAGAACTCAATTTGATAATTCAATGATGTAATTTACTTCCTTAAAAATTATGATAAAGTCAAATCTAGATTAATTTTTTTAAGATCTTAAAAAATTAAAAAAAGTTTTTTAATTAAATTCTGATTAAAATTGACGAACCTACTCATTTTATCGTACTCAGCTATTTCGCGTTTATGATTTGCACCTATTATGACTGAATAGCGTTTCTACATATCTCTCTACATTTCCCCCGTGGAAAACACGTAGATATACAAATTTACGTGCTTCAGCGTTACTGTTTACTCTTATCGGAACGATTAGAATGACGGAATACGATTGATTTCATTTTCCTTAAAATGTATACAGCATTGATTCCTCGTCTCTCACGCCGTGACCCGTGTGCTTCTCCAACATTGCTGCCCTCGCTGCCGTTGCTACCGCGAGGCACAGCTCCAAGATTTAACGATGCATAAATTAATGCCACTTCTCGCTTCCTATGTTCGTGAACCTATGTGCCTCGTTACTACGTTTGTGGGCGCCGTGAACCTCACGCGCCATTACCGCGAATATTACGCATGGCTCCATCAAATATCGTAATTCCTTCGGAAAGGTATGGACCTCATATGTGATATAAAATCTTAGGTAATCCTGCGACTCGTTACTTTTGACGCCATCCTGACGTTGGTTTCTTCATAAGCGTTATGTAAATGAATTAAAACGATGTGTATTTTCTATACAAGTATAACCATGCTCGACAGTAATAGAATATCATATAATAATTGTTCAAATATTGTTAACTAATAGTCGAGTAATAAATATTAGATATTTATACAAGGAAAGAAAAAAGAAAAATATTTTAGCTTTTATTTTTTAGACTGAAGAATATTTAAAAAATGAGTAAATTGTTAATTCCTAATTTTTTTTAAATAGCTATAATTATATGCAGCAATTTCTTTCATATATTATAAAGTTCTTTTCGAGCACATATATATATATACAGGATTTTTTAATTTTTTAAATCATATTATTTATTCTAAATGTCAAAATAATGAATAGGAAGAAGTGGCTTTATCATTGTTCGATTTCTTGATTTATCGACTGATTTATTTGAAAAATAATACGATTATGAGAATAATATTTACTTAATAAAATTAAATAATAATAATTATAAATTAATAAAATTATCAAATAATAGAATTATAAAATAATATTATTATAAAATAATGAGAATTCTTCGAGACACAAATGAAAACGACAGAGATACAAACGGATATAAAAGATTCTCTTTCAAATGGCATAAATGAAATTTAAAAATTTTATAGTTGCGCTCTGACCATTTTTTAATTCTCTGTATTTTCTTACCCTTTGAGGTACAAACGAAATACAATAGCCATGTTCAAGCCGGACGAAGCAGCTTGCCTGCTCGCCGAGCGATTTAATATAATTGGTTGGATCTATAAGCAAGAACCAATCATGTTCAATCGCTTGGCAAGCAGGCTAGCTGCTTTGCTGACTTGAACGCGCCCAATAACTTGCGGTACAAACGATACAAGCGAACTACATCAATTGTTTTTATTTTCTATAAAATTGGTCGCCAGGTTCACATTGATATCTAGTATATAACTTTTTTGCTTAGAATGACATCTAGAATATATTCTAAAAATTTGTCGATTGCTTCGCGGAATACTCTGTATGTGAGTATGATGTCTTTTGGAAATTTAAGCGGTATTCTTAATTTTCAATCTTTCTTTTTATTTAACCACAGTTTTTTCCAGAGTACTTAACATTCCATTGTTGCAATTCTTGCCGCACTAATATTAATTATTACTATTTGAGCATCGATAATTTCTGCTTCATTGTGCATAAAATATCTCATACGAACAGATATCTATCTTCTAAAATATAAATTGTTAGTCTTACATTTGTCATTGGTTTTTCTCAACCAACCATGTCGAACGCGATCCGTGATTGTCGTTGAATCCCGAAATAAGTAGCATTCTTTTCCCACTGCCAGTGGAACAGAATGCCAGTTTCTCAGGTGAAATGACGTCTAGGAAGATTCGTGCGAGCGGCATAAGAGTCTGGAATTTAATATTAAAAGCTCGTTCGGCATATGAAGCGCGCATCGAAAATGATGGGGAGGAGGTTATATCAAGATGGGATTCTTGAAATTTATCTTTTGCTGTATTCGTTAAGCTTCAAGTTTTTCCGCCTACGAGTAGTCAGCCGAGCTTTATGATCTTTCTTCTTTGCTGCTCTCCTCCTCAACTTCTTCATCTTTTTCTCTCGTTATCTTTGAAAACCGTCAGTCTTCGCGTCATCTGGACCGTTACATCTGCGCTTCGTTATATCGGTTTCTTCATCGTACTTGTGTATAGAAAATCTCCGAAGATGCTTACCTCGGCCAGGCTTCATCAAATATCGCATGTTGCAGAACATTTATTGAACCTGTTGACTCTTCAGGCTTCTCGCGGGAAACTTAGAGAAGATCTTACTGCCCGCAAATCTTACTCCCGGCCAATTAAAACGTCATGAAAGTTAAATATAATGCACCAGATACTTCATCTTCCGTTCTCCACTTTGGAAACTTTCCAGATTTATGATTTTATCTCCAATTTCTGTTTCTTGGATCACTGTGCAGTATTGCAGGCCTGTAGTGACTTATTAGAGAGTAGAATTACGTAAAACATTTTACGTCGAAAATATAGCAAATTATTAATGTTTTGTTTTTTATGCTTCGATATCAATATTGCATAACGAACTGGTCGAGCGATAAACACGCGTAATAAAAAAATTGCATTTAATCTTGATTTTAAATCTTGCGCAAGATGCAAGAGGAAAGAGTGCTTGACTGCGGACGAGAGATTTAGTGGAAAAGAAAGAAAAACGAAAGCAACTCTCGTAGTTGTTACGTAGCGTCTCAATAGGACGCTCTTATGTCACGACAAGAACCTCGTTTTAGCGCGGGATGTCACGATACGCGAAGGTAAGAAATGAAAATTCTGATAAGGTGTGTTCGTCCGTAAGGACGTCATTTAGATATGTGCACCGACATCCACGATATATAACAAATGTTTTAAATAATATAAAGTTTTCGTGAAGATTCCCACGTGTCTGCGCAAATAGTTCTAAAATCATATTGCCAAGTTTCAAAAATAAAAAAGTTAACGCAAAAAAATATTGTTTAATTTTTTATTTTTTATTTTTTTATGTTTTAATTATCAACATATATGTTTAATTGAACCGATAGATGAATAATAAATTGAAATATATCACGCCAAATGTTTTAATTATGTTTTAATAAAAACATAATATAATAGGTAATGAGACCTTCTCTGTTATATTTAAACGTTAATATTTGATACTTCTTATATAGATAAGTAGATACATATAAATACAGAATCGAATTAGAGGCATTTAATTGTGATAGTTCGATTGCTCTCATCTCGTTGTCTACTGATTGCTTTGATCTCTGTAATCATCATGGCTCTCCGAATCTTCCTTGTCCTTTTTCAATTTTATTTTTACTTCCTTCTTCAATATTTAATCATATTCTTAGTAGAGGATGTAACAATTCTCATTTATTAATGATGACTACATGTTATCAAATGCTTGTGATTTGTTTCACAGTCTTTACGGCAATCAATTTGTCCATAAATTTTTATGTTAATTAATTTTTTGAAAGATATAAGAAAAGTATAGAAGACATATCGTAGGGAAGCATCTATTTAATTACACAATATTTGCACAATAATAAAAAGAAAAAATTACTAACTAAATCGCGTAACTTTCACTTAGTCGTTGTTTTCCATTCCATGGCATAATAATAATTACATTTGAACATCGAACGTACTTTCACACACTGAGGATGGCTTAAAGGTAAGCCGAAACGTCTGTAATTATATTGAATAAATTACATTAATTACTACGCACCGTCAGCAGCGTGTTATAGCTCTCATTAGCCCTTCCACGATTATATTTTTGTTAATAATAATTACGTTTTGCCTATAAAGTTAATCCGATGCTGAAGAAGACGTTGAATTTATTCCTGGAATGCAGAGACTTACGCCAAATGCATTAGGCACACCCGTAATACGTTTCTCTTAGTTAATTAACTAACTAAATAGTAGTTAATTACAGACGGAAATTCAAACAATTTATCTCCCTTTCGCGCGCCTTTCCCTACTGACCTGAATTTCGTGCACCCTTTCCACTATTTTAATCACTTTATACAAGCTATCTTGTGCTAAAAGCTATTGAAATATTTTCAGTTTTTTTTTAGACATATATAAGAATTATATTAAATTATAAGTATAAGAATTATATTTTATCGCATTCGGAGAAAGAGTGTTTTCTGAGGACATTTTAGTTATCTATTTTTGTTTCTACATAAATACAATCGGGAATTTGCCGCGACTTCCTCGACGATGAAAATGTTATTTCTATCCGCGGCGAAAGGGGGTAAAATTTGAAATTCATTATTTAATTAAGCTCAAGGAAATGAGTGCGGAATCGAACGTAATGGAAGGCTTAAAGGGAGGGGACGAAACAACAGCACGAGCTGTCAGAGCTACGTGGCGCGTAGGAAAACATAGCCGGTGGTGTGTATAGATACGTACGTATATATACATATATATACACGTGCGAATCGGCACGGCAACCAATTTAAATGCAGATCGTGGTTTAAACGCTGCCGACGTTTGAACACATGAGTCTGTGGACCGTCGCGCGCAGGACACCCCCTTGGAGTTCTTGGTCTCGCTCTCTCTTTCTCTTTCGACGTTTTCCCGTACTAATGCCACCGCTGGGATTTTAATCACGAGTTTCCACCCGACGAACCGTGCGGTCCGTGTTTCTGCACGGTGATCCCTGCGAGCCTGTTTTCCTTTTTTTTTCGTCGCTCCGTAATTGCGACATTGTCGAATTCCTTCGCACCTCGTACCGCGCCCTCGACGCCCTAATAATTCATTCTCGATACCTAGTTGGTAACTTAACCAGCTGACATGTAACGATATAATTTTCGAATTCGCGCGATACGTCTCGGAATCGACAGAGGCCATCTGTCATCTCTGATTTATTGGGCGTTATATCATAAAATTCGAAAAATATAACTTTCACGAATTATTTTCTTTAGTGTGACCGATTTGAAGGTCAAATTTTTTTCGAAATAAAATATTTCTGTAGTAAAAGGTTATACAGGTGCATATCAATTTTAATCTATGACGTGAGGAGATCTTTCGGACAAATTGAAAGCCGCGTACAGTGTATTCGTCGCGGTCGAGTGACTCGGGAGGGCACATAAGGGTGTCGAGGTATGGCTTATGAATATTCAGAAATCGTGCGTGTCGTCGCTACGTGACGCATATATATTCGTAGGCAGCTGACACGAGGGTTTCAGGCCAGGCCGAAGGAAGGAAGGAAGGTGGTATCGAGGTCGCAAGGGGTGCAGAATAGCGAGTCTGAAAGGATAGAGTGCTGATGATAGCAGATAAGGTACGGGCATGTCTTGCCTATCGGTCTTACCGCTCCCCCCCTTTCTCGGGTTACAAGAAGGGGAATTGCCGATAATCCGCTTATGCACAGCGGACAGATAAACTGTTTATTATTACTTTCGCTCGTCGTGCTGATATATACGGCTATGATATCTACCGCTGGATATGGGGTGCCCGAGTATCAACGGATGTGCTTTCGGCCACGGATATTAGCAGCTAGACTAAGATGAATGGCGATTCTCTTAGTAGCGAAGCATTCATGGTAATAGAGTTATTTATTTATTCGAGATTAGTTATTCGAAATTAAAAGATCTTAACAGAGAATATAAACAGATAACAAAAGTATGCTCTTTTATTTAATTTTAAGTAAACTTTACTTTAGCAGCTGTTAAATTTAGAATTTATTTCTCAGAGTGTTAAATATTGAAAATTTAAAAAAATATTACTTCGGAATTTATTATAGATTATATAAGCAGAAAGATATTCCGTTATTTTGAGACGCCCTGTATATACAGTCGGGCAAAGATACGACTCCCGATATCAGTCAGTCAGTCAGCAAGTCAGTCAGCTGCATTCTCACCCCTGTGTGTCATAAAATCCATTTTCCCGCTTCTGGAAGGGACGAGATTCGGAAGCTCGAGAAAGGGCCACGCGAAGATCCGCCGCGTAATCCACTTTTATTACTTTTCAGTCAGCGTGGGGAATATAAGAGATATTCTCTCCACTTACCCGGGATTACTTTCATGGAGTCTGCAGCAAACGAAGGAAAATATTTCTACGCTCCGACTCTATTATTTTTATTCTCGGTAGTTAATTGTGCAAGTATCTTAGTCTCGGATATAAAAGTCTTAAGTGATCATTTCGTATCAGTTAATGTCTTCCTCATATATAAAGAACAAATTAAAATTTATTATTATTATAAATATAAGTTTAATTTATAAATTCAATTATTGCTTTAATGAAATAAAATTACTGTTTGACACAAGAAAAAAAATATTAATAATGAGAAAACATAAAAAATAATTAAAAAGATAATTTTTGTTTATAACATTGTTTATGTTACAAATCAAGTTTAAGAAATAAGAAAAAATGCTCTTATATAATTATATGTAGATCATTATATGCAATTATGTATGAGCAATTTTTTCTGATTTCTTCAAACTTCTTCAAACTGATTATTTGTAAAAGAAACAATGCAAAAATTATTCTTTTAATTATTTTTTATGTTTTCTCATTATTATTATTATTATTTTTCTTGCATCAAACAGTAATTTTATTGAAGAAAAAAGGATATATGAATATATATGAATATATATATATATATATATATATATATATATATGTATTTCGTATATAATTATGTTTGTTTATATTATGTTTATATATATTTATATATATTCTTATATGAAAAATTTTTTACCGGGATCTTATATTTTTGTATTTTATTGAGTCTCATCTTTATGATAGTTGCTTCTTTCGATTTTGCTTATGAAAGCTGATGGTGAATTTGAATAAGTATAGAATCAGACAAGTATCGAAATCTTTTCAATCTTTTTGTTCCTTTTATTTGTGATTTTTTGTCTCTTCTTGAAATACAGAATTCTTTAATAGTTTATAAACAACGGATTCGATGATAAAACGCACGAGATCTCTGGTAATGTTGTTGTACGGAGCATGTATGAACGATGTGTGAACGTGACCGTATATCACTTCCGCCTCCGTTATTGGTTAATCAAATAGGACCTCTTCGTTAGTTCCTACCGAAATTTACCGTCGAAATTCGTAATACCAGCCAGATGGCTCGGACTTCATTGAGCTCTTCTGGTCCATGTCTAATGTACGAACGAAGTTACTCCGCTACTTCTACTTTCCAAAAATAACAGTTTATTAATGTTGATCTTATCTCATTTTAAATAAAATCGCAATTTTTAGAGAAAAAGAAAGAAAAATCACTGGATATTATTAACAATAATCACTTTCCTTCGTGTCATTTTAATGCATATTTTGCGAAGCGTCTTGAACTTATGATATAAAATTGTACATGAACATAAGAGAGCATTAATATTAGAACTTTTCTCTCTATAAAATCCAAGAAAGAATGATGAAAACTGTTTCTTTGACTCTAAATAGAAGAGATAGTGTCGCGCGAGAGTTGCAGTCAGAGATGTTAAGTTACGAAGTGCGTCTTATTTAAATTTATGAGAGCGCAATGCGAGAATAGCATGGGTTTCTGAGATGCACATAGAAAGAATTTTGCTAAAGTATCTAAAAATTTAGCTAGATACAGATCTGAAAATAATATTATTTGGACCATCAAAATAGTTATGTAGGACACTCAAACTAATTGCTAGAATGTTAAAACTTTTTGCATTATTATTAATGTTTAAGCGTTCTACATAATTATTTTGATGATCTACCAAAATTATTTTTATATCTAATTATTTTGTATCTTATTTTGTATCTAATTAAATTTTAGATACTTCAGCAAAATTATTCTTTCCACTAATGCACAATTTTGCATTAGTCAATTGCACTAGTCATAAAATACATATATAATGTATCACAATAATGGTCTCCGAAAATCTGTCTTTCTTAATCTGCTTGATCAGTAAAGTTTATTCCTGCAAATCTAAAGAAATAATCTTTTTTTTGAATGAATATAAAGAGATCTTTTTTATTTAAAAAGATATTTTATACATTTTTAAAATTAAAAGAATTTAGAATATTTTTTAAATTAAAATTCCAAATGTGGAAATTAATTACTGACATTAAATAAATTATATTTAATCATTTAACAATATATCTAGTTTATATCATAACATAATAGTAGAGATATATATGTTCCATAGTTGATTTAAATTAATTGATTATTCATTAATTATTTTAACTGTATTAATTAATTGTAGCGAATATTAATAGCAAGCTGTTAAACGTCGTGTTTGAATTGCATGGCTACCGCGGTTACGTACGCGTGAATCAACACAAAATTGTCGTTTGTGGGCTGTTAGGATAGAGTCATAATGCGATGAAGTAATGGTTGCGGCGATGATTAAATGCGACGAACTGGCACTTGGTATATGGTTAACGGTATCGACAATCTGTACGAGAGATGATGACTCGATACTCGCAACGCGATTGATTATTCCCCAACTGCGCCACAAAACAATTCTTGACTGCGATCTCGTGTGCGATCGAGATGTAACAAACGTCGATGGTACGATTACAATGGGTTAATTGGTTTATTGCTTGTTGGCCGTTGTCAAATGGAATGAAAATGTTTATGACGGCTGTACATGCGTCATGCCAATTTACATGCAGACATATTTATGCTTTTATATTATGCTTGGAGAGTCAATGAGGTGTCTTCTCTTTTAAAAGAGAGGCATAAAATCAAACTTTTTCAAATGCAAAATTTTCCACTTGTTTAACGCTTCGAGGTTAAATGGTTCAACAATAACAAATAGTAGATAACAAGAATATTAAGAACAGGATGTTTTTATTTTATTAATAAACCTCGCAATTATGCTGAATTTTAATTAATCCTTTAACAGATCCGCTTGAAAAAAAAAACGATTTTGTTGAGGGATCTAAAATTTTGTTGGATACAAATCTGAAAATAATGTTGTTGGAATTTTAAAAGTAATGAATAATGCTGCAAAAAATTTTAATATTTTAGCAACTGGTTTGAGCGTTCTACATAATTATTTTGATAGTTCAAAGTTACAAAATTACTTTTCTGATCTGTATCTGCTAGTTCTTTCAACAAAATTGTTCTTTCCGTGTGAATATTTTTTAATAGATATTTCTTTGTTAGAGAACTGTGATTATCTCCCGCTGTGAGATTATCGTAGAGTAGTTGCATTTTTCTACGATTATAGGGGTGGTGAAAAACTTTGGCGTGAATCATAGTACGGGATGTACAGAAAATAGACGGGAAAGTGGCACAGCAGGCGGACGTACACAGAGGCATCTATAAGTGGGTGTGCAGTCAATGGTGAAAAATGGTAGGGGGGAAGGTCGACGGAAATACGATTAGATGCCTTTGACACAAAGAAGTCGATGATCTCATTTGGAACTCGTAGAGATGATTCAAGGATCTATTTGGTTTCGTTCTGCTCTTCTTCTCGTTATGCCGTTTGGTCTTATTCCGTCTCGTTAATTATCGGGCGCGCAATAATTCCTGTTCGTGTATATGTACGGCATCGAGGGCGTATCGTATCGATCTCTCATCAATGCCGATTGCAAAATCCATTCCTGTTACACTAGCTGCGAAACGTACAGAGGCAACATTACAAAGCACGCATTACCGTCGCCGCTCATGGAGCTGGTAATTAATGTTCCTCGCGACGTTAATTAAATTCACGTTCTTAATTAAATCGCGAGAACTTTTCTCTATATGATCGAGCCGACGAGAAGTGGTTAAGTACAGATCGTAACATCGCCGAAGCGACGTTTGAGTACTTTACTAATTATCCGCCACGAGTAAATTTGAATATTTGAAACGCTCGCGCACCAGAAACGCTCCAGTGGGATTTATTAAACAGCGATTATGCGCTTATAACTGAATATTTAATTACTCCAATGATTTATTTCACCGTGATAACTGTGCCGGATTTAGATAAATAAATCCTCACTTAACATAATTAAATCATCGAATCATATAGTCAGTTCGGTTGTTCTCGCGAAATTGTGCGAGCTCTTTGACAAATGTATTTCGAGACAGAATGAAATTAAATTTTAATAATTCTCTTACAATACGCGGTGATATACATGACGATATCGAATATGGAAAAAATTCAAGATTAAGACGAACATAATTCCAAAAGTTATACGACCGAGAGAAGGGTCGACATGTCGTGAAAAGATGAAGGAAGGATATGAAAAAAAAAACGCGTTCCTTTCACGGTATGCTCGGCGCGCCTTTTTGGAGGCAGTCGTGCAAGTGCGACAAGTACGTCGTTCCGCGGGTTCATGGGACTCCGGTAGTTCAAGAGGGCCATGGCAAGGATCCAAGTCGAGGAGAAGTACGAAAGAGGCAGGAGAGACGTACCATGGTCGCGTGCCTTGCGCCGAGGTTAACTAGGACTGTTTATTGTTCGAGTCCCGAAGCGCTCGGGACTTCATTAGCTAGAATTACAGCGCGCGGCTTCCCCGACCGGGGAAGATCCGACGAGGAAGAGGCTAACTAAGAAGAAGTTGCAGAAGAAACCCGGCGTTCTTCTCGACGTTCCGTTAATTAATTAAACGAAGAAGCTGGAATTCAGACACGTCGCATTAGCCTGGGTATCAGGTGTGTTATTGCGCCAAAGCAACCGGACTGTTAATTTTGTAAAGTCGGAATGTTGCGCGTTATTATCGAATATAGGCGACTCTTTCTTTGGCTGGCGCAAATAATTAATGTCTCATCATAAATATCATCTTTAGAAAGATCATGATGACGTAGCCATCATAATGATCTTCGTTAGTTATGTTAGCTGTACATAAATACTTTTAAAAAATTACTAAAAATCTTTATAAAATTTCTTTATTATTTCTTAATTATATAAAGAAAGAAAACATTCCAAATAATCAAATCTAATATTTCTTCAAATCTTTAATGAGTATTTTTGATCATGATGTTATACATAGGGTAAAGGCAGCGAATATGGAATAGGTTACTAATATGGAATAGGGACTTATTTTTTAAACAAAGCGTTGCATTCTAGTGGCAATTACTGGAAGTTGTTGCAATTATTGTCAAACGTGCCATATCAAATAATAAATTCGATGCGACAACGAATTTCTCTAATATAAGCATTTATTTATTTTTGTTGCGTCTGAAAATGTGATAGCACTATCTTAAAAAGTGTTCTTACAAGCTGACTGTAAGTTATTTAATGTTTATAGAACATAGACGCTTTTAATAATGTTGCATGAATAATATTATGCCGTTTAATTGCGATTTGTAACTCTTTATTGAAATGGGAAGAGTTTGTGTGTCATATTAAGATGTGTTGGTAATATGGAATAATTGAATTATTATGGAATAAAGAGTAGAGAATATAATGTTTTTGTTCTTTTTATAAATAATAAAGAATATTTTTGATGTTAATGTTTATTTTAATAATTTAATGATTTAGGATTTTATTGTCCATGTTCATAATGTAATTTTATTTATGTGTTATACAGTACTATATTGTACAGTAAATGTATGATTTTTAACAGTTTCGATTTCAATTTACATAAAAAAATTAATTTGCACTTCATTTTTTATGTTATTTATTATTGTTCCTCAAATTTGATTAGTATTCCATATTATATTCCATTTTTTTACCCTCTTCATTTTCTCTTTTTACTTTTTTGTAAATACTGAAGTTGGACTTAAATTTCGGAGACTTTCAATTATTGGATGTTATAGCTAACATGTTGCTTAAAAATTCTACATTTATTAGAAGCCTTCATATGCATTTGTATCGGAGTAATATTAATTTAAAAATTGATATTCCATATTCGCTGCCTTTACCCTATATTTTTCTGGGGAAAAAACATTTTTTTGGATGATTTCGTTCGCGTTAGTAATATTAAAAATATCATACATTGTTGAAAAATTTGTGTTAAATTCAATACATTTCACATGTCCACTCAAATGATCCACTCAAATTTTTATGTTAATTTGACACAAATATGAATATATTTAGAAAATAATTATATTACAAACATTATATAAGTTAATAAATATAACAAAAAATATAGTATTTTAACACAATTGGAAAATAATTTGTGGAAGCGTATTTCTTCAATAAGATTAACATTTCTAATATATTAAATTAACATGTAACATTCATCTTTGATACATTTATTTATATTTCAACTACATTATTTTTATGTTATTTGTTCACTTACTCAATTACTAAATCATGTTATTTTTACACTAAGAAATTTTAAATATTAATTTAACTCAAAATAATATAATCATATTATGTTAACCTAACACTCAGATATGTTAAAAATCCATCACAAAAATTTTAACAAGGATTTTTAACACAAATACAAAATGCTTTTTACTGTAAGCAAATTATTTTCATCATTCAATATTTCCCGAGTTCGAATAATAAGCATCTCCTGACACTGCGTGAATTCATCCCCGTTCATCGCTATTCTTCTATCCCCGAGTTCCCCGTGGGGCACCCCGCGGGTTGTGAGTCAGAAGTTGTGTAACGGGAGGGAAACGCATATGAGAAGGTGTAGTTTGACCGATTTGACTGGCGTTACGGCGCAACGCCCCGTCCATACTGAGTTATGGCATCCATAACTAGCACCCACGTCTTTCATTAACCCCGGCATTGTCGCATGTTCCGTGGCCGCGTTGTTAAAGAGGCACAGGGAGATTGGTCGCGAAGGGGACCGAAGCGGGACACCTATTTGTTTTTGCTCCGTTCGTATTTGCCTGCCATATGTTGCTTGCTGCACGCTCGAACATCGTTCAGGATCATGAAGACACAGGATATTACTATGATGCTCGGTAGCTTTTCAGATTAGGACGGATCTTGGTATCTTAACTTGCCGTTTCTCAATAGCGCTTATACATATTACGTAATCTTTTATTATGTGTTTGTTTGAAAAATTCTCACCGATACATTAGTCGCGTAGATTTATCATTAAATTTTTATATAATCTATCTTATATTTGTTAGTATTTGTTGTAAAGAGAAAATGACGAAACAAAGCGTTTTTACACAAAAATATCGCCGATGTGAAACGACACGATGGCTATTTTTATTTTCGTCAATAAATACAGTCAGAAATGTTTTTCACTTACACTTTCTATAAATTTTCAAACAATAAATTTTATAAATTTTCGTAAGATTATTGATATTACGTAACTTATTATTTTTTCGAGAAAATTGATAATCTTCTATAAGTGTTAAACATATATGTAAGAAAGCATCGTTGTTAGTTTATTGTACATAACGACAAATGGCATCATTTGGCATGCTGATCGTACGCGTGAAAAAGACGCCAATAACCCTTTCGACAAATAACATCGATCATAATTCTGCGTGGACTATTTTGTCACATCTGTTGAAAGGACAGAAATGGACATTCAGTGGAAACGAGCGTAAAAAATGCAGATAAACGATGCCGATCGTGCATTCGTGAAAGGAAATCAGTTTGAATGACATGCGAAAATTAGTTGGTAATATTTTGATTATATTAAAATCATTCCTTAATCACATTTTAGAAATTTTAATCACATAGAAGAATACATATATCTAAAGAAAAGTCAATGATATGTACATAATTTACATAAAGAAAAAGTTATTTAGCATGTAAAGTATCAGGTCATGATTGCATTTTTAAACGTTTTGTAAATCTTTAGAGATTATTATACCATAAATATACCATAAATATAATAATATATAAATAAATTGTCCTATGCTTTATGTATAATATGAAAATTATCAGTGAATGAGATTGAATTTGATTTCTCCTTGAGAATTAAAAAGTGCTATCGGGCATTATAGTTTTGCATAATTGAGGATGCGCAATTGAAGTAAAAATGACAATCGTAAAATGGCTCGCGGTGTTTTGGATTTGCATTTGTAATCTTCTAATGCATCTTCATTAATCAGTAAATATTGCCTGATTAGATTGCATGTTTAGTTTAATGTTCCACTGATATAATCCCCTTTATTTTCGATGAAGTATAATTTAATGGAATTAAACTTGGTTTGAATGATTGTAATATGTAATCCGTAATACACGTATTATAATTCACATTAGCGAAATTACCATCACATTTCTCACAAATTACACAGTATGAAACCGCAAAGGAAACAGTACAATTAATATGTACGTAATATTATTTAATTCTGCATGACTTGGTACACTAACATTGTGTTTAGCATTGTTTTGTAGAACGTAAACAAAATAGTCTATTTCCTACATTGTTATTTACGAACTGGTACGCCATTAAAAATATTGAAAGTCACATACAAACACACACACACACACACACACACACACACACACACACACACACACACACACAGAGCTGAGTAATTTTTTAAATAAAGCAAAGCTCTCAACAACTATTTTTACGTGCTAAGATTTAATTCAAAAGTAATTGCAACCACTTGACATTTAGTTATTTAACGCTTACCTCTATTTTTTGAATGAAAACTTTAAAATTAACGAATAGATATATATATGCAATATAGATGTATATATATATATATATATATATATATATATATATATATATATGTACGAATATTTATCCTTTTTTAATATTACAATTTTACGGAGAGTTTATATGTATTTTATAAGCTTTAACAATGCAATAAGTTTCCATTAATGAAATTCCATTACTGATTTTCCATTAATTATTCTTTTTAATTACTAAAATTTTTTTTTATTATATAAAAATAAATGTTCATTATATTTTTTTAATTTTGAAGGAAAACAATTTTTTTATTTTTGTGAAATCACTCAGTTTTTAATTGACTTCACTGAAAAAAAATTATTTTTATATTTATATATAATTATACTTTTCATATTCTAAGTCACATAATTATACTTTTCATACTCTCTTTTACTTTCATACAAGTCATACAACTTCCTGGACAGATATACTAGAGGGGTATAAAGTCAAAAAAAAGCGGGAAGGGGTGTTGTGAGAAACATGTTATATTTTTAGCGGAGCCTTTGATTTAACCGTGTGTGGGTGGCCTGTGCGGTTCCGCTGGCTTTTTAGTGTGTAGTAAACATCGCTCGAAGATAAACTAATTTGTCCTGAATTTATAAAGTCTGCTCGTCCGTCTCGGGCCACAGACAAGATACATAGATCATTTACTTGCTTAAACAAACATAAAGGGGATGGGGAAAGCGTGTTGCAGTCGCACGCGTAAGTTTTTGGGAAACTTTCCGCGCGATGATAAATATAAATATATGTAATAACGAACCATACACATACATATATCAAGGAATATATTTGAAATATTAACCATATATGCTAATAACGTTATACGTAACTTTTATGCAGAGAGAAGGTAACAGAGGCTATTAATTAATATAATGAAATAAAATATTTTAACATTATAAAGTAAAGTTTCAATTTAAATTCTTGCTCTCTTTGAATTAAATGTCATTTTCATGAAATTCTTTAGAATATTAAATATTTCAAAATGTATAAAATATATGCACGCACACAAGGCATTATATTAAAAATTATATTATCTAAAAAATTCTTTTGGAATTAATATTACAAATTAAAATTATTTTTCCATGTTATTGGCGATATCCTCTAATTTTAGATATGTATTTCTGACTCGCAAACTAGAAAAACCATTTTTTAAATTTTATTTTTCCTCGATTTAAAAAAGATTCTTTTGATGTCTATTGATAACAGTGTCCAAATGTCTCAAGTATCGATATTTTAATTGTTGTAATGATTTCAAGTATATCAACGATTTCAAAGCATATGCTAACATGCGTACAAATGTGTATAAAAAAGTAATTTTACTTTACGATTTTACACACTTAAGTGTGTAAAAATTACGCTTGGATTTGTAATGTACTTAATTTGTCTGCTCGCAATCGAGATGGTCTATTGCAATACAGTTATGAAAAAGAAAAAGGGAGAAAAAACAGAAATCTAGTTACACGCGTGTCGCGCACGTGATGCCCCGATATGCGATCGCCATGAGAACGTCGGACTGTGGTCACATGTGGCGATTGCGTCGCGGCATGAGAAACTCCCGGCATGTATCTTCGGCCCGCGCGTTGATACGCGCAGTTGTGTGCCAATGATTAATAGGAATCGACAGAAGCCGACATTGCGCGACGCCGACGTCGTCCGGTTGAGAAATATTGCCGATAAATTCTTTCCTTTGAATGTGGCCTCTCCGCCCCTTCACTCACTCTCTCTGCCTTTCCTTTCTCCTCGCGAAAAGGGAAATAACTTTTTCCCGCGCCCCTTTTTCTACTAACTTTTTCTACTAACGTTAATAACATTTTTCCATTCTGATCTCTGAAAGCGCGTGCACTCGGTGAACGAAAATACTGTGGTGCGCGAAAATAAAGGAATTAAGAGACTGCGAAATACATTGTGGAATATTACATATCAATCGACTGTTATTAATTTGTCGTATTCGCTCGTGGCGATAATCTCGGCATGATAATCTAATTGATTAGCTTCATTATCTCGTGCATTGAGATAATGCACGAGATAATGAAGCTAATGTTGAACTCTACATTAAACATTATCGATGTTTCCCATTGAAATAACGACAGATGCATATTTCACATCAAGCGATTTTTTTATGCTTACAAGATACAAGTTTTATATAACAGCACTGAAAGTCTGTGAAACGTGTGCATCGTATTATCAAAAATATTACGTTTATTATTTCATTTATTGCATTAGCGATAACATCATGGCGATGCACAAATTAATTATTATGTACATGTATTAAACATCGCGCGTTCATTTCCATTAAATACGAGTAATTCTTTGGATTCGATTCTGCTTGTCAAATTGGAAATATTTTTTCTCGTTAATGATGTTTTTCGATCATTGCCGGAAGGTGCGCGCGTAACGCACGATCGATGTGTAACGTGCGTGCAATGAAAGAGTCGGAGGGATTGCGAAACGTGCGCTCTTGTTAGGAACACAATATGCACGTCGCTCAGTGGATGAAGCTCGGACGTTACGTGTCAATCGAACGTTATTAATTTGCGGTATTCATTATCCTCGTAGATAGATGCGCGATTAGTATCATTGATAATGGCACGAATTAGTCATGCCAGCGTATCATGTCGCACTATTTGGTCGCTCATTTCCATCGAGCGATTAGTATTAATATTCAGATTGTAATTGCATATTTCTCTAGTATATGATGGTTTTCGACGAAATGCATTACCTCGATCTCGACTATCTTTCTTTTAAACAATACTCCTTTCAAGGAGAATGAAATATCATAGAATGAAATATCTTAAATATCTCAGTTTATATTTCAGGCAATATACTTAAATATAAATATGTTGAAATGTATCAAATTGATATTACGTAATTTTTTGCAAAAAATTTATATTATATTAAAATTAGTAATTTTTGTTATTTTCCAAGAAATGCTGGATGAATATTTAAAATATACATTAAACTATATTATATTTTTCCAAGATATATTTTTTCAAGAAACCTAAAATACTTAATGCCGGATCGTAATTTACCGCGATCGCGGCGCTGATTCGGAAGCTCGAACTTCTCAACGGAATCTTTGGCAGGATACGCATGGATGATGGTGACGCATTCACTGTCAAAGGCGCGGAAGTGCGAGTCAAAGAAATCCCGGAATCGCCTTCGGCTGGATAACTCTGTGTCACACGTGACAAGCGTGTACGCGCGTGTACGCAATCTTCCGCGTATATACGTGACGTATTGTTTTCGTGGGTGCACTACTACGAAGGGGAGCTTGCACGGCGCTCGTTTTGCACCTCTCATCTCCCTCACCCTCCTCATCGTCCGCTTTCGCATTCACCCTTCCCGGCCTCCGAGTTCGCAGTTTCACGAGTGGGCGTTATTGTGTTACGATGTATACCACGAGGCAGAAACTCTTACGGTGCTCCGTGCCACGGATTCGGGCGCAAACGTTATTATTTTTCGCAATTTGCTAAGCAGATGCTCCCCATTGTGAAGCCGCCGTCGTTGCCGCTGGTGCCACTCCGTTGCCGGGAGTTTATTTTCCCGACTCGTCTCCAACAATCGCCGACATTGCGATATTTTGCCTCTGTTCTGTCGAGCAGCGAAACGAATTTTTTTACAGGCGAATCCGTGCAATCGTGAAATTTTTATATCTGTGTATGGACCGAAATATGGAGGGAGAAAGAGAAATAATGAAGAATATATGCACACAGATATAGAAAGTTAGTTCTGGCATGATACTTTTCAAACAACCTCAGTGAATAATTATTTTTAAGAACAAAAACCTTTTCATGAGAAAAATATTTTTACATGCAGTTTAATTTTGCAATGTACATAAATTAATTATATCATATATAAATATAAATATATACAGATTGGTTATAAAGATACTTATTTGTATCTCTTCTCATAATTGTAGACAAATTTATAATTTATCTATGTATAATTATGATTTGAGATAAATTATAATTTTTGAGATAAATAGACACAAATATATATATAACAAAAAAGAGAGAAAGGTATTAAAAATATAATGTTCTTCTTTCGTTTGGCTAAAAACTTTTCAATAATTTTTATTATTTTTGCGTACATTTGCATAATCCGTCTACATTTTTAACTTTATCGATCGTCATAATTTTTACTTCCATTATGTCGGCCAGGAAGTACCGTTCTTGTCTTTGTCTCTTCGTACACAGCTTCAAGTTGCTGCATCCGCGCGCACGCGAGCGCGAATGGCGCGTATCCGCGTCGGAGGCTGAATATTTAAACCAACTTGCTGGCGCGCATTGTTTCACCGGCATCCCCATCTCGGTGGACTACACACGTCGGGAAATAATGATCGCACCGACCGTCTACCGTTTCTTTCTTCTCGTCTTCTCTTTTGCCGGCGTTATTCGCGTTCTTCGCGCCCGCGACGCTAAAGCATCCGCGACAAAAACGCTGCACTACCGGCTTGAGATTGTACCGGGCGCGATTCTTTCTTCCGGAGACCGTGGACAAGGAGATGGTTGAACATGGAAAACGTCGTGAATTTTCTTCGCGTCTACCTCTGCATTTTACTTGCAACGTAGACAAAACATTCTTTTTTTTTTAAGCTTGGAGTGGATTGTAGATGAATCGTTGACAGACGAGTGACTGATGTCTAAAAATTGTTTTCTTTTTATTTTAAGATCTTTTTATATATATATAATCATGTTCTATTTTCAACATAAACTCAAGAGTAGAAGAATTACGTCATCGCATTTTGTATATTGATTTTGTTTTTCCTTCCAAACTTTTTTCGCATATTATATAGTATTCCTAGAGTTAACGATAACGTGTTACTAAATCGTATCCAGACGCTTGGCACGTTAAACTAGTTTGAATAAACGAAGGGAAACAGACGCACAAGGAAGAGGCAAACTGCGAAGTCGACACACCGGGAAGTTTTAACGGTAATCGTGCAGGCTAGTAATTTCTTCTACGTTTTTCTTGTCAGTTCTTTCCAAACATTCGCTCTTTTCGAAGTTTATCATCATTTCTGTGATCTTCAGCGCCGCTGAAGTTACGGAGAAACGATACTTTTGCGTCAAGCTCATCGATTTATTTCGATTCATTTAAATTTCTCGATTCCTCAATAATTTCTCCTTTTTACCAAATATCTATTTGATTTTATTTATCTATTTAATTATCTATTTTTAGCTATATAATTATCTATTTAATTATTAAGTTAAATGAGAAAATTATAAATGCAGCGTAATTATGTTGTGTAAAAACTATTTTGATACAAATGTAATTTTATATTTTTCAAAAATTTTTTAATAATACAATTTTTTGATCAATGAAACATGTTATTTTTTATAGATATATACTATGGAGTTGCGAACAGAAAGACTACGGACCGCCGGTCGAATAGCACCAACTGGAAGAGTAACACCGACGGTGCATCAAACCGGTGGAGGCCGAAGAAAAGCTATACCGGTTCCACCACCGAGAGTGCCGACTCCTATGCCTACCGCAAATAATAATCAACAGAGGTAAGTGCATTTTGAAATTATAATTGAACATGTTTACACTGGAATAAATTCTCCAAGGTTTACTTTTGGACACATTATATGTATGATACATAATAATTAATTACTTAGTATCGCAATACTTCGAAAATAATTTCTATAAGTGTCAGTCTCATAGGAAAGGATTTATTAGATCAAAATGAAGTTAGCACCAGACTCGATGATTAGAAACTACTATTTGAAACGTTATCGAATCCCAGTTTCAAGATTGAAGAAAATAAATTTGAAAAATTATTTATGGAAATTATTTAGCATGAAAGATTAATGCCAGGAGTTATATCTTGAATTATTCTATACGAATCGCGAAAAAAATTTTTTTCGATAATTCTCATCGAAATTTACAAAACAGAATATCTCGGAAACTAGAATCAATCAATTGAGCTCTTTCTTATGAGACTAACACATGCCATAAAATAAATCATAGTTTTTACCGATTATTTTAATAACTATGGATGCACTTTGCTCTACAAGCATTTATAAAGATCTTTATTCGTAATATACGTAATCATCCCTTTGTGTAACACAGTATGTTGTAAAATTTAAATAATAATTCGTAAAATGTATTCAATATTCAATAAATCATATCAAAGAATCAATATATCGGAATCGATCCTCTCTCGCATGTCATTCGAGTCAATCGTGCAGAAACGTCTGTGACAATGACTCGATTCGTCTGATCCGCAAGTTCGTGGAACTTCATGTAGCGAGGATATATCGGGATCGTGCTTTCCGAACTCGTACAGTGCAGTCGCTAGGGTGTTCATTCGATCGACGACACGGCGCTCAACTTTGTCTCGCGGTTTAACGGCGGATTTTACAGTGGAGTTTCCAGTCACATCAATTTCTCGTGAGGATAAGTGCCATTAAGTGCACCGCATCAAGGTGCAGCTGTGGATGCAGTAGTGGCACAGCTTCGGGATAGATACGGCTGATTAAACTCAGCGAGGAAGCTCAAGGTCGTCGCTGCCCACTTCGTTGATCTCCTCCGCCAATCTGCTCCAGCCAAGCGAGGCTGGAGCTCGTGCAGAACCGGGATTTGCCCGCCACCACCCGCGGATAATACCACTCTCGAGATGTTAAGCTTTCGTGGTTGGTGTATTTTTCGGAGCTGGTGTTCGCCAAGCTTGGGATTTTCGAGGGTGGTTTATCGGAGCGCCGCAAACTGCGCGCGTAAGAATCGAGCTTGATAATTGAAAAGCTAAGTGGATGAAGGTAGATATACGACACGAAGAGATGATTACGTTGTACTGACACGTAATGATTTAACCGGTGATTTTATGGAGAAGAATATCACATGTTTTTCATAAAAACCCACATGAAAAAAACGATTTTGCTGAAATATCTAAAAGTTTTGCTAGACAGATCTGAAAATAATTACGTAAGACGCTCAAGCTGGTTGCTAGAATGTCAAAACTTTTTGCGTCATTGCTCTTTATGCTTGAGCGTTCCATGTAATTATTTTGATGGTCCAATAAAATTATTTTCTTATCTGTATCTATAGTTAAACTTTTAATTACTTTGGCAAAACTGTACTTTCCATGTAGCATTAAAGAATTATGCGTAAAATGAATCAATTTTGATCTGCAGAGCAAGTAAAAACGGTAAAAGATATTTTTTTTTGTAATTTTCTAGCTGCTGAATCTGATCCCTTCAAAAAAGTGTTTGTCGAGAAAGTATTAAAAACATGAAGCTATTAAACATTTAGTAGAGGAAAAAATTATGTTATGGTTTCTCATTTACATGTACAATAACTTTATTAAGAGTCAATATTTAAATTTAAAACTTAACGATTATATTCATCAAAGTATTGTTCAATCGATTCTAAATTCAAAGTTATGAAATATTTATTACTTAGGACGTTATTTATAAAAATGTGGCGGCTCTGCATAATGGTTCGAAGAAAAACAGGGCAATGTGATCTTCACACAAAAGTAGATTAAAAAATTTTTATTTAAAAAAGTATTTAGTTATAAAGTTATCTATTTGCAAAAAATATAAAAAATTGCAGAATATATATACGCAAATATATATATGTATTTACATAACTTCTATATAGGCTGCTAGTAGTATTAAAAATCTATAGTATATATAACGTAAATTAATCAGTTATAAATTAGTAGAGCTATAACTTATCAAATAACTATTTCAAAAATTTCAAAAGAGATCATATATCATCAGCACGCTTACATTAACAAAAAGCCGGACTATTACAGCCGGACTAAACGGCGGACTATTAAACAAATGATTCTATAAATAATCACTAGAATTCATCGTCTAATAGCAGAGATATTAAAAAGTTCATTATCTTACGAATCTTCACTTTCTTCTCTAAATTATTGTAGTTGATCTTTACGAACGTATTAATTCGTGTTTTCCTGTTAATAAAACATGATAATGTTTTCATCTCTAAGAATTCATGTTCTGCTTGATAGAAAAAATAAAAAAATTATTAATATCTAAAAACAGAAATATTATTGATGAGAATTATTTTAAATCTTGACTACTTCTTTCTTATGTCTATTTTTAGATGTACAATAATATAGATTTTTGTTTATTAAAAATATTTTATTATTATACCATTATTATTTTACATTATTATTTTATACTATTATTTTATACTATTATTATTTTACTATTGAAAATTGTAAGATTCACGGTGCTTAAAAAAATATTTTTAAGCATCAAGATCCGCTTTAATCGAATAAGATCTTTTTTACTTATTAATTTGTTTACTTATTGGTCGATCACTCAATATATTTATTTTATCATAGTTTTACATCTTCATTAACATATTTCCATTCTTGTAACTTCTTGTAGCTTCTTACATAAATATTAAAATTAATAGCTTTATATGTTTTAATATTTTTCCGATTAAAATTTTTTAAAGTTTAAAATCAAATTCAGCAGTTCAAAAACTATAAACTATAAAACATCGTTTTTTTTATCCATCACTCCGGGAGTCAAAAAATTATTTTACTCATTGTCCTTTAATTTATTTTGTTGCATCTAATTTAATTTAATATGAAAATCTTATTACATAATATATTTGAATATAAAGCGAATAAAAATTATGTCATCAGGAAAGTATTTAAGTATTTAGGTTAACTAAATTGGCGATAAGTTTCGAAATCGATCTCGTATCTTTCAGGTATCTTTCTCCTCTTTTTCCTCTTTCCCCTCTTTTATAGTCTTACTTAGTTCAAGTTTGATAAAGGTCGTTCTTGTCACTTAAGCGTACTGTCTAATTAAAGTTCTTCCCGTCTAATTAAGACGCTTTCCTTTTGCGTTGGATCTTGGAAACTAACATCTTAGATAAAAGTCGCCGATAATAAGCGCCGTCGGGAAAAGCGAAGAAAGAAGTATACTCCCGCGTCTCCTTGTTGACAGTTGATCATCGGTATCTTGCAAACACTTTTAACGAGTTGCAACCTGTAATTAATTACTACGCAATTACATCCTTTTCCTTCGATAAGCATAGGAAACGGTAAAGTATACAGAGAGAATGTAATAGTTTTTTATAGTTGCACCAATAAATTGTAATATTTTCTCGATAAAAAACAAGAATGAGAGAGAGAGAGAGAGAGAGAGAGAGAGAGAGAGAGGGAGAGAGAGAGAGTGAGACTGTAATGTGGGATTTTTAGTAAAATCGATTTATACAATAATGTTTTATTTTTTTCGGCGATAACTGACCTGGCATCCGCGAAAATTTTTCGAGTTGTAACCCCATCAAAAGTCTCATATGAATCTCAAAGCTTGTCGGGTTTCATATTCGTAATTACTCGGTTGGACATGGGCACGACGTGTAGTCGTTAAAAGACTTTAAGCTCAAGCTTACGGTCCAGAGAGGGAAAGACGGATAGATGAAGAAAAAGAAGAAGAGCGTAGAAAGGGCAGGAACGAGTACAGAGATTAGGGAACTGAAGGTTATCTGGAAAAGTGATTGTCGGAATATTCATAAGTCGCCCGAGGTCGTATTTTTATAATTTTGCTGCGCATTACGCTGTTCTACATAAATAAATTTACATGTTGCTGGTAATCAGGTCTGTAAAACAGGATTTTGTTTGCACTTTGCATGATTTCAATATTACATTACAATATTAATATGACAATTAATGTCATTAATGTTATATTACGGAAATTCAAGATAACTTATTACATAGCATTATGTTATGTAATTAATCAATGCGAAATAAAAAGTTGATAACTTCTTAATTTAATCAACATTATTTTCTGACAAAGATTATTTTATATAACAAATATTTTCTCAATAATAAAATTAACTATCATTTTTTTAAATAATTTTATAACAATTTTTGCAAAATATATTATGTAGCTAATTTTTATAATAATAATATAAATAAATGTTTCTTGATTTTTTTCTACAAGATGTACCGCAAGATGTACGTTCATTTTTGCTCCATTGAGCTTTTATTTTGAATATCTTTTTTAGCTATATGAATTTGTTACATATAATCAAACAATGCTGCGAGCCTATTAATTGCGAGCGAATGACTTCAACCGCAAAAAAATATTCGCGTTAGTGTAAGTTGCCGAGAAAAATTGAATGCATAGTGATTATATGCTGATCATTGAAATTCTACGATTTTCTGGTTTGCGGTATTTTTATGATTTCCGTGGCATCCCTTTTCCGATTTTCTCTTTCTCTCTTTCGCCCTTTCTGTTTCTCTCTCTCTTTCTCGACGTACGTACATTTCATTAAATACTCCTTTTTTTCCCGCATTCGCTGCCACCCTTCGTAAATATTCGTGAAGGTTCTACAGCTATTCGCAATGAATCCCTGTTCCCCGGGGGAAGACGTAGACGCGCAGCGAATAGGAGGGATGGGGAGCATCAGGAAGTTTGAAGTATTTTCCTCATAAAGCTTTCGAGGTATCTAAAATATTTGCGACGATGCGGATTTCGCTTCGGGATTTTAATTAATTAACGACTCGACACGCTGGCTGGCCTGAACGAACCAGTTTGGTCAGACGATGTATGTGGGGGCGGGAGGCGATATGGAGAGGTGAGTGGAAGAGGTAAAGGTTCATTAGAATCTCGTGCAGCTTGAAATTCTGTCGACCACAATGTAAATAACTCACTCGTGCTTTATATAAAGCAGAAAGAGAGAGAGAGAGAGAGAGAGAGAGAGAGAGAGAGAGAGAGAGAGAGAAAGAGAAAGAGAGAGAGAAGCTTTGTGCCAAAGAGCCCGTATACGTTCATTAGGCGGTGTTTAGTTTTAGTTACACCGATACATGTCGAACCGTGCTGTCGCGCGTGAACACGTCCGTGTATTATGTATTACACGTGTACGTGAAGAATCATTGAAGTATCTGGCTCCACCCGGAAATGCGAAGCTTCGTATCTGTTTGCCCCGAGGTAATTGCACGGAGACTGATTGGATGAAAGGAACATCTAATGGCGCTGTATATTAAGAACTTGTTCTTAAATCAGGAAAAACGGACGAGAACGTTTTACAAATGATTTCGCGATACTTTAGCTAACAATACGTGAAATAATGCGATGCTCAAATTCGCAATTGCGTATCTTTTTCTTTTCGTGACAGATGAACGAACGAGAATGCGAAAGGTGACTAACTTATGCGTTGCGAAGCATATAGATATATCTCTCGCGAATGCGTAATGACAGGAAGCGAATAAAAGATGCTGTAGATTGCAATTATCGAGCTGCTTGGTCGCCTCGGTAAGGAAATAATACGAAAGATAATAATTCCAATCTCTCAAAGCGGTTCTCCAGAATCTGGTACATCTCTTGGGAATATCGTGACTAACGAACGCCGGTGGCACCGCGGTGGAATATACGCCAATTAGCTCGTATTTTTCGTCAAAGAGATCAAACCCTTTTCTGTATTAGTACAGGACCAGAGGTTACAGACGTAAAGAGTCGTTGGTAGAGACAAAGTAGAGGCAATGTTGGAGATAATATCAAAGGATAGTTAAACCGTAGTATATATAAAACGCCGGCGTCAGAGAGCTTTTGCGACTTCTGTACGAGAAAAACGCGTCCTACGCTCCTTTTTGTAAATTTAATCTATCGTGTCGCGTTGTTAATTTATCCTCTTTACACCGTTTTTCGCACACTTTTGCAAGAAATTATCCGAGAGAGTTTGTTAGAAAAGTTTGCGCGCGTTTGGTGGAAGAAGTACGATATCAGAGAGAAATAAAACACAGTGATTAGATAGGGTGGGTTCGAAGAACTCTGGATCGTAATTTTAATGATGAATCTTAAGTCGATAGTTTCCAAGGAAACTTTTCTTATAGGGCTACTAAGTTTTAATAAACCCTTCTCCACATCAAATAATTAAAGCATAAATTAAGAAGAAATGACGTCTACAAATGAAAATAAATCATGTAATAAATATAAAGTTTTATTATTTAATCGTATCTTACAAACAGCGTTCACTCTCTCATCACGCTATAATAGAATTATGTTTAATAAATATTTGTTTGCCTTACAACACCACGGTAATCAAGTCATTTTATAACACAAATTGACACGTCTTCCGCATCCATTTGAACTTTGTCCTCGGTTCAATATCCTCTTGCGCGTGATGTTTCCGTACGGATCCAATTTGAGACCGGTTGAAAGACTGCACCACTCGATTGATTTGTCGCGCATGTCGAGAGTTAATTAGCTTGGAGTAGGCGATGGTAACCTAAAGGTTCTCTAGCTGGCGATCTTTAATCAAGCGATTAATCAAGCGATAGCTGAACATCATCAACGTCCATGTATGTGATAATCAAAACCATCTAAAACCACACATTGATCGAGTTTCTCATGATTTATCTAATTATTTAATCGTTAATTGCTTCTTTAATTACGCTCTTATGTATTAGAAATAGTCTTTTGCTATCTTTTTTAATTTCTCCGCAATTATCCATATAATTTCCATTTCCATTATTATATTGGATGAATCTATGACATTTTAGTGTTTATAATTTTTTATGTGTAATTATATATATATATATATATATATATATATATATATATATATATGTATATATATATATACACACACTGTATACCTTCTCTCTTTTACAGTTCATGTAAAAAAAATGATTTTACTAAAAGTTTTACTACTAAACAACACAGATATTAACAATTTTTAATGTCGAACTTCTTTAAGTTATTTTACCAACGTGATTTATACGATTAAATTCATCAATGTACGTCAATGTGAAGTGACTCTGGACTCTAATTTAATTTTTTATAGATCGTCTTATTGTTTCTTTTTCTCTTGTATTGCTTTACGTAAGTGTATCTTTAACGATACTCGAGATACATAAGAGCCAAAAGCAGCAACTCTCAATAGTAATTTACTTATGGCTTTTGATAGCGAGTCATTTCTTTACGATTCTTTGAGAGTGATTTGCCTTTTTATGACTGTTGATAAAAACTCGCGGGTCTATGGCACTTGATAGTGATTTATATTTCGTCACACAGACCATTCGCGGCTTTTTTTTCATCCCGTATTGATCTGCATCGACGGACTTGTCGGTGACCGCGCGCGCTTTCTGCTTTCGATTTTTGATAGATTGTGCGAGTACGCGCGAGTGCGCCGGCCTCAAATACGTCGAGGTGCTTAACGAGGCAGATTTTTACGATCGACCGTCAAATGGGAAAACGGAGAGCTTCCCGCTTCGAGAATTTCGATTCCCGTTCGTGTACATTCGATTCGAATCGCGTACGAGAATGGCACAACGCGTCCGCAACGCAGGTCAGAGGCCCGCAGAAATTTTTAACAAAACCGGGAATCGCTTCCACTGGGGAAGGGGTGCCAAACCGCACGTGTAAGGTATCACAAAATATCATAATTCTTACTATTCTCATTCTCGACGTACAATAATTAAGGAATAATGACTCTCTCTGTGTACTCTTTCTTATATTCTTGTCGTTTTCAACAACAAAGAACAAAACTGATATTTTATAAAAGATATCACCTTTCGGAATATTATTTCAATTACATTTTTTATTTAAATACACGGAAAGAATGATTTTGCTGAAGGCTCTAAAATTTTGCTGGATCAGAAAATAATTTTGTTGGAACCTTAAAGTAATGAACAACGCTGCAAAAAAATTTTGGTATTTTAGCCAACTGGTTTGAGCGTTCTGCATAATTATTTTGTTTAACAAAATTATTTTTCTGATTTGTATCCAGCTAAAATTTTAAATTTTTCAGCAAAACTATTCTTTCCGTGCATGAGAAATATATTTATATACGTGGACATCAGTACGAATTGAGAGTTAATAATGACTATATTTACCTGTCTTCACTTTTATTTATCGAATGCCAGTATTAATGAATTAAGAGCGATCAGTGCGTTAATATTTTTTGGATTTAAAAAATCTATGACAGGACATTTAAAAAGAAGTATTAATGAGTTGTCATTCTCCTAAATTAAATTTTGGTATCCGATTTATGGCTAATATGCAGAGCAAGATCTGCTTTATCGGCACGTGATATACCCGGTGTCACGATAGAAAGTGCTTGGTATCTCAATCTAGCGGTAGGTTACAGAACGTCATTGAAGGGATGCTGCGACGTCGGGACGCCGATGGTGCTCGGCGTCTCCGTTGGTAGGCGCCACTTTCCGGAGAACCGCTTGGAGGGTGTCTTTCACCCTCTGGCAGCGCGGTCGAAACTTCTCTCCGAGATTCATAGTTAAATCTTGTAAACTTGGAAACGTTCGCAGTATTACTCAGTAATTAATTAGATCGTGAAAATAATGTGCTTCCGATATCGCGAAATCGTATCAAACTGCGTAAACTTGAGCGTTAGCTTAGTGGAAACTCGTTCAATTTTCGCAATGTAAAAGTTTACCGTTTAAGATCAATTCGAAATTACTAGCTTAGTTTCTTAATCTTTTATATTGAGCTTTTAATAAAAGATTTAATTCGTTGTTATTGATCAAATTTATGTCTGCGATAACGCATTGTATCGTTAATGGAATGAAACAATGCAGATCAGCGTTCTAACGTTTAGTCGCTTTTCGCGAACGCGTTTATCCGGCACTCGTTACCTCGAGAATCACGTCGTATTTATCCGCATCGTGAATACTTTATCAGACGCAGGTCGTTAACCTAATGGAAACAGCGTTAAGGCCGAGGGGATCGATATAGTGCACTTTCGCCGTCATCTGCGAAGGCCGAGGCCAATCGTAAGGAAAGACATCGTGAGGAAAGGCGAGAGAATCCGCGCGTCTCTAATAGCGCGTGAACGCACTTAATGGAACCATTTGAATCATAATGCGGCCGATCGGAGCCGCGATTGGCAGTTTCCACCCGGGGATCTCAGATCGCGCGTCTTGCTCTAATCGCCTTTTCCGATTAGAAAACCCGTGTCGATCAATCCCGCACCGTTACGAGGCAATCGTTCCTATAGTAATAAAAGATTGATCATTTCAATATGAATGTGCGTACGTTGCGTTTTCTTCTATGTCATTTTTATAAAGCACGTCGGTTCTCGTGTGAAAATAAAATATTTTTGCCGTTCCGTTTCTCTTTATGATTACAAACTAATGATAATTAAATTCTTTTCATATATAGCATGTTAATTGTTTTACAGGGAAAGAATTTTGCTGAAGTATTTAAAAATTTAGCTAGATATAAATCTGAAATTAATTTTATTAAATTATTTATTAAAATAATTACGTAGGATATTCAAACTAATTACTAGGGCATCCAATTTTTTTGCAACATCACTCATCATGCTTTCCTACATAATTATTTTGATGGTTCAATGAAATTATTTTCAGATTTGTATTTAGCTAAATTTTTAGATATTTTAGTTAAATCATGCTTTCCGTGCATAAATAAATTGATAAATAATTAATAGCACTCGGGCATATTTCACATATTGAAAATAAAGGAAAAATAAAACACATAATATGAGAGATGTAAAATTAAATTGAAACGCGAAGTACATGATAGAAAAGTGTGATAGGCAATCTTTCATCTAACAGAGTGAAGTCGCGCTTCGATCTCGTAATCAATATCGTAAATATGTACGATAGTGGCTTACGACGTAGCACCATAATCGAATATAATTATTTGTAATTTATTTAATATCCGCGTTTTAACGATGTTAATTACGGACGATGTGGCTGCCTATCGCCGTCTTCGCGTAATCATCTCCCAGATACTAAAGCTCGAGTATCACGACCTCCGATGTTTCTTCTCCTTGTTTCTTCGCGTGATAACAAGTTTAATATTATGACAATTATTGCTTTCCCGATTTCTTCCGTTATTTAGTTCAATTCACTCGATGATATTCTTTCTCCGTTAATAGCACTAAAAACATCATCATATCACATTGAATTTTCCATGTAATATTCAAGAAAGAAAATGATATGTCTTGAAAATTATTACGAAAACAGTTTTAATGTTCCTAGACATTTAGCGATTGCACTTTAGATTTGCGTATGGAATTGCGAATATTTAATTAACGTTAGTCAAAAAGGTGGAACATATATGTAGCGAAAGTTGCTATGGATAAATGATAATGTTGTTATCGTAAGAATTAAAAGAGTTAAAATATGAAATATTGAATGCTTATAATAAATATTGATTAGAATCTGTGATTCATTAATTAGTATAATCTAAAGAAGAAAGAATATTAGCTAGTTTAAGTTTAAAATTCATATCCATGCATGAATGTGAGATAAGATATATAGAAAGCTAATTTTTTTTAATATCTGTATTTTTATGACAATATTCTTACGTTAACTATATATATTTTTTAACGTAAGAATATTATTGCATTTTACAAAATATATTTATTTAATAAATACAATACAGAGTCACACAATTGGGACGGGTTATATCTCGAATTTGGCACTAGATAGAAACAAACTGTAAAGGGAAAGGTTAAATAGTATGATAACGTCTATTTTTCTACGACTTCATTTTTTTCATAAGTGCAACGATGAACCTAAAAAATGCAGATGCATTTTTGTTTTAATGAAATTGCATTTTTTTTTTACTTATATCGATTTCTCGGGTCATTTTGTGTAAAAAAGCATTAAGGTATGTTGAAAAAATATTTCGTGAGATATTTCACATTTTTACTAAGATGTAAAATATTAAGCAAACGTAAACATTTGCGAACGTAAGATAGGTCAATAAACATATTCCAATAGATTTGGAACACAACACCATGGCCAACACGGTCTCCAGACCCGAATCTTTTAGACATTTTTTTATGGGGTTACCTCAAAGATAAGGTACATTCGCGACCATTTGTTTCTGTGGAAAACTTGAAAGAATGTATTAAACTACATTGTTCTAACATAAATTATGACCTTAATTCTGTTATGAAAAACGTTAAAGTGCATTTGCATTTTTTAGATTCATCGTTGCACTTATGAAAAAAATAAAGTCGTAGAAAAATAGACGCTATCATACCATTCAACTTTTCTCTTTACAGTTTTTTTCTATCTGTTGCCAAATTCGAGATATCTTGTTATAACCCGTTCCAATTGCATGATTCACCCTGTATAATAATCGTTCTCTAATCATTTTCTCTTACGATAACTTGATATTATATTTTATACAAGTGCTGTAATTTATTCATCGCCTTTGAGATATATCTGCTTTATCGAATTTCAAATTATCTGTAAAGCTCCGTAACAAAATTTCTGCAGAATAAATTTCTACCATGATAAGATATATTTTTAAACTAACGATGTTAATGTTGTGAATTATTAATTTTAGCGTTAAAAGCTGTTTATAAGATAAATCGAAATAATATCATATAAATATTTATTAATTTAAATTTAGAAATATCGGATATATCGACGATCGTCTTATCGCCAAGAGCAGAGTTCAAACGCGCAGACGGTGCTTACAAGCGCGCACTATTTGCAACCGTCGAGATAGCGATCGATATTTCGACCGTGAAGCTCCGTTAATGAGATCGTTTAATTCCACGCTCGCGCGACTCCACGTACGCGCTTACAGGTCGTTACAGCACCCGCTGCCGTCGCCTTAGACGTCTGTAATAATGATGCTAAATTACCATCTCTATCTGTCGTATCTCCGGTAACCCTCTCGGAGAATGAGAGGAAGGACGAGTGAACGTAGGTGGTTCTGTAACTGACTTTATGCTGAGACAGGATATGGATACTGCAGTAGTAGTCAACCAACGTTTACGATTTTGTTATATAAAATTATATAACAAATCTATGTATACATATATATATATATATATAGATAGAGATTTAAAATTTTGATTTAAAATTTTGCTGAATACAGATCTGAAAATAATTTTGTTGGATCATCAAAATATTTTTGTTGGAACCTTAAAAATAATAAACAATGCTGCAAAAAATTTTGATATTCTAACAACTAATTTGAGTGTTCAAAATTTTAAATCTCTCAGCATTCTTCAAAATCATTTTTTCTGTGAATTAGTGGTTGGCCACCTGTAGGCTCAGGAAATACACATAAGTATATAGAAGATACACACACACGTGTGTGCATAAATGCGTGCATAAGTGCGTCCGGTGCCAATGATCCACTGTGAATAATCGACACTGCGTTTACTCGCGTTTACCTGTGACGTTGGGTGGACAAGTGGGCGTACGACATGGATCACAGGATTATCCTGTCCAAGAGATACCCTGTCTAAAGGATATCCTGTTTAAGTGTACATCGTGCTCCATCATTGTCTCTGGACGAAACGAAATGTTAAACGAGAAAACCGTTTTGTTAAGCGGCAAATTACTTGTATTTTCTTTTGATTACTATATCTTTCGATTATAAATTCTTTATAAACAATGTAGTAATAATTATTTTTTATGAAAAACTGATTAAACATTATTTTTTTATAACTTTAAAAGAAAATTTATTATATATACATAAAGAAAATAAATAACGTAAATAATAATAATAATATAAATCTCCATCGATGAATTATTCGATAAAAGTATTAAATAATGTGTGTAAATTATTAAATGGTGAATAATATTGCTTTTCATTTTATCATTTTGTTCGTTGGACAATGACCATTGAAACGCGCGAGACTAACACAGGTGACAGGGATTGTTATAGGAAAAATCTGTAACAGACAGTGTTTAGTGTTTTAATTTTATTTTTTAGCCAGTTACACACACACACACACACACACACACACACACACACACACACACTCTCTCTCTCTCTCTCTCTCTCTCTCTCTCTCTCTCTCTCTCCCTATCTCTTTCTCTCTCCGCGATTTAAGGTCAATATCGCGTTTCTACAGTGTGAGCCTAAACATTTTAGTATTCATTGCGCATGTAAATATAAACTGGCTATTATGATGCACACTGTACAGCTTGCCGTCTATAAAATTTGCGTAAGACCACTTTTCTGTAAATTACGACACGTAACGGAGCACAATAGCAAATCTCGATTGTGAATCTGTTGCGTCATTTTCGCTCACAGACTTGGATCGTTATACGTTTATCCGGTTTATTAATTGCAAGCGGTACCGAGCATTCGTATTTGCTAAAATATATTCATAATTAAAATATTACACGAGACCCAGCCGCGCGCGAAAACTGATATTTACGCCGGTGATATTTACACCAGCGTTAAGAGCCGTCACCTTTGTATACTCTGATTAAACAAGAAAGGCAAGATTCGAATTCAACAGAACATAATTAATTCTATTAAACAAACAAAAAGATCGATATTATATCCAGTTGCTGTGAGTAATTTATAATTATATTTATAATATAAATAAAAGGCTACGTATTTATTTCTACCTACAAACATGAATCATATCTATAAACATGATTCAAACATGTATAATTACTGTGTGGTTTCTCCGAACTTATCTTTCCTTGCATATCTTTCTTTCTACTAGCTGCTATCTATATAAAATACTTAAAATTATTGTGTTCATTTCGTTGCAATTGCCTCTCGTTTATTTCCTGCAGTTGTTGGTTGCAATTGCGTCGCCCTCAAAAGAAATCGAACCGCACGCGCGTCGTTATCACTTCCGGTGCATTCGCCTTCGAATGAGTTGACTCTGTTATCGGCGATGCTATCTCGGGTGTTGGTGCATGCGTTTTAATGACGGTATAATTAATTAATCCTCGAACGGCGCAGATAGTGAAACCATGGCGCAAATAGTAGAGCTACGGAAATTATGTGCCAGTGCGTCAATATCAGCTCGCGAAATGCGCCTCCATGTACTTAACGAGACAACGCGCGCGAGTCTGGCAAATTCAGAATGCGGCGGTATAACCAACGTATCGACCTGCCGGTTGTACATTCGCGCCGAGTCGTTACAAGAGAGATACCCATATGAGATACGCCCAATAGTGATACCTCTCCGATATCCTTCTTGCCGTTTCCGTGCAGCGCGATACTAAACGCTCTCTCGCACTGTTTACCTCGCACTATCTGTATATTGTTGCTTGGATTATCTGCACGGAAAGAACGGTTTTGCTGAAAGATCTAAAATTTTAGCTGAATACAGATCAGAAAAGTAATTTTGTTGAACCATCAAAATAATTATGTAGAACGTCCAAATTATTGTAGTTGCTAGAATATCAAAATTTTTTGCAGCATTGCTAGTTATTTTTAAGATTTCAATAAAATTTTTAAATCTCTCAGCAAAATTGTTCTTTTCTTTCAAAATTTCCAAAATTTTTGATCATCGTCTTGTTATTTTTTCCTTAATAAAAATAAGAAAGTGCACTGTAACTTATATATATGATTTAAAATTTTAGAGATTTTCATGCATATGTATATGCAATATATCTTGGTGATTCGAGATTTGCATTCTCCTTCAGCAACGATTTTATACGATACGAGCTATAAATATATGTTTTGTGTTTGACAAGCGCGCGTTTATTCGTTATTTTATCGTCATCGACAGCTACGACAAACAATGTGTCATTTCGAAATAACGTCGACGCAATGGCGCATTGTTCGTACATTTTCATCTATGGAAATCCGAGGGAAGATGCTTTCCTTCTCGCATGTTTAAAATTTCTTGTGAATCACAGTGCCTTTGTAATTTTCGCCAATAGATTCTCGTTGCAGTGTGTTTATGTTTGTTCTTTTCTTCCGTTTTCACCGCATGGAGAAACAGATATTGGCTATTGCATTATTGAAACTGGATCTCTCGGATTATTAATAACGAGAGACATAGTTATTACTCATATACAGCATGTTACCGTTACTGGCGATACATAATTACTTACCGACACACTTCATTAATCATTATCGATTTAATTTATATGCAACCACCGCTATTATTTTTCAAAGCTATGCGCGGATCTAATATATCTCCGTCAGCTTTCGATAAAATCGATATACCGATATACCGATTACGCTCGAGTCCATCTTTAGAAGTATTGTAAAATTGTTTCAAAAATCCTGAGCTGAGAGATACACGTGCGATAAAGGCGTATCAATGAGTAGACAGAAAAGCGACGAGTAAAGTAGCTCCGTTCTGTCGCGGAGGGGCAAGATCGCGGCAAGTCGGCGATCACGAATCGGCGATAAATCTCCTTCGACGCTCACAATCGTCACTGACGGCGATTTGGTGTCCCCGGTGTCGCGGGATCATGGACCCACGGGGGTCTCTGGAGGCGCCGAGCTACATCGGCGACGGGAATGTAATGCGGTCCACTGTGTGGAATGGCCACAGGCCGAAGGACGCGTGTCCCTGCTTGATGTTGATGGATAAGCAGCTCGCGCTCCGCTGATGCGCGATTTGTCATCGTACGGCTGATGTACGCTGTTGTTCTTTATGTCCGTATCCGTGTATCTTACTATTTGAGATGGACGCTGCCACTAGACTCTCGACTCTGTGCTCACGCACGTTTCGCCGCGTTCATTGCGTCCTCGGGAAAAGACGGTACGTGGGTGAGAATCTTTTTAGGAGGCAACGTAGTGCCGATAAAATATTTTTCAAGGAACTATTAAAATACGAAAATATTTGATCTTTAATACATTTAATATTATAAAATTAATATTAAAATATTTTAATATACGTTGATTTATAAGGTGATTTTTTTTTCCAAAAATTTAGTAATGATAAAAATTACGAAGCTCAGAAATATTAAAAATATTGATAAATATTGAATATTATATTACATTGAAATATTAGAAATATTGAATTTAAGAATTATAGAAAAATATAATTTTCTAATATATTTAATATTTTCATAAAATATACCTGCATTTTCTAAATGCATTGTAAATGTATGTATATATTAACATGAGATTTAAAGAGAGGCGTAAATAGAATTTTTATCGCCTTCACGATAGATAGGCGATACTCGGTTAGTCTATTTTATGTCGATGTATACACGATGATATTCTAGCGATGAAACTTTCATCCGATGAAAAAAGATCGATACGGCACGTGGATAGATTTCGTCAAGGAGCACATCCCTGTGAGGCTTGACGCGAAACGATGCCCTGTACAAGAATCTCAATTATTCATGACGACCCGCGCGCTCGGCTCTCAAGTGTACCCTTCACACGCGTTATATCGTCGCACCATGCAAAGCGGAAACCCTCCGAGGACTCTGCCTCCCGTTCGTTTCCTTTTGTTCTCTCCCGCGAGCGAATAACGATCGTCCGTGAAGCTATTCGCGCACGTCCGAGGCTTGCTTTACGTGCCAGTGAAATATCCCAAAATTATACGGTAATATCTGGCGGCGACATAAACGCACACATGTGCACACGCACGCAACGGGGTTGTTCCTGAGGGAGCGTCACCTGTGCGTCACGGAGAGGGGGTAGGATACGAAGATGCGAGGGCATCTCTAGGGATCTTCGCTACTTCCTTCTCTCCCTCCCTCCTGCGGCGAACATTTTCATAAACTCTCTCATAAAGCCTACTCGCATCCTGCCGTGTATCTCGCCGCCAAGCGCAAAATGGATACATTGGCATTAATTACGCTTGAATGGAACCGCGGAATGGTTCCGTAACTTTCCGCCAACAATCCTGAAATGCCAACAAGTGAAAGGATCAGAGATGGAGAGGAGTAAAGGATGAAGCAGATTGTACAGTGTGGTGAAACACAACCATAATGTTAAACACGTTGCGAGTAAACTATGATATGTGCGTGAATTTTGTTCACTTCAGATATACTTTCTAGATTACACATATTTATTACACATTTTTATACTTCTTTTCCATAGTTCTTTTTTTCTTCCAATAGCATAAATTTTTTGTTTCAAGCGTTAAAATGTGAGAATGTATTACTGAATGGCTCTGTAATTTGGAAGATTATTTAACATTTTATTTTTTATGACGAGTTAGTAATGTGAATTATTAACATCATGATATATTTATATTTTTACATATTTTATATTTTTTATATAATATTTATGTTTAAAACAGGTGTAAGAAAGAGAGAGGAGAGAAGGGGGAAGAGGAGAAAGAGAGAGATTGCTATAAAAAAATCTATTTAATGCAAAATATCTTTTTCCTTTGAGAATTAAATCAAATAACAATTAATTACAAATGCGCTACTTTAATAATTGTATGTAATTAATTATATGTAATTAATTGTATGTAATTAATTGTTGTGTTTTCACATACCGGTATAGTCTATTTGTTATTTAAATTGAATAAATTTGAATTTTTGTTTAAAATTTTAAACAGAAAAAGTGCACAGCGAGAATCGACTGTCAAAAATCTTGAGCTTAAAACAAACATTGGATATTAATCAATGAATCGTGACACTGAAATTGATTCGCTTGCGAGTTAGAGAAGAAAGACGAGTTCTCTTCTTGTAAATTATTTCATTCTACAAGTAATGAAATAGTAATGAATCAATAAATATAAATGATTATGGTCCTTGTCTCAATTCGTAAGAACGGGCACGAGAGAGTATTCGGAATTAAAAAAAAACAGCATTTTCATATATTTATTTATTTTTTGTTTTTATTTTTTGTTTTTAGTTTTTAGTTTTTATTTTATTTTTATTTTGTATGTATTTTTTTCATATTTTTATGGTATTATGCTTAAATATTGCTACAGTAAACTCAATAGTAAACTCAAAAGGAAACAAAATTTTACACACACATTCATTCTTTAATATCCGTCATTTTCATCTCACAAAAAATTCCCAAACACAATTGCAGACACTACAAAAAAGCTCCTGAACAATGACATGAGCACTCAATACAATGCCACGTGGCAGATTGTTCCACAATATTGTAGACTCGTGATATTTAGCGGCAAAAATCCTGAATGAGTTTCAGAATCTTTTGGGTGCCCGTCATACATCCATTACAATTTTTTTACATCTGTCTATTAAATGTAGTGATCAAGATTTTTCCTGGGGAACTTATCATGGAGTTTTATCCATAGGTAAAAACCAAGTAACGTAAAAAAATTACAGAGCTGAAAATATTTAAAAATTATTGCAGGATTTTAAGTTATTTTTTTCATATTTAAATCGAATAAACTTGGTTATATTTTAACTTTCATAACATTTATTTTAAAACGAATTTGCTGCTTTTAATATAGTTCCACCGCAATTCTTTCAAGAAAATATTTTAATGTCTCTATCTGTCATAAATACCCCGCGAATGAGATGTAATTAAAGTATCACTGATTTACGCCGACGTGCGAAAGTATTTACTATAAAAAGTTCGCGAAGTGCTGCGGTCTTTCTTGTATTTTATGACACGAACTGCTTATATGGCTGTCTACTGTTTTATGGGAGACCGCGGCGAGAGAGGGTGAATTCGTCCGAAATGCGGTAATGAAATGTCGTGCCTAAGACGCCATTGGATGACAAGACAACGCACTTATAGGATCCGCGGAGTATCAGGAGATTATATACGGATATGCATTGGTGTGCGTTACGCGACGGGGAAGCAACTAAATACTTACATAGACACCTGTGCTGGCCGTACTTACGGACATTTATACCTTCCTTCGGGGGTCCAGTCTACACTGAATGCGCGCGTAACGACCGCCGTAAAAACGTTTTTCAAACCTTACGGATTTCGCAATCTCTTTTACGCAATCTGCTGAGATTGTTTAGTATCGTCATCGTGAAAAGTGAACATTGCAATATAATGTTACGATCAATTTTATAAATTATCTTGCAGATTTGTCGTCAAATCATTTTATTCATCTGGAGAAAATACCCGGAGATTAGCAATGACTTAAGCGTTTTATTCATCATAAAGAGCGGATAAAATGTTATGATTCATAAATATTAATATTACGTAAATATTATCTAGTTCCAAACATTAATACGTAAACATCATTTAGTTCCTGCATTACATGGGAAAAACGGTTTTGTTGAAAGATTTAAAATTTTAGATGGATACAGATCAGAAAAGTAATTTTGTTGAACTATTAAAATAATTATGTAGAACGCTTAAATTAGTTGCTAGAATATTAAAAAATTTTTGCAGCATTGCTCATTATTTTTAAAATTCCAACAAAATTATCTCGATGGTTCAATAAAATTATTTTCAAATCTGCATCTAACAAAATTTCAAATTTCTCAGCAAAATCGTTCTTTCGTATACATATCGAATTGTATAATATAAAGATGTTTTATATATATATATATATATATATTTATATATATATATATATATATTTATATATATAAATTATAGTTATATGTTAGTTATAATTATAAATTATTACATAGAAGTTTTATATATATAATATATAACTATGAGATATGCACATGCAGGAACAATTCTACAACAAAAAATACAAATTCCAGCGCTGCATTGCATGCTCATGCTACGTCATATCGAATTTTCGTATTGAAATTTAATACACGGTAATACCCCCGAAATTCTCGGCGTAGATACAGGATTAAGCGGAAAGCTGGGAGGTAGTTCATATATACCAAGAATTCCATTACGAATAATCACAGATTAAAATTTAGAACGAATACGTGTTAAGGCATATCCATCAGATTCGCAATATGTTATTTTTTACGTTCGAAAAGATGAGAATGTAGAGATAGATCAAGAGTTAAGATGACATTCGAAAAAGAAATCCATTTTTATTATAATATTTACTATAATATTTATTATAATTTACATATTTCCATAATTTACATTCTAATTTACATTCTAGAAAATATTTCTTTCAATTAAATCAGTTTTTTGATGCAATCCATTTGAACGTTCAGTAAGGATAAAAGAAACAGAGATCCAGAGAGAACAGTGATAACATTTTCTTAATCCAATGCAAAAACTTTCAGACACATTTTGCAATAAGAACGTTTTCTCGGTATTATCTTATAATAATAACGAGCGTGCTATTAACGCAAATAGATATCGATAATCAATTTTAGGATTTTCGTTGCTAAGAAGTTTCTTCCATCTATCTCTAGGCTTATTTCCGTAATCTGCAGACAAGAATCTCGGATAAAAGACGGGAAAATGACGAGGAGTTTTTTCTAGAATGTTAACGTCTTCACTTAGATCGTTCTCGGGAGAAAATCATTTTCCGGCCAAGGGATTCCCAAATTCAGTCAGGAAAGCAGTGCAAACTTTTCGTGTCGAGTAATCGCATGTTACTACGCAATAATAGTTAGGTGTATTGGTCACACTCTTCGTAATGTTCGAACATCGAACGTACTTTCACACACTGGCTTAAAGGTAAGCCGAAACGTCTGTAATTATAATATATTGAATAAATTACATTAATTACTGCGCACCATCAACAGCGTGTTATAGCTCTCATTAAATCGAATGTATATTTTTTTTTATAAATTTTTACTATTTATTAATTTTTACAATATTTCTTTATTACAACTTTCGCTTACAAATTGTCACTTCGGTGTCCATCATTAACTGATCTCACGGCACGAACCTCGCACACATCTACTCCTCTTTTTGCAATTTGCATTAGCGCCTCTTAGATTCTATTGATATAACAGCGTATATACAACAAAGAGAGTATATTATATAAAATATATTAACAAAGATAATCGCGTATTACGATTTTTAGCGCGCTACAATAGCGTTCAGTGTATAATTACTTTTTAATTCTTGCTCCTCATTAAAAAAGCGATGTTTCCTAATTCCCGCTCATTCTTTGGGGTGCCCTTCATTAACGCGGCAGGATCCATCGTCGTCGGAACAAGCTGATACTTGTCGTGCCTCCACAATTAACCAAATTAACGGGCAATTAGTCCGGGAACCTCGGCACTCGAATAGCAGGAGCCAGAGTTTACCTGCCATCCCAGGACCCATCTTCTCTTCTTTAGCCACGTCATCCCACTGCTCGTCGTCAATTTCTATCCGACGTTCCATCATCTCGGGGCTAAAGTGTCGATCGAATTACATTACGGCTTGTAGACCCCGAGAAGGACGACTTTCGTGTTGCCCTCCATGCCTTCCTAAGTCGAAGACCCTATTGCATATGAATATAAGTGTATTATCATAATATCATGCCGAGGGGTGGCTCCTCTTCTGGTTGGTTGCCAGGGGAATAAAATCTCCGGAATCGCGTAGGCGAGGGATGGAAGTCTACTTTTACAGGATGTATATGAACGAAAATCCCGATGCCGGAATGCAGAATCGCGTCGGAGGAATGCGGATGTGTTTACGCGCACGTGACTGAATTTGAAATATCGCGATGCATCGTCATATATATTATACAATGTGAAATCCAACCTGTTAAATCCAAATAGAACGATTAAGATAATATAAAAGCATTGTGTGATATACATTGTGCCTCGAGTTTTTATTTTTTTATGGATAGTTTCTTTTTAACAAGAATTTAATTTTGACACGATAATTCTTTTTGAACTCATTGACATTTATCTCATCTTAATTGTAATTGTAACTGCAAGTTTAATGAAAGTAAAATTTTTCGAAATTAAAAGTTAAATATAAAATTCAACAATCTGTTCGCAATGATAAAAGCTTTTAGCTTTTTAATGACTCATAAATAAAATCCGTTTTTAATTACGTTTATAATTAATATGACATTTTGCTGTTCTTAAAAATCGAAATTGTGAAAAGCTCAATGTTACTATAATAGTGTGACGCAACCAGATTTAATTAATGTCAACGAAATGAGTATTGTACCTCTGACGTACTCGCTTAATTATCCTTTCTACGTCGATTCTACGGTATACATAGCGCCGGCGATGCAGCTAAGGGAATTGATTATCTCTCCCCGGGAAGCAGTTCTTCGAGCCGCTGACAATGCCATTCACGTCTCGATCGAGGTGTCTGTATTTATCCGCAGCCTGCTCGGATTTGTCCGTCAATTAACGACCGCTTTAATTAATGCCAGCTCCATCACGGCGTTGTGAGCTCGTTGGGATATAATGTCAAAGATTGACGACCTTCCTAGGAAGCCGAGGAAGAGATAGACGGTCGATCGACCGTCTATGATGACGAGCATAGCCAGAACATAATACAAAAAGGGGAAACCTGAAACTCCAGCAATCCCTTTACGAAAATTATTAAACTAATTAATCCAAAGGCTCTGATTAATTTTAAAATTAATTTATTTCTCTTTTTTCTCTAAATATATTCGAATATATTATTTTAATATAATTAAAGATATTCGATAATTTTAAGAAACAAAGCCTTATTATCGCTAATGAAAACACAGCTTTTATTTGCAAATCAATCTTGTATTTAACAAATTAATATAAATTATTCAAAATTAAATCTGCTTATTAATAATCATAAAGTTCTGAGATATAAATATAAATAAGTTCATAAAACTGTTTTTAAAGGCTCTACAACGCATTTCGAGAAAAATTGCGATTCTTTTTCATCATTTAGATCTCCTTGTCGATTGCGCTAACATTGATTGCAAAGTACGTTGATGCATGACGAGAAGCGTGCTGCCAAACAGCGGGAGACTGTTACCTGTCTTCGGGATAATGGAATAAATAAAGCAGGTTTCTTTTGACAGAAAGGAGAAGGGAGCAGAGCTTGCTCGTTCTGCGACCGTCCTCCCATTGTGTCAGCCTGACTTCGCAAGAATTGACTTCACCGGTTTATTACGTCTGTTCCCTTTCTTGAATCGTTCGGATCGAACACGGAGCCCTTCGATTTCCTATTCAAAACTTGCCGAATGGAGAGGAAAGATTAAACGGACATTCAATGTCGAATACGCGCGGCATCCTGCTTTCTACGGATATACAACATAAGTTTTAATTCGCATTCCATTAAAATGGATGAAATACTTAATAAGATAATAAAATATTGGAAATTTCCTAAAGATCACTTTGTCTTTGTTTCAATCTGAATAATATCTTTATATAACATTATAACAATTTTTTGAAGAAATCTTATTACAGTAGAATCTTTCTAATTTTAATCCTGCGGGACGATAAGAGCGGAAGAGCAAAAATTACGAAATATCTCTATCACAACACGAGTCTGCCAATCGCCATGTACTTGCGCGAACACAGTTACGCACTAAACTGTCAGACTATATGCACACGCATATATGTATATCATTTAACCCTTTAAGTGTTTTATTTTAATTTGAGAACGTGCATTTGTGTGCTTAATTATTTTTAAGTTGCGACGAGTATATTGCACATTTTTACACGTTGTACATTTCTTTTTATTTCAAATAAATTTTTTTTATTGTGTGTTTTCTTTTTTATGTCCTAAAGTATTTTAAAATGTGTAAACATTACAAACATGTTTTTTGTTTTACCTAAATTTTACTTTAATAGCAAGTTTTTTATTACATGACGAATATATTTGACATAAACATCGAAAGGGTTAAGGAAAGGGTTAATGGAACTGCCTATTACGATATGAAAGGAACACAATAATATCTGTAAAATACGTGTAAAGAGAATGTAAAGAAGTTAAATTTAATGAGATTCTATATAGAAATCATACAAAATGCTTCTGTTTATCTGCGTTTCTTTCTTAGATTAAAAAAAAAATTCGATTTCACATTGGTAAAATATAATTACAATTATTACAATTTAAATAGAATAAAGAAATATAAAGATTCATGTTATTTATATGAGTTTTGTATTTTAAAAAATCATTATTTCTATAATATTTCGTGAATACATTGGAGTTGAAAGTTTATATCCTTCAAGCTAACGAGAACTCGATCCGAGTTTATGCGGCATCGAAGGTATAATATATAAGATGGAATACAGAAGTGAGAACGCGGTTGTGGTTCGCAGTCGCCGTACGTTCCGTAGTTTCGGTGGCAGCAAATCGATGGCCATTACTTTGATAGTCCAGTTTTTAGTTAGTCTCCCTCCCCCCGTCGGGGTCCTTGCTTCGCCGGCTCCCAGAGAACAATGGGTCACAAATCAACGGCGGTGGTCGCTAAATCTCGCGAGATCCCATAGCCACGGCTACGTAAGTCCTAACGATGCGTGGAAGAAGGTGAACGTTTCGGTGCCAGGACATCGCGTCTTTTCTTTTCTCCCCGTGTTCGTGTTCCGTCTCGTTCGTGAAAAGGATTTCAGGATTAACGGCAACACAGCAGTTCCGTCGTATTATTTTCTTTGCAGCCAGAAGCGCAGAAACGGAAATCGCGATCATCGTCAGCTTTTCTTCTTTCATAGAATCTAATCACTTTACATTAGTTATATTCTGAGGTTAATCATACTTTTTGCAATGAAGCAGTCGTTGAATCATAATTCGTTCTTCTTTGTAGGATATAACTTACATTTGATGACGTTTGACGACAGTCATTTTCCTTGTTTCTTCTATCCTTTTAAAGCTATACATAGAATTTTATGCTTCTCTCAAAGTAATGTAGCAGACAACAGACAACAGTCCATTAGGGACGACGCGATTTTCTGGTGTTATAGCTCCTTGCGATTCACCTCACGGGTGTCTTGCTACCCCTAAACGTTTATCATTCTCCGATAAGCGACTACTCCAGGACACATCAGAGACATCAAACGCAGCTGGAAAACAGAGAAGCCTCTTCAAGGCCTCTTAGTATCTCTTTCGAGAACTCAACCATATCGTGTGAAGAGACCGATGTTGTCCTCGAGGCTGCAGGTAGTTGCGAAGCTACACGGTGAAGCAAGCATGGAAGGTGGCTCCCAACGAAGATAAAGGAAGATGGCGCGGGCGAAGAACACGGTGCATTCTTGCCGATTATCGTTATCGTCGATACGCGCCTCGCTACTGGCGGCTAGGTTGCCTCGAATGCCTACTCGTAAGCGGCGGAATATGGTACTGGGATATTACAGATACTCGTACGGCACAGGTATACGCGATGTGAAGCAAAAGAGGAAAAATAAGACGAAGAGGGCGGCACCCAGACGACGAGGAAGAAGAGGAGGAAGAGGAAGAAGAAGGGAGACCCCTGGGGGTTGCTGCAAAGCCGATACCATCTGATAGCCTATTTATCTTTCGATGCGCTTACCTTTGGCTCACCCTTTCCTTGCTGTGCATCAAGCTCTTTACTTGACACCTTTTCTCGCGGAGCTATTTTCGAGAATGTAATCGCAAGCAACGCTATTGATTCGAGCGTGGCAAATTTTGCATGCGAAATTCGCTGAACTCTTCCTAAATTTCCCACATGGACTATACAAAAGCTATCAAATTTTTGGCATCTTCGGTCGTCTGTTCTCTCGTCATATAGTTAATGTTAAAAATGAGATATCTGATTCTAAGCTTGTCATAATTTAAAATTCTAGTTATTTTAGTCCGAAGCCGCGAGTATGTATATCGAACGAGTGTTCTGATAGAAATAGGCACGCTATTCTTCTGGAACATAGCTAATCGAATGCGAGAATGCTTTTGTAGTTTGATTTGTATCTTGATTTGACATTGTACAAATACAAGCATGTCTATAGGAATTAATATTGTAGTATTCTATATTTAAATTTGACGTAAAAATTATGTTTTTATCTTATTACTAAGTTTTTGAATCCTAGAAATAAAATGATACCATATTCATATCATCATCGATTGCATTATAAATGCATTATCGATAAGCAGCCAATCGAAGTGGAGGAGGATAGAGAAAGGGATCCGCGGGTCCGAACAAACTCGATTCTATCGCGTTATGGGAGCGCAGCAGTACATCCAATGGCAGATCGATATCGCGGGTTTTAACGGATTTACGACCCGTGTTATCTCTCAAAGGTACCGACGAGCACGCACGCGCAATCGCTAAGATGGGATCGTTTAACGATTTCGTTCCGGAATCTTACCTGTGCTCAATGCCAGCGATTGTTCGACGTTTAGAAAGTACACGCCATAAACGATCTCAATTTCGATAACCGCTCTTTCCAGGAAATTCTTATTTTGCGTCGCGCGAGCAACAGCGAGGTCCCTTATTGAGATCGTACCAAACGTATTTGCATTGAATAGAATAGACGTGACTTTACATAAACACAGTGATATACAGAGAATTGGAAAGAACGGGTTTATGGGAACATAAATCTGGATGTTCTTATTTGATTTGTTATCCGATGCAATCTCTCATGTTGCATATTGACTTACCAGAAATTCCTGAAACTAGACGAAAGGGTCTAAATATCAATCTGTAATGATCTTATACATGCATTGAGAACGATAAATATATAACGCATACTATGAAAATGTTGCATGTGTGTGTTATGAGAGTCTTTTGGAAAAATAATTATTTTTTTAACAGATAAGAAGGGAGAGATATTAAAATGATAGAGCAAGATGTATGCATATAAGCGATAACTTCTCAGGCTCCTAGAGACTACGAGACTGTTAGTTTATCACCTGGAGTGTTATCGTACTTAGATGCGAAGGTACTGAATGGTATCGTCTCGTAGACGTGGAATCGTTATTTTCTCGAAAAATACATCGTTATTCCTCTCTGTCGATATACTTCGGCGGATTTCTTTATGCAAATGCTAATCGCCGTCAGTTAATATATCAAAGAGATCGTTGGAATGCAAGATTCGTTGCGACCTCGTTATTCATTTATCTTCGTTTCCTTCTTGTTTTCGCTGCAATCATTTATTTATTCAAAACTATTCTTTCCTGGATTACGAAGTGTCGTTATCGCACATCGATGGATCCCCGATGAATATTGCAACATCTTTTTGCCTTCTGGATGAAAATAATTTTCGTGTCGCGGAACAAACTTCGATTTGAAGTTGACAAATTATTCTTTGCATCGATAAGAGAATTGCGTTTCCAATATACTATTTTTATTCCGTTTAAAGCGTAAAAAAAGATTGTATAAAAGATTATAGTTTGAAGAATTTAAATTTAAATCAAAGAATATTCTTTAATCTGATTATAAAATGAAATATAATTACAATGTAATAAAAACATGGAAAATATGACATTGATATTTTTAGAAATAAAACACTCATACAACTTTGGTATTGTAATAATTATGCGTAAATAAACAATTGTAAATAATCCATTTAGGAATTAAATAAATGTTGTAAAGATATGATTTATTATATAATGTGTACTGTGCAAAGAGATTTACCGAAGAGATTTGCCAAAAAGTTCACTTGAATGATTTTCGTTATAAAGGAGGTAAACAATAAACTATATAATAGAACGAGTAGATTGTTACTGTAATGCAAACGTGCGAATCGGTTATAAACATGGTACATAAGGACAGCACTATGGCAGCAAAGAGGCAAATCGTCTTGTTAGGTCCTTGCCTAGGTCCTCGTATGCAATATCCGCTGCATATCTACCAGATATTGTGGACGGAAGTGCACCTTTGCTTATAAATGCGAATCAAGCGTCACAACACATGGGATATAAACCGCGCGTATGCGTGCTCTCGCATAATCAGGACTGTTCGCAGGAACAAGGAGTATCAATTGTACACGATGTCAAGTATGCACTTGTTTTTTTTTTTTTTTAGCCGGCGTTACGTCGATAAATTGAGCAAAACTGCGTATTTTTTATTGAAATACCAAACTAGTGATAAATATGGCGTTCAAGGGAAAAACTGTGATAGGAATGTGTTAAAATTATTTAAAAAATTTCAGTATGATGATACACATAACACATATACCATTGAGGCATGTATAGGAAAAACCAGGTTATCACACGGGATTGTTTGTCAAAAAGCTTATAACTCAATCAATATATACCAGAAAATTCTTTTCTTTATACTTTATACTTTAATGCTGATGTAATATTAATTTGTTGTGTAAAATGATTTCCGTCAAAAGCATCGCGTATATTACAATTGTTTAAAAAATGTAGTTGGTGAGTAAATTTTTCTGATCTTTTATTTTGTTTTTTTGTTAGTTTTTGACATTACTAATCGTGATTTCACTGTAATCGTAAAAAAAATAGCATGTCTTAGATAAATTTTGCTGTGATTGTTAATCATTATTGCAACAAAATTCGTGAATATAATTTCTCTTACTAAAAAACGATCTTATAGAATATTGTCCTAAATCATTGTCCTCTCTATTTATTCTTCGAGAAAGCCGCGTTTTCCATCTGGCAACACTGGCTTAAACAGTCGTTTAAAAATTATGTGAGATTAACACTCCGTTTACGGAGCGTGTCATTTTGACGCCTTTCGAATTTTATGAGCAATAGTTGTAATGTTATATAATCCTAAATATTATAAGTTTTAAATAAAAATTTAATATTTTATTTCATTTTTTATTTATCAGTTTCATGTTTAAGTTAATAATGTATAATTATGCTGTTTTTTGAAGAAAATGTATGGTTTTGTTCATGTGTCAAATTGACGCGTATCCGTAGAGATAGATATATAAGAAATGTCCGTAAACGGAGTGTTAAATTGTAATTATGATATAAAAACAAGAACCCGATAAAAAATTTTTTATATAAGATTTTATACAAGCGAGACGCGATAAACACCTAAATCCTTAAATCCTAAACCCTTGAACCCAAAACCCTCAATCCTTAAACCCTCAAGCCATGAACCCTTGACTCTAAATCTTTGAACCCTAAAGTGTTAAACCCTTGAACCCTAAATCCTCAACCCTAAACCCTTTAAACCCTAAACCTTTAAACCCCAAACCCCGCTTGTACGATTACAGCCACTAATACAAAATTTCGACTGGCATGACCTCGCATCTAACACCACTGAGCCCAGCATATGCTTTCCAACTCATTACGTTATCTTAAAATGGCCATAACTTATGAAGGAAAAATCGTACRGCACCATTTGAGAGCGCATTTTGAAGGGTAAGGATAGTACTAAATGATGAAATAGATAGAATACAGCAAAAAAATATTCTGCGTCCCGTGCAGCGTAATCTCAAAAGTAGTAAAAAAAGTCATTTTTCGTGTACATAATCTCAAATATCTCAAAATCCTGAAGTGATAATTCGATTCTGAGCTCGGATTCGGATTCTACGCAGAAAATCACTTCAGAAATGACCCTCAGCTGCTCAACAACAATCAAAACCCCTTTTTTTGCAGATCTGTGTTATCCTTTTAATTATTTTTTATATTTTTTTCATTATTTTTATTTTTCTTGTATCAAACAGTAATTTTACTAAAAAAAGAAAGATATATGAACATATTGTACAATATATAGACATATTCGTATATAATTATATACGTTTATATATGTTTATATTTATATACATTCTTATATAAAAAATTTTTTTTTAGGAAAAGAAAGACAGATAAAGTTAAAAACTCTGCTTGATATTCTTTTGAAAGCCATTAGGGCAGTGAAAATACATAATTTATCTATCCGATAAGCCGCATTAGAATTTATTATGAATTATCATGCAAATCGTTATTGAATAAAAATCCCTGAATATAACTATCAACCTTGGATTATGTGATAATCAATTTTGAATATAAAGTTAATTGTCACATTTTTACAGTTTCATTTAAAATTAAATAACTTATTTATATGATGATATGTATTTAACAGTAATATTTTTAAATGAAAGAAATTGCCATTCCAGTCAAGGCGGACCTCGGTGCTCAATTATTTCTATATGTAATTTAGACACAAATTTTCAATTTATTTTTAAACTGCGCGCCGATTTGTTTGTCGGACTTACAACGCAATTTTTTTAATTGAAATAATAATCTCACATTAAATTTTGATCATCAGTTCGATAAATGATGCTAACAGCATCTTAAAAATCTGTAAATAACTTAGTAATACATTTTTTTAATACCTAAGGTATGTAAGTGTATTGTAACGTATAAAATGTTACATCCACTTTTTTCTAAAAATCACTAAACAAAATTTGTGACAACAGTCCCTGTTTCCCCTATACAAGTAGATAATTGAAAAATTGCCAATGCTATATATTAGCGTACATATCTTTAATTTTTATGAGAGAAAAATTGATTAGAAAAACATTAATGACATAGATTTCCAAAATTTCGTGGATTGGATTTCTCGGATTCTGTAAAGATCGTTTATATATAAAAATTCTTATAAAGATCGTTTGCCGATCATGTGTTACGCAGGTAATGCGGTAATTTTTCCTGGCAGGAAATTGACCGGTTAAGCAGATTTAAAGCAGACAGATCATTGGAGATCGATTTTACTCCCATTAAATAGCCGGATTTACTTTTTATGCGGCCAGCGCTTTATTGCTCGTGAAAACGGCAAGAATGTTGCTTAGGTGTGTGTCATCCTTCCTCTCTTTCTTTACTTCCTAGCCGGTAGGGATTAATTTTATTTCAGAATCGTGGCCGAGAGAAACGTCGTTATTTGCATCTGTCGTACAACGAGAAAATAATCGAGGCGTGAAATTTCTGGTGTAATTTTAAAGTTGAACGATTGTATAATGCCGATCAGTGACATAAGCTGTGACTCGTGCAATAATTTGTGGCAATCATTCTTCTACCGATTGCACATTTTTTAAAAGAACGATAAGGATTATAGGTATTATAGGATTATAGATATAAGGATTATTTATTCTTTGTTAATTTATATTATTTATATAGTTCTCGAATATTTTTTATTATTTTATTTTACTTATACATAGAATATATTTCTTAATATTAATTTCATATCTTTTTCGTTTAATTTTTTTATTTTGTTTAATCTTCAAGAGACCTGAATAAAATAATAGAAATATACTTCGAAAATAATAGAAATATTTTTCTTTGACGGAGAAAACATGTTAATTCTGGTTAATGAAATTATCTAGGATTAATAAAAACTTTCTTAAGTCGCCTAAGGAAAACAGTCATGTAAGATCTGCGAGATGTTACCTGCTGGGTTAGTTGGGTTAATAGCAATTTACTGACTCAATGATAATACAAGGACAGGAGCAAAAACACTTAAATTATCGAGTTTATTGTTGGGATACTCATAAAATGCGACGAGAATCCCTGCATTGGTTTCTGACTTTGCCGCGAGTTCGAGTAAGGTAAATTGTAGTCTGAACGAAAATTCGAGTGTCCGCGTTGCTTTCATTGTAAATGCACGTCGTAAAGTGATGATTAAACGAAACGAAAATACATACATAGATCGTTCCTATGTTAATTAAATTAAACATGCCGAAAGATAAGAGACTTTTCATGTGTAGAATATGAAAATATTTGACTTAAGTTGAGCTCTCTTCGTATTAATACCCTCGCAATTTCTTCAAATCGTCTTGGCGTGTTGTTTTGGCACGGCATGGCATGCCGTACATTTTCGTTTCCATCGCCCGTTCCATTTCTCGCGCGGGTTGCGAAGTAAGTTTCTCAAATCTACCGTGAATTTTCATTCAGCGAGCGGCCGGCGCGGATTTTCGTGAGAACCGTCTCGAGAGGTTTGTATAGGGGGATACACCTGCAGAAAACAGGGAGAGAGAGACTGCCGGACGACCGCGATACATTTACAGAGATTTAGAGCGAGCGTAACGGTGCGACTCGACGTTGGATTTTGTCCGTTGGTCGCCTTTCCTCAGATCCTGCCAAGAAGGTTTCGTAAAACTCGCGGAGACGAGCAAAAGGAAGTATATAGCGTAGTCCTGAAGATTATCTTCCCTGTTATGGTCGTCCAATCTTTTCTCGATGTATCCGTCGTCTCTCTTTATACGGGTCCTCCTTCTTTACTCGCGCCTCGCGCTCGCCTCGCAGATGGCTAGTTTTTCATCCTCCGCGTTATTAACTCCCACACTTACCTCGTTGCGCCATATACGAGGAGAATGGGGAAGTACCGTGTTCCACCTTCGCTGACTGGATATATTCGCGTCGTCGAATTGACGCGGATGAATAAAGGAAAATGATCGATTGATGACTGTTGTGTAAGCGTCTCTGTAAATTCTCATGGTTGAAATATCACTATGTCAATATATAACTCAATCTAAGTAATTTAAATTACTAATATTTCAAACGTTGCATTATGACGAAATCTAAGTTCAACAGTAATTAATTACTTTCATTTGAATTTATTCCAAAGAAGATTCCCTTATTTGAGACATTCGATAATACTTTTGACAAACGAAATGTATCGTTTTGCAGGAGACTACATATTATATGAATATTTTATATAACTTTATTCGGTTTTTTTTTTATTTTAGTATACGGAACAAATTCTTTAAAAACAACGAAATATTATAATTATCAAAAATAATGTATCGTATTTCGATTTTTTTATTGCTTAAGTCGATATTCGATATTCACACTTTGCATCGCTAAAAAATAAAACGTTAAACTTTATTATTAATCCGCACTTTTTATTTGCAAACTTAATTTTGTTATCCACTGCTGGAGAAAACTGCCTGGAAGAAAAAAATGTGCTGAGCCTATATTTTTTTCTTCGAGAAGGTAAACTTGCTTCGCAAAAGGAGAAATGGTAATCGTACGTAACCGGGTAAATTGCCCGGCATTCGGAGATTGTGTGTATCCCAGACGGAGACGTTTGCGTCTTTAAGATGTTCGAGGTGCTGATTCGTAGCCGGGACCAATAATTTAAACGGTTTCGGGGGATCCCGGCAATAATTTAACCCGCTGGGGAGACCTGAACCAGCAGCTGCGCCACGACAGCAGGCACGGGGCGACGGAGTCGCGATAAACTCTCATAATTCACTTATGGGATATCCACGGCATATCCGCGTCTCAGCCCTCGGTCGCAGTCACGCCGCGCGTCGCTTAAACGCGCGCTTCGAGTCGAGGAACTCTCCATTGAATGCGAATGCGTGTTTCGTAACATTTGTACATACACACGCGCGCGGGCGCGCGATTATTCATAGGGCGTGCATTGTGCGCGCGGGACCGCGCGTTACGGGGATCCATTGAAAACAGAAGCAGTCGGAGGAACCGTGGTCCCCGAGGAGAAGTAGGGACGATTGAGTGCAACAACAATTTGCTTGTAATAATAACGATAAGAGGGAAGAAAATGTAATATGATATGATCAATATTTCGAATATGAATATTATTTTTATGCGTGCACATTTCTTTGACAAAAGTTTTCTCTTCATAAAAGTATTTTTAAACGTATCTTTCAAAGCTTCTTTAATTGGAAGATACAAAACAGTGTAAAAAAAAATAAAGTATTTTATTACAATTTAATTTGTTTTACGAGAGTCGCGATTTCAGTTGTAGACTTTAAAACCTAGGTATGAAATTGTTTAGATATAATATGTGACGTGGGTCGAACGTTCTATCGAGCTCTTTCTCGAGCCAACCTTGGCAGAAACAAACGGCGAACGTAAATTTCGGTATAACCTGCCGCGGGATAGACGGATAATTAATTCTACACGAAGCAATGCCGTAAAAGGGATGCGCGTAAGCTTCGAAGACGTCGCGAGGAAGTTAAAAAGTCTGCACGCGGCATAACCCATCTGGGAATTAATGGGATAATTGTGAACGCACGATGGGGAATTCAGTCACTGTCTGGCTACGCCGAAGCGCGCTTCGCGTCATTAGAATGCATGCGTGGTAAATAATAACGTCTTAGTTGTAAGAAATTATTAGAAGGAAATTCCCTTATGACCTATACTCTTCTAAATCTTAAAAATACAAAGAATTAATAACTTTGTATTCTTTCTTTTTTTTCTGCACATTTTACAAAACTTTGTTCCTGGACAATTGTGCTAAAATATAAAAATTGTACTTGAACTTTTATTTTTATGTCAAAAATTTGATAACAAATCAAATTTTTAGAATATGCACATATTTCTCAGCTGTCCATTTAAATACGACTAGAAATAATCTGCGGATGCAGTCTATATTTGTGTAGACGAAAAGAACGATTTTGCTGAAGTATCTAAAAATTTAGCTAGATATAGATCTGGAAATAATTTTGTTAGACTATCATAATTATTTTGTAGAACAGCTAATAGCTAAGTAATGTTGCAAAAAGTTTTGACATTCAACTGTTGGAAAATTTCTGTTAAATTTAACACGTTTCATATGCTCCAAACGTGTCTACCCAAATTTTTGTTAATTTGACACAAGATGAATATGTTAGAAAGTAACACAAACTTAATGTAAAAATTAACACAAACATGTAACAATTTAGAAACAATTTGTGGAAGCTTATTTTTTTAATAAAATTAACATTTACATGTATTATATTAAATTAACTCGTACATTCTTCTTTTATTCACTCATTTTAGAATTTGTAGTTCAAACTACATTATTTTTATGTTATTTGTTCATTTATTTATAAACTATGTTATTTCAACATTAAGAATATTAAATATTAATTTAATATAAAAATTTAAATAACATAATTAAATTAACACTCGATATGTTAAAAATTCAACACAAAAGTTTCAACAAGGATTATTTTTAAAACAAGTACAAAATATTTTTTATTGTGCAAACAGTTTGAGCGCCTTACATAATTATTTTGATAGTCTAACGAAATTATTTTCAAATCTATAGCTAAATTATTAGATACTTTAGCAAAATCGTTCTTTTCATATAGATATTGATAAATCATTTTATCTGTCTTATATTCGTTAGCGTCGACTTCATTTAAGTATCTGTCCGTAGAAAATTAATGATCTACACTTCAGTTAAAACGTGAGAATGTATTCTTTCGGGTACGTCGGACATCGTTGCGTTAATCCAATCAAGACGTCGATAGACACTTGCAGCTGTTATAATGATCCCTCATAGAGCCGAAGAGATACGTATCGACTTCTCCTCCTCCTTTCGAGCTGTTTCTATGTCGTGTAACGTGCAATCTGACGGCCGGTGATGGCCGGTGACGGTGGCAATAGTACGATGCTTGCACAATAGATTCGGTTTTGATACATCGCCATACGGCACAGGAGACCGTTAATTTCATGGCCTCTTGTTCCACAATGCTCCTCTATACACCCGCATCCCCCAATCTGCGTTTAGACTGCTATCAACTACTATTCTCCGTCAAATGTCGTTCATATTAATAACTCATCCAACCTAATAATAGCATTTAACGCCGCGCAGCGCGTCATTATCCAGATTTCAGTGCTGTCGACTCTAAGCGCAACTTGTATTAATTTATCTTGCTGCCGAGCGATTTCTTCGCCAACGAGAAACAAATGAGTCGACTGTTTATGAAAAAAAAGTTTAAGAATAAAGTATTTAAAGAATTTTACTATGCGTATACATATTATATACAGTTAACAGAATAATTTACAACGATTTTATGCATGCAACTATATTTTTGCACAAATGAATTGAATATTGCATAAAAGTGCAAATTTCATCCATTCAAAATATTTCTTGCATTTTAACAGATTATTCTGCGTATTTTTATTGCGTATACTTGGTGTAATGAACAATTCTAATTTTGCAAATACATTTTGGAGCTTTTACAAAATGTTATATGTAATAGAAGTTATATTAATTATTATTAGGCAAAGCTTATAATGCTGGGAAATAATAAATTATTCTATATAAACCATTCTTATATATAATTTTTTAGAGGATTAATAGACATTATTATTGTAATTTGCATCGAAGAAAAATATGTGTTGCACGTGTTACGATGACATGAAATTCAGGCATGTTCTGACGTGCTTGTGCAAATCGAAGACTTTGTTTCAGTCGTACATTCGAAAAGAGACACGCACGTGCTTCGACTTTGAAGTTATTCTACGCATGCCGAGAATTTCATGCGTGCACAAGTGACCTGACATTTACCGACATCGTTCACCAAAATGTTCCAGCAAACTACATGCCAACTACGATTATGATCATGGTATCGTCTATCTTCTAAAGTAGCTGCCACATAAAGTCGACAAATTGTGGTAGTTTTACAAATTAGCACGACATACTTTTAGACTTTTTATTATAATAAAATGGAGAGAAATATGGTTATGTAATGTAATATTTAAAAAAATTACTGTTTTTTTAAATTCTTATTGATGTTTACTTTGATTTGCCTTGATAATTTCTTAGAAGTATATCATGTAACTAGTCAAGGCTAGGTATTCTTCTTTGTTCGATTTTTGGGGTTCTGCCTACTCGAGCCTTCGGTCGAAAATATCTTTCGCCGCTTCGAACGTCCCAATTATCGTGCAACTCAGTAATAATCTTGGCTCGCTTTCTACGAGGTGTTCACGAATCCTGGCCTGATCGATGTTCATGTAAATCCGTTTCTGTTTCAGGAACAATGCCAACGTTGTCGTCCCGCCCACCGTATCGGCCGTGTCGAAGAAAGAGCCGCAAGAGAACATTGCCCGGATAACGAAACGGTATCTCGACGATAACATGCAGCAGGCGTGGATCAATCCTCGTCTAATATCGATGGTGAGTGAATATAAATGCAATGATTATGCGTCGGACCGAAAGTACGCGCGCGTGCGCCCATCCATGCCCATTATATTTCTTCGTCCGCGCGCGCTCGTACATACACGTGGGGGGATACGCGCGCGTACTTTCCGAGCCGGCCAACAAATTAGTTTGCGGCGGACTTCCACATTGGGAAAGTTTCGTGATTAATTTATTGGGCGGGAATGCGCGCACACTACATCCGCGCCGCTGCACGGAAGTCGAAACGCGGCGAGTTTCTAACTTGCCCGGACTATTTCTGCGATTTCTGGTTAGAGAGTCTCGGGACTGCGATATACAACGCGGAATTCTTCGGGGCATCAGCGATAGTGTGCTGGGATTTTCACGGCACTACTGTTCGCCGGAGGAAAACGTCTTTACGATATCGCATAACCCGTCGGTCGGATCTGGAATATGGCTGCGGCAAGCTGACGACAAATTTTTATGACGCTTTGAAACGGCTTACAACGGATTCCACGTCAAACGACTTCTCAATTTTGTGACAAATAGCGTTCGAAAGTCGATACGTTTCCTTTACGATTGAATCCGAAACGTTTACGAACGAACGAAACCCGGTTGAATGGACGATCCTAATTCTGATTTTTAATTTTAAACGTAGAATGATTATATTAGAATGGCTTAAGATTTAAGCTCTTCAAACTTGAAACGAGACAAAATCGTATTTACGGTAAACTGGTGTTCAACGAGCTTTATCGCTAGTAAGCAAGCGTGTTAATTTTAGAGTATTCATTTCTCATAGAAAAAGAGAAATCAAAAGAATCTTGATTAACAATCCAGAGTTTTTTTGCTATTCCGATGAATATCAAACAGATCTTATGTTTAAGATGTACAAGTGATCGTGTTGCTGAATATTGCGGAAATAAATCACACAGCATCAGGTCAAGTGTCTCGTTAGAGTTGCAACCGACCCATTCGAACGTTTCGTGCAACTTTAAAATCCGAGGCTGACTCACAGTCGACTTGATGCATCTCATTTGCATGCGACCTAGATATTTTTCGCGAAATGTAAATACAACAGTGGCGAATGAATGACAAAGTAAGACTCGCGCGAGTGGTCTTTGATTATCATTAAGATTCTCTCTCTCTCTCTCTCTCTCTCTCTCTCTCTCTCTCTCTCTCTCTCTCTCTTTTTCTCTCTCTCTCTCTTACATTACTTTTTGTTTTTTGGTGCTTTGATTCATCATTAAAAACAACGAGCGAATGAGAAAAGAATTGTACGTGATTCAAGAGCTTCTTTTCATTTTTCAACACATCATGTACTTCCTTTGCTTTTTCATTGAATCATACATTTTTCACAAATTTATATAAAGCTTTTAATTAAGAAATATGGAAGCGCGTAAATAATTTATGAGTGGTATGTGTTTTCATTCCATATAATTTACAAATCATTTATACAATTTTTTATTGAAGTATTTTATCCGAGTTTTTTTAATAAATTGATATATATTTGCTACATCGCGCAGAAATTAATTAGTAGAAATTGAACAGAATTTACTTGACAGTTATCTAAAAAAATACTCATCGTATAAAATAGTTATTTAATTTTTTAATAATGCTGGAAGAGTTAAAAAAGGAAGTCATTTGTGTATCTTCACGTATATCTATTTACTTCCACATGTAAATTCGGATTATACTGACACTCCATACAAGGTGACCGGTTATGTTGTTGGCGGCTCAGCGTGGCGCGCATCGGACAGGTAGAACGAGCGGACGGGTCATTAAGCGAGCCAATAACAAACTCGTGATCCACATAACCCTTCGTTACGTTCGCGGGTGCTATTAGCTCGTGCAAGGCAGCAATCATTGCCGGCGGGTAGGACTCGTTTTATAATGCGTCGAGATCCCGGTCGCGTCGTGCGAACTCATTATTTCCATTTCTTTTCGCCCTTTCTTCGTCCATCCTCCTTCTGCAGCTCCACTCCTTACTGCTCGTTCGCAATGCCTTCCCCGGTCTCTTTTTGCCTCATCACAGACCTTATGTAATGTCTCAGTTGCGTGTTTCCCCGCGTGCAGCTTGTTGCGCCGTTCATTCGACCGTGTGCACACCTGTGCGCGATAGCACGCGACGAGCCCTTTCGTCTTTGGAAGAGCAGCGTGAGGTGCGAATTATCGTGGTATAACGAATCGAGAATTTTGCAAGTCAGATCTCAAAAGCGAACGTTGAACTCAGATTTTACAAACCTGCGCGAAACGCTGTGTTAAAAAACACGTCAAATGTTGATATTATTGCACATCTCAGAAAAATGAAACGAAGTAAATTAGGTTCCTAAACAGAATTTCCGGTAGATTCAGTATAATCCAAATTTACATGGGGAAGTAAACAGATTTACGTGAAGATACACAAAAATGACTTTTTTAACTCTTTTATTATTAAAAAAATTAAATAACTATTTTAGACGATGTATATTTTTAGATAATTGTCAAATAAATTCTATTTTATTTCTGTTGATTAATTTCCGATGTAGTAAATATCTATCAATTCATAAAAAAACTCGGATAAAAATGCTTCGATAAAAAATTGTATAAAATGTTATATAAATTATTTGTAAGTTACATGAAATGAGAACACACACGCGCATACATAAATTATTCCATATTTCTTAATTAAAAGCTTTACATCTGTGAAAAATATATGACTTTTCCCGTGCTTTTTTCTATGAAAATAAATATTAAACGCAAATATTTAATAAATTAAATTATCGAATAAATTTGAAGACACAATATCTTTTGAAATATTTAACATGCTGAGATCAAATTATGCATAAAAGATAAATGTATCATGTACTTATATACAATATTGAACATGATCGAGCAGAAATGGTTCACGCGGTAATCTAGTTAACGATGATAGAGAGATCTGTTTCTATAATTAAGCACCGACGAGAGATTCTCCGAATCTTTTCACTTCCTTCCCGCATGCCTTTTCCTCGATATCGATATTGGCGCGTGCATTCATCGGCATCGCGAAGATTTACAATCGTTCCGTATTACTTATGCCCGGCAGGTTTATTAGCGTGATTGGTCGCTTTGAGGATAGATCATTGTGCGCGTAACCGGATCTCGGGAGGAGTTCGATATCTCGATCTTCTTGCCGATGGCTTGCCGCAAGCTCGAAAGAAGTCGTTTCTTCGACGTCACATAGTTATACCGGCACTTCGTCAGGAGTCAACGATATTATTTGTAATTTGTTACGTGGGTCGCCTCGTTACGACCAGCTCTAAATCCTTACGCTGCTCTCGGCGACGGGAACCCACCCTTTCGTTAAATACCGAGCCTTCGAGCGTAATCCAAACCTCGGCCTTAATGAATTTTCTGATTTAATAAGAGAGCGCGCGTGAATGCGTGACAACGAACTGCCCGACCGCGACGGGAGAAAAATCGTTTGCTAAAGCTTATACGTAAATTATTCACGAGGCACACTCGCTGCCGTGCTTCACGCGTAATCATTTCACTAATGATCCCGTTAAGTATTTGCATCAAAATCTTTAGCACGTAGCGCAATTTATATTTATTATACTAAATTGTAGCGAAACTAGTTTTAACATTGTGTTAATAAAACTAGTTTTAATGGATTTATTGTTAACATTTATATTTGTAGGAGTACAGCGTTGTATTCTCAAATTAAAATTTTACGTATTTATACTTAAAAGGTGTTTATACTTAAATTATTTGTCAAAAAGCATCAATTTCATTTAACGGAAAAAATTTTTTAATAATCATCTGCATTGAGAAAAGAATGGTAATAATCAAGCTTGGATGAGTCACTAATGTTTTGTTGAAATTGTTTTGACCAAATGTTTGATTAACAAAAAAATAATCAAAAAATTAACATTGATTTTGACCAGTTAAATGCTTATTTTATTTTATTTAATAATTTTATCAAACGATTATTATGTTTGATAATACTTATTAAATATTGCACCGATATACTAAACAAAATGCATTTGATACAAAGCTTTTTTTTCAGTGTTTTTCCAAAGTCCAAATATTAATACGCCACAAAATTCTCGACTATGTGCATAAATACGTGATTGATCATGAGATGTGAGAGTTAATTAAGGAACAATCTGTGCGGGAGATATTTTCCGACTCATCAGCCGTTTAATAATCCAAAAAATTCTGACGAGAGTTTCTCAAGAAAGTTTGCGTATTCACGTTACGGATGTGTAGTATTTACAGGATGGGGGAGACGACTTAGCGTCTCTCCCGACCAGTCTCCCGAAGTTGCCCTGCATTCGCCTTCTCTAATAACAATAATAATAAGAAGAGACGAAGGGCCGTTTTAATCAGAGGGTTCGTCCGCCTGACGTGATTAACTTGAAGGACCGAGGAGGTTTGAGGAAAGGGGCGCGGAAAAGGGCGGATGCCGCTGTCATTTCGGGTGTTTGTCATATCAGCGAACTGAGAGATTGCGTTTTGTCGCTCCGACCGGCGAATGGGGTTAAATCTTGAATTTCACGTGCAACTTGTACCTTCGATCGCTGTTTCTTCCTGTATCTTTTCATTGGTCAACTCTTTTGCTTCGCTTTTTTTCTTATTTTGTTTTATGCGTTCGAGCGTGGAAATGTTTTTCTTTCATCTTCGTTATATTTCGTACATAATTCAAGCATTACGTAGTATTAATTAGTCGAGCTTTGTCAACAAGTGTAAATAACTAAGTAGGGAAACTTTCCATGATTGAAAGACTTTCTCACACAATAATATTTTAAAAATCGGGTATTGAAAAAAAATGAGGTAAAGGTACAAAATATCTCACGCATTTTTAGGAACAAAGTACATCTATATATCATACATATATACATAAGCATTTCATTAAAAATATCTTCTGTTTTTAAAGAAGATGTAATTTTATTGTAGCAAGCAGAAAAGGCGGAAATGTGCGACAGCGCTACTTTTTCTTTTAACGCTGAAGTCACGTCTACAAATTCTATAGACAAAATTCTATAGACAAAATTCTTTTGTTCTCTCCTTAGTCTCTTTTCAGTGATCTTACGTTTTACTCTGAAATTCTAATTAACAAGATTTTCCTGTGGATGTACGAGAAGGCGCATTCTAAGTAACAAACGCCACGGAGCGATATCAAATACTATCAAATGATTCGATCATTTTTTATTTATAAAAAGAAAACGTAATTTCTTCATTTCTATTGCCAAAAATTATGAATGTGCGCGCGCGCGCGTGTGTGTGTGTATATACACATATATACGTGCATGTAAAATCTGATTTGTTTTCTAATATACTCTCTAAATAGGAATCAGTGTATTATTCACTGATTTGCAGTGCTATACTTATAACTGTGATTATTAGTGAGTGTTCACTATTTTTCAGCCATTTTGATTAAAGAGGGTAGTACTTTCACTGTGTAATCAAAATTAGTGTGTTATTACTGAAAGATAGTGCATATTTCACTGATTAATATAGTTATAAGAGAGCATAGCATTGAAATCAGTGAAATTTCATTGATTCCGATTTAGAGATATGTAAAAAAAAAAAATATTATATGTGTGAAAAACAGGATTATTTTAGATTTGTTCCTTTTAGAATTTTACATCTCTTAGCATTTTATTTTACATCTCATTAAAAAAAACATCTCTTTACCACACACACACACACACACACACACACACACACGCGCGCGCGCGCGCGCGCGCGCGAAAGTCAATTAAGTTAAAAGTTGCCTTATTTATTTAATTCATTCATATAATTTATTTTCTATTTTAATCTATTTCTATCTATTTTAATCTATTAGGTCCATTTTAATATACCAAAAGTACCAAATTAAAGTTAAAAATCTTTTTAACTCTGAAATCTTTTTGGAGAGATTACAAATATTATTTTTTGATGCTTCTAATTTAATATTTATACATGCAATGTTAGGAATATATAAATATTATTTTTTGATACTTCTAATTTAATATTTATACATGCAATGTTAGGAATATACAATCGTAACACCCTTTATCTGCGGTTTCTGTACTACGTCGATTAATCCCAACGAAACGAAAAAAGCTGGTCGTCGGTGAGAAATCCTTTCGTCGCCATCGGGGAATTTTCACGGTGAGACTCCTCGAATAGTATCGAGTGTCAGTACTTTTGTCGTCACGGGATTACTCGTCAAAGAATTTTTCACGACGAAGGCGATACCTTCGATCGGACGCGATATCAACGGCATTCTTGTAAAAGTCATGAGTTCGGAGATCGCTTTGCTTGTGTTTTATTTCCGGATCAACGGCGTTGCGAATGCGGATGTTTCGTTCGCGTCCCGGGAGAATTTATAGACGCCGTTATCGCGGTGGCTTTGGCTTGGTCTTCCGCGAATAAAATTATTCTTTCGGTAACTTCGAAATGGAAAACTGATATCATTTCTTGATAAACGGAAAGGTGAGAGTAAACGGAAACGCGAGAATAAAAATTTAAAAAATAAAATAAAATACAATTCTGACAATTCTTGGAAAAATAGCTTGTAGAAGTAATAAAAGTTTCAGACGTATAATCGATGTATCTCATAGAAATAATTGACTAATAATGAGATTAATAGTAATCTTATATCATTTCTACCCGGTAAAAAATTTTTCATTTGTAAGAATATATATAAATATATATATAAACATGTAAACATATATAATTATCTACAAAATATCCATATATACTTTTCTGTTTTGTAAAATTACTGTTTGATACAAGAAAAGTAGTAACAATAAATAATAATAAGAACACAAAAAATAATTAAAAGGATTTATATATATATATATATATATATATATATAGAAGCAATTTTTTTTAATTTTTAAAAATTTGATTTTTTGTAAAAGAAACAATGCAAAAATTATCCTTTTAATTATTTTAATTAATTTAGTATATCTTCTATTTTTCTATATTTTCAATAAATTGATGTTGATACAATCTAGAATTATCCGAAATTTATTCTTTGTGAGATTAAGACGGCAATATCAGTTGGTGGGTTAAAGCTTATTGAAGAAACTAGCGTGGCGTCGGAGACATAGAAGATAAGCGCGAAGCGAGATGGAGGATAGGAGGTTGCTTTAATATTCGGCTTTGTTCGCTTCATTAGCGCGGCACAAAAGTGGCTTAAAATAATTGAGTCTACGCGGGTATAATAGCCATTCTGATATCCCATTGTTGCCTTGGACTCGTGATTCGCGGCATTATCAATGGGTGCTTATTTCCTCATTGTGCTTCTGCCCATTGTTTTTGTTTAATTTTTCAACCCCGCCTCCACTTTCAGTCCCCTTTTCCATCGTCGCCATCGCGCATCCGGCTATGATCGCTACGCCGATGACGAAAAATTGATTTATCGTCGGATAACCGCATGCGTCTTAAAGTTTTTGCGTGCACGAGCATTTTTGCCGCTTTGCCGGCGAGGAATGATTTATCATCGGAAATTCCTTTATCATTCTTCTTGCTGATCTAGTCGGTACAACATTCTTAATTTTTAACCGTGAACCGTAAGAAACGGATTCGTAAAAAGCCGATGGCAACGGCGATTATATGCGGTGCTCCCCCTAGGGATATTGCGTTTCTTTAATCGCAACTTTGAATCTTTCCGAACCTTCGATTTTTCCGTAATGAAAATTTGACTGGTCGCTTCATATGTATTCACCATATATTTTTTTTTCACGTTGGATATCTTTATAACTCGGCTTCTAATCGAGTTATAATTGCTGTTATAATTATAAGTAAAACTTTGTTTGTTAAATTAAGATTTGATTGAAATTAATCTAGTTTATCTGTTTTCATTCAAATTTCAATTAACCACTTACTAAAGTTCAGCAGATTTCTACTCTCACGATTGAATTGCACCGCAAACTGTAGTGTGATGTGTAAAATTAGCGCGTGTCGTTCTATTTCCTACTTTCCTTTCCCATTTCTATTCATCCTGCCAGCAAAACGCAACGTTACACACTTTCGTACTGAACAGTGCAGGTCGTCACAAGCTCAACGCGGCGTGATGCTCTTACCGCGTTTAATTGAATTTTTAATGCGAACGTTTCATTTCGGCGTAAATGAAGACAAAGACCACACTTTTTTAATTATCACATTTCACGAGAGGTACGCTCACCCGAGGGGGATGTTTCTTTCTTGCGGGAGTGCCGCTGCCGCCTTAAGAACTGCTACTAGGTGGTGGAAAAAAAAGCAATCAAAATAGCACATTTATGAATTCGCATCTGTAATCGAGGTCAGAAACGCTACTTCTTTTCGAAAAGAAGTATGAATGAGCAATAATTAGGTGAACTACACTTCTTCCATCTCCTCAAAATATTGTAGTTAAATAATTTGTAATAATTATGTGAGTTGTAATAATTATGTGAGTAACAAAGAATAAAAAATTTATTATTTGTGGTAATATTATTTATACTCTATAATATTTTTTATATTATAATATATTAAATATTATGTGTGTAATCTTTCATTTTAGCGTTATATTCAGAGACAAGAGAATTATCTAATTTGTAAATTGAAGGAAAATTGAAGGAAACAACTATGAATTTCAATTTTATATTATTTTTAGCTTATCAAGGCAAAATTAATAGCAAAATTAAGATTGTTTTGTCTTTAGTACGAAATATAAAGTTTCTCTAAGAAAAGGACAGCTCCATTTTTGCTGCTTCGAAAATTCTTTGTTTCTCGCGATAGTCTAGCGCGCGACTAACATTTCTTGTTGACTTTTCTCGATAATATCCGGCCACTCTGCCGACGGAATCACCGAGTTTATGGTAAATTGGGTGAGGAATTCTTATCTTTTTTTTGGTCCTCTTCCGCTTTCTCGTTCTCGCGGCTTTTGTTTTCTCCCGCCCATTATCCCTGCGCCATTCTTTTTACACACCTCCTCGTTTATCGCTCATCCTAAACCTTCATGCGAAGGTATCATAATCTGTTTTTATATTCTCAGACTATAGACATCGTTATTGATAATCAGGTATCATCGAGATTGTATTAGTTTTAATCTCCGCCGTTATATCGGGAAACGAGATTGTTCGCTGTCGCCAGAAGGAGAAGGAGGACAAGTAATCAATGAAACTTTAGATTGATCTTGTACAATTAGCGTCTTAGAATGCACGCCTGTGAAATTCGCGTTGACGTTGTTTTCATGGCTGTACACCGCAGAGCCGCTGTTCGTTGACAGCTTTTGGATTTTGGGGTAATTAATAACGAGAAGTCGTGCGCAGGACTAGGGCGTGTAAACTTACTCCCTCACAGCTCTTCAATCCCTTTTCGTGACGGCTGGCAACATGTAAATGAAATACGGAGGCGAAACGTGAATTCTTATGATTTCGTGCATAATATTGTTTCAACAAGCAATAAATTCAATATTGGATATAAAGATATACTGTTAAATTTGTAATGTCAAATTATATTCAATTTGAATTATTCTTAATCATTTCCTAGGTCGCTACTGCTCAATATATTAATTTAACTAAAATAATAGAGTTAAACAATTTAATTCAAGAAATTTATGAAATTGGATTTAAATTTAGTTTATTATTTACTAAGTGCATATGTTAATATAGATTTTGTTTACTTGGAAATTAAGCAATTCAATCATAGAAATTGACTAAATGTGATTGTTTTTTTAATTACATGTTTTGTATTAAATTAATGCATTTTGACACATATGAAAATAACAAAATGTTATTTAACTTAAGGAATTGGTTTAAATTTGCTCCTTTGATATTTAACAGTGTATTGTTTAAATTCTCTTGTATTTTCAAGAATATTATTATATATATTATATATTGTAAGATAAATTTCTTATTGTGTGTTTACATTGATTTTACTATTCTTTATGTTAAGAAAGTCTTCACAACTTGAACGTATTTATTTTTGAATATTCAAATATTTGTTATTTTTAAAAATATTAAAATTTTTATTGAAATAATTTTTGTGATTAATTTTATTGTCATTACAGTATTCAGTAGACAATATTCAATAGATAAAATATTCCTGATAATTGAAGTAACTGTTAAGAAAATCGAATTTTGACTCGATATTCGATTCGTAAAAGAACGCGGTAGGAGGTTACAAGATGGTGACATGATTAATATAATCCGCGTCCCGAGGCGGGCTCTAATTCGTTCAACGACCGATTGATTCTCGACACGCTTGCCATAATCCAAACGCCGCCGTCGGCGACCCCTCGAGAAATCGTCGTAGAGAAACTTTTGGTCCCCCTTTCGCAGTTCGACGATTCGCATCGGAAAATCAATCGGGACGATCCCCCGTTTGCCACCGTCGCGGAAATACGCGGCCGTGTCGCTATTATTCAAGGACGTCATACATGCGACACCGCTATAATGCCGCGGATAACACCGCGGAGTTATATCGCGAGAGAGCTGTGTGCATGCTCGAACAGTAAGTCCGCGCGTAAGGGTATAAGGGGTAATATCGCGGAACGAGAATACGGTCCGCAAATCCCCTATGATCTCCTCCTCAATGCGCAGCTCGGCGTCTTATGATACCTACCCCCGAGCCCCCTGTGATCTCGGTTTAATATTTATAAACCGGATATATCGTGGCGCGTACCTGCGCGCGTATACGCGCCAGAACGAATGGTGCACTTGCCACCAGAGATTGACTCGATTTCGCCCCACGTTTTTCTAACGACGTCGTTGAAACCCTTAGCGAGTGTCGACGCGGTGAGATTTACAGACGCCGATATCGTCCCTCTTTTTGTCTCGCTTCTTACGGTATGCTCGTAACTTCATTATTTATTTATTTTACTGTTGGAAACTGCGTTCTTTTGCTTTTTAATTATGCACTTTGTACTCATTGACACATAATCGAACACTCACTTTTGAGAATCGTTGCGTTGTTCGAGCCATTCAACTCGATGAAGAAATCGCGATTACTTTCGATTATGAAATTAATGTCGTCCATTTGCGAATAGGGATGTGAGAGATTCGAAGGCGGGGGAAACTCGGCGTCGCGCGACGCAACTTTTATGATGGCTTCCAATCTCCAGGAAACGAATTTCCGATCTTGCTCTTGCGCGCGATTTCGTGCAGTGTCAACGACGCCGGTCGCACCCCTAAAAAGATTCGGGTCATTTGGTAAAGTGCTACTTTGTGTCACATAAAAAAAGCGTCGACGTCCCTCACTGACGGGCAGTTACTTCCCAGTCAGCGTTTTCCAATGGCCAGGACCTTCGCCCTCCGCGACGGCGGAGGAGAAAGGTGGAGAAGAATGGCTCGGAAAAGCGTGCCCTCCTCAATTTCGGGACCCGCGCTCTTCCGATACATTTACGTTCAGGAAAGCGTAGTTTGCAAACGTATCTTGCTTACAATCAGTTTCGTTAAGCAGCTATCTGATTTAAAGTTCACAATTAGATGGAACGTAAACGCCGATAAAAGATTACAATAATGACGGAATACTTCTGACGATACTCTCATTCTGACGTTTTCAAAGTCTCTTGGAATTCGTTTGGTATTATACCCGAAACGCGGTACAGAGCAAGAATGGATCGCTGTCTCGACTACCGGTATCACAAACTCCCGCGGGAAACTTTTCCGGAGTTTCCCGCCGTGCAATCGTAACGACATACCGGCGAAGATGGAGAGAAGGGAAATAGAGAGAAAAAGAGAGAGAAAAGGAAAAAGAGATTAGGAAGGAGATGCAAAAAAAGCCGCGTGGCAGCTTAATCGCTTCGGAAATGCATAGTGCGTTGTCGGGGCAATAAGTTATCCGTGTCAAGAGAAAAGATTGGGCATAGGGTGGATTTCCGCGGGGTTGGATCGAAAGTGAGAGAATGGGAGGAGGAAGCACGACGTGGAGCGCCGTTAATTTATGGACTTATTTTTCCCGGCATGCGGCCGCAATTAATCCTGCTCTGTAATTGCTCCCTAACGCGGCTCGCGAAAGCCTCTTTCGAACTTAATCGAAATTGGTCGTAGCTGTCGTCGGGCAGTCTTCCTTTGACGAAAGTCGTTCTTTCTATTACAGACGACAGTGCTGAATAATTGCCGAGAGTTAAAAAAATAAAAAGTAATCAAAAAAACCTTTTTCTCTCTTTTATATTTAAAAATTTTATTAATTACCTCCCCCCCCCCCACACACACACACACATTTAACATTCACCAAAAATATTGTGTATTGCCTTCAAAGCTATGGAAATATCTCAAATAAAAGACTGACTGCATGTAAAATTGAAACTGAAACTAATCTTTCAACAATTTTCGATAATGCAAGCTAATAACGATAGCACTTGGAAAGAACAATTTTGTTGAGGGATCTAAAATTTTACTGAATACAGATCTGAAAATAATTTTGTTGGAACCTTAAAAATAATGAGCAACGCTGCAAAAAATTTTGATATTCTAACAACTAGCTTTGAGCGTCTTACATAATTATTTTGATAGTTTAACAAAATTACTTTTCTGATCTATATCCAGCTAAAATTTTAGATTTTTCGGCAAAACCTTCTTCTTTCCGTGCATTATATCCAAATTTGGCTTGCTTGAAAAGCGCAAATGGACGTTCCTTGAAGAGATTTCTCGCTGCGTATACGCGAGCGCACACGCGATGCACAGCAACTCTATAATTACACGCGCGCGGTTGCCAGAGACGATAAGGATATCCCCCATAATAAATCTCCTGCGGTAGCGTAGTGGACGGGCGTAGAGAGTTTCCAGTTATCGCCGAGAAACGGGCGGCCTCACCGTCGAGATCTCTCGTATCAACGTACGTGCGAACCCGCTCGAATTAATGAAGTCTCTCGGGTCGAAAGCAAGTGTATCGAGTTGCAATCTCATCCGGCTGCGCATCGGCTTCTTTTTCGACCAACTGTCTGACGAGAAACAAAGCGGTCGTAAATCCTACCTCGCCGTCCACCTCTGGAACTCCTCTTACTTCCGGAATGGTGGCGGGAGTGTTTTGGGCGGTTACCCGCCACTCGCCGGGAATATATCCGAGATTCGCGTATCTTTCCGCCCCACTAATTTCAGGGTCGGAGAGAAATGACCGTGAAACAGCGAACGATACGGAGGAGCACGGAGATCGTTAAGTGTATTAGGAAACTGTTACTCTTGCGACAAACCGCGTTTTGCGTTCCCTCGCGTCGCATTATGGTGTCTCCGAACGGATAAAGACAGAAATGGAAACTTCGCAAGTGTTTCGATAACAGGATGCAAATTTAATATATATGATTAGAAGAACACAAAATTTAAATTCCAAAATAGAGTGCATTATAAAATGTCTATCTAATATCTATTTTAGCGTAAGATTCAATATTTTATTATCTTCAATTATTTTGAAGTTAAAATTAAAAAGTATAATAATCATATAGCAATTAAAAATGTTTTTTTTTTAGGAAAAAACCAATAAAAAAGGTTAAAAAGAAATTGTCAAATAAATTGAAAAATATATTTTTCCTCCTATATTTTTTCCAAATAAATAAATATTATTTATGTAAAAAAGAAAAAAAATTTTGTTTATTAATACTACATTATAAAAAAGTATGCCCCCCCCACACACACACAGACACAGTTGAGACGTATCGAAATTATTTCTACCTATTTTATTAAATGATAAAAAGAACTGCAACAGACGCTGTACAATTTTCTAAGGTTGATATTCCTGTCGGAACCTTACGAACTGCAAGAACTCTCGTTTTTCCGTGAGGTAACTTCCTCCTTCTTATAAATCATACTTCTATTCGGTTGGTTAACTCGAGTTGCTTGCCGTATCCGTTGACGACCATTCCTCCGTATCCTGCGGCTATGTTTATGTGCCATTTGTTGGGAAAGTGAAATAATCGTTGTCGTTGTACTTTCCTTGTCGGCGCGCTTGCCATTTTCCTTCCCCTTGGCTACGGTTGAAGCAATCATCCTATTTTTCCGTAAGCCATTTCATCCATTTCTTGATTTGTCGTAACAGTTTCCGTTCTTATTAAACTAGTTAGAAAAGAAAATAATTGTCATTTACGTCATTCTCTTGTCAGCGACTTTTAAAGCTCATATTTTATCAATAGAAGATAAATATTTTTATTATTTTATTATATAATTATTTATGAAACTTTAATTTTTTAGAATCCATATTATTAATAAATTAAATTTGTAATTAATTGTTGTTAAATGACAAAAGTTTGATAACATCAGAAATTATCAATATTATAAATATGTGCATTTTCACACAGCTATCAATTGTGATACATCTGTGATTGTATCGTCGAACTGAGAAAATTCCAAAATGATCGTAACGAATTGAGAATTTTAAGCATAAAATTCTTCTCATCGTTTTGTAAAATGATATTCAGTGATTCAACAATTATTCTATTATATTTTGTGATCCATTATGCATCGCGGAATTCTCGGTTGCACGTGCGCTCCAACCAAAGCGTCAGGCACGTTATTAGCGCATAATGCGTGCGATAAATGATTTTAAACGAGTTAATATTCGCAATTTCGATATTAAACTCTGCGTGACGTATCGGAATTCGTTATAGGGTCGGAGAATGTGCGCGGGTATCGACAAAACTTTCTCGCTGTTCTCGAAACGGCCGTGGGTGCGAGGGCCCTCGGACACGATATATTGTGGTCGGATCGACGTGTGCTCGTCGGATTTCCATGTTCAGGAATTTCGGCGGAATTCGCAACCTGTCTCATTTGCGACGATTTCAGCCACTTTTTCCGTAGCGCCGTTGCGGTTTTCTCTGTAAAAGCTTTACATTCTTCCCTCGAAATTTGGTCGTTTTTGTCACGACGCGCGGTATCGTTGCTTAATTTTAATACAATGAACAGCAAGCGAGAATAGAGCTGTGCTGTCTGTTCATATCGGGATACATTTTCGGGGTTTTGAAAATAATGCGTTTTTTAAAAAAACATTTTTAGTTTATTACTACAAATAAATTGCATTAAAAAAACGTAAATTATGAGCAAATAAATTTGGACAATATATCATGCAGTTACCATGCGTAAAGACATTACGGTTTAGCATGATTATGCTTCGACACACCTTGACAGTCTCTAATATGAGAATATAGAAATGAAATATGCGTACCGTAATTCAGAAATATCGAAGCGTTCGAAGGATCCTTTGGCCTTTTTCCGTTATTTCCACTTTAATGGCGCCGGGTCGTGGATGTGTGTAAATTTCAGAGCGGCATTTAAGAACGCATATTCGCGGTTCTCACGCTGTCGGCAAGTAACTGTATGCACCCACTCGCGATTCATGGTGTGTTATTGCATATGTTTCGTGAGAATATCTTTCATACTCATTTTTCGCAACGCGAAAGCAGTCATGCTATAAATCATACCATTAATTCACTTTTATCAATAAGCAACGTTCTTAGCCATTGAAATATTGAAATTTTGCTTTGAAGAGAGATTTTCTTCTTTGGAAATAATTTTTTAATATTTGATAATAAACACGAAAATAGACGAACCAACAAAAGAGGAAGACGCCGATAAACATTGTTGTTTAAATATTAAATATGCTTATGACTAAAATATTCACAATTTTGGAAGACACGAAATTCTACATTCTTTAATTATTTCTTTAATATATCTATTGATATATACACAATTATTTTTAGAAACGAATTATTTCTTTTTACTTTGCTGTATTATGCTTTATAATTCGGAAATATATCGAAAATGAAATAATTGATCGATTATTTTTATTTGTAGTATTAAGTAGCAAAGCCGCACTAATGTGATTTCATATACTGTTAGTGTATATATATATATATATATATATTTAAGATATCATGTCAAACATTTTTTAACCGTAATGACACCGGTGGGCAACACGATACGGACTCGAAGAGAGATTCCGACGCTCGTCACTGGGGGATGGCCTCTGCCGCTCCACCCTCTCACAACCGCGGAGTTGACGGCTGATTGAAAAGTTAGTGCGCCCCCAATCGAGAAGATGAGTCCCCGGAATCAAATCACGGCTTCGACGAGGGTAGATGCAAGGCGGGGTGAGTCTCTCATGCCGGCGAGAGAGAAAGAAAGGGTCGTATGGAGATCGTCATGGCGCCTGTCTCCCAGACCATTAAGCGGTATTGGAGCTCGCTTCCGTCAGGAAGATCAAATCTCCAGCGACTCGTTAGAAATGAGAACGACGTCATTCCTCGACTGGTGCATCCAGCGCTCATCATTTCGTTTGCGTACGCGAAGTGTCGAGCCTCCATGAATTGACTGCTATCGATTTTACACAGAATCTGCAAACGAGAATGCCATCGGAGTAGCAAAATAAGAAGTAGACACAATTTAAGAACTCTTTTTTAACAGTAAAAATAATAATATTTTATGTAATCATGTAATGAATGCCAATTAATTCGAAATTCGAGCCTAGTTACGTCATTATATAATATAACTACGCGTGATAATAAAATGGAGAACTTGGTCAATGTTCTTCGTGTCTGATCATTTTTCTATTTAATTTTCATACGCACGTATATAGTTTGACTGCTTTAATTATAATTTTAAATAACAGCTGAATTTTTCTTAATTGCTCTGACAGGATAATTAAATATTACATAATTTTTACTTAAATATTACTTTGCTATTTAGTAATAAATTTCAACTTGAGATTTTTTTTTAAGGCGCGATAAAGAACAGGGTACATATAGAATCGTTTTGTCCCTACGATATATATCGGAGGGTTAACCGCGACTCTTATAGCCACGTTTGATCCCTCGCACGCGTCGGTCACGACTCGATCACGTACAGTCACGAGAAGCCACGGGCGGCCACGCGCCGCGGTTAGCCGAGAACGGAGGAGCGCGTGTCAGGATGCAATTTGTCCGAAATGCTTTCGAATCGCGAGAAAGGGACCACCCGGATCGATCGCATTAACGACATTTTTACGTGATACGCCGCCGCGGCACGCACGCGAGTCGTTGCCACAGTGTTGTGCGCGGCGGAAAGGAAGGAGCATTTCGCTCGTGGGGCTCGAAAAAGCACCGAGGGAGAACGCCGCGCATTTAGCTAATCAGATTAGCGGTGGTAATTAGCGGATCCTAGAAATTCGTCTGCACACCCCCGCGCGCCGATAATTAGCGATAACGGTCTGTTAATTACACGCGTTAACGAGAGGGCCGCTCGCCACTACATCGCCGGCTCGTGGCTTGTTTTCTGATAGATTCACGAATCGCGTGGCTGCAATTTTACCTCGCGCCGCGTAATTAATTGTCATGAACGTATAAAAACCCGCGCACTCGCCACCATTACTTCCGCTCGAGAGAATCGCGGCGGGGCGTCCGTAGAATGTCTTCCTGCTCGTTTCCTTCCTCTATCAAACAGGCGATGATAAACAAAGGGAAATTATTTTTCCTCCTTTGGTTGGGACGATCTCTCGTTCTGCTTTATTATGCCGTTGTTGGAGATAGGTCTGTCGCATCATTTTTCTTTGTGCATCAAGAAGTTAATTATTCTGCCTAATTATCACGCGCTGCTACAAGACTTCGCGAATAGTGAAACACTTTCGTCAGCGTCGATGAGAATCTTTGACATGCATGTTGAAAATATTTCGTGTCTAATTAATATTACTTCCGTTTTTACTGTGAATCTCAACTTCGTTGTAACTTCGCGAAGAGCTGATATTTTTTACGAGAAAGCAGAGCGTAAGCTTGTTCGCATTTGTTAGATAAAATGAAAATTCTCTCCATGCAAGTTTTCGGAGCTTAAAACATTCATGCACGTCGCGTTGTCATGGGACGGAGGGAAAAAGGCGAGCTGCTTCGTTACGAAGGTTGTTCGCACATATACAGCGCGGCATCTGACGTCCATTATGCACCAGTCGCGCGCATTAGGCGAGCATAATACGTGCGGAAAGACCTTTCTTTTATGCAAGTCTATCCTTCTTGAGCGCTGCTCAGGAAAAAAATAGTCGCTCCGAAAGAGTGAAAAGACACAGTCCGTCCCGAGCACTCTCCGGATAATCAAAAATAAAAGAGTCCACAATTATTAAGAGATATGAGAGCAGTGTTCCGAGACGAAGCGAATACGATTACGAAAGACGATTACGAGCGAATAAAACGAGTGTATAAAACATGCGAATACTTTCCCCTATTTTTTATCTAGTCGGTTGCCTTAGATTGCGTCGAGAAGAACTCATGTGTTTTTACGGGAGACATAAAGTTTCTTGTAAAAGTCCTAACCAGAGTATCTTTACAGCTCAAAATAATATTTTGTAAATACGAAAAAATATACAAAGTTTCATGCTTGGCACGAATAGCACATCGAGGAATAAAGGGCGTAAGAATAAAAGTGCAATATTAAGAATCGCTTCAATGACTTTGTTTTAATGTTTCTAGGATCGGTATTCATAGTCGGTTCTTATATATAAGATCGTCTTAAGTACAGTCTCAAGATGTCATAAGCTCACAGAGCCGTATTAATATTTTAAGATATTACTTGATACAATCTTGAAATAAGAACTGACTATGAATACTAATCCTAAATATTTGTTTCTCCTTTTTAGTTTAAGATTTATCAAAGCTCGCGTCTTGCAAGAACAAATTCTTTTTCCACAATTTCTTATCAAGCTTCCAATAATTATTAGTCACCTTGATTTCGTCTTTTATATTTTTTGCAAGATATATTCCGTTCATCAGATCAGATTCCGTTTTAATTAAATCGAAGTGCGTTTTAATTAAGGATTTATAAGCTCTTTTGATATTATGCGTCCTCCCTGGACATGTCAGGGACCGGAGCAATTCTTCCCGTCCGTGATGTACAGGACATAAACCATTCCAGCTTAATGCATCCGGAATCACTCCTGTCGCATAGAGAGCCATGAATGATGAACTAGGATCTGGATGGATGCAATGGGCAAAGAAGCGTTCCGCAGAAATCCGCAGTGCGCTTTAATCAATGCTAACAATCCGTTTATGGCACGAAGGGTCGAAACGCGTTTGCCAAAACCGAAGGGCGAGGATAACCTTTTCCGGGTTTGCGAGGGTCAGTTTTTCTCCTGCTTGTGCACGAAATTGCGTTACCGAAGCGAAGCTCATTTCATCGAGACGACATTGGCATGTTTCATCCCTCGTCTCGAAAGAAATCATCTCGTTAAGTTAATGTCGGCTAAGGGAAAACCGACGAACGATTGCACTGATATCTTTTTTCAAATCATCAAACAAATGAATACATTTATAGAGTAACATTAATTAAGTGACAAATTGAGAAGCAAATTAATTAATTATATAAGTAAATATATAGTATATTATATATAGTAAGTATATAACGAAATAAATATTAAACATTAAAGAAAAAGAAAATTAATTCTTTTAACTGACGACATCAGATGTTACAGAATTTTTATCGACGCTCAAGCTGACGTATAATCTGTTAACAATTTAAATTCCCGTAATTGAGCAAATTTATATCTTTGCAAGAAGTTGAAAGCTCGATGACGATCAAATTAACGTGGTTTATTAAGAGCCAATTAAAGTCTGAAGGCGATTACGTTTAAATTTATGGTTCGTTAGAGTTAATTATCGCTCGTTCTAACCATTATCTTCATTTTAATGTACTTATTCGGTAAATAACTGTCTCAATGATTGTTTTTTCCGCATTAGATAAGTTTATGTCCTTTTTTCTGCAAACTCTCTCGCCTTATTTTCTAGTTGCTTTTGTTCTTGGTTTCCTTTTCCTTCTTAACGCCCCAAACAGAAACCAAGAAGAAAAAAATTATTTAGAGCTGAATAAATATTACAATTTTGATGTATCATATGTATCGATCACTGATGTAATAACAATATAGAAAAACAATAATAAATAAATGCAATGTGAAAATCATAGCAGTTATTAATATGCTATAATACCATATATATATATACATATACATATATATATATATATATATATATATATATATATATATATATATATATATATATATATATATATATTGCGTGCTTGTTTTTTGTAATCATAATATATTTGTATGGGCTGCTACATGATAGCTAAATGAATGATTTTTTTGAGATACAGATTTTTTTTCGTACAATTTTCTTTTTTAGATTAAAATTATTTTGAGATATTTAATAAAAAAATTGTCCGCTTTGTCGCATGATTTAATTCTCATGAAGATATAATACTTTTACATAGATATACTAATTGATAATGCGAATCATTCATAATGTATTTAATAACGATCAAAGGCCCTATTTTTGAATTTATTTCGCACACGAAACTTTATAATATACTATAATATAATATATGTTACGTATATTATAAAGTATCATATGCGAAATAAATTCAAGAATAGCCTGATCTTCATTATTATATCTCTTATTGAGCGTCGTGTTGCATATGTGCGGCATGAGTGCGTTCGGCGCATTTGCACTTTCGGCGCACTTGCACTTTCGCAATGCGGCGGCGGCGGCGGCGGCGGTTTTAATTACAATGCAATTTTCCTTGCGGTGCCCATCCCTTTGAAATGCTGTTAGGCTTCCACTCGAATACACGAAGCAATCACGTACCTCCTGGGCGAGGGAACGTCTCTCATATCGCCGCGACGTTTTGATCCGCGAAGATTAAAGGGGTCCCGCCCTTTTCCCTGCGCCCTTAACGTGCCCGTGCCGTCACTCTCGTGCCCCATTGTGGTGGTGTGCGGAATTTGGCACGACTGCCGCAAGTGCGTAAATATGGCATAGGACCGGCGTTACGTTACAAGCCCTTTTTCACTCCTGGTTTCGAAGGGGCTCGCCACCATCTTCATTCGAATCACAGCTTCACGTTTCACTGCCCGGTAATGACGTCGATCCCAAAAGTCATCGGAAGCAGACACTTTTGCATAATTTTTTTAAATAATGATAGTAATGAATCCGAAGATATAGCGTATGCAATTAATTTAAAGAAACTGTATTTTGATGGTTCCTAATCATTTGAAATGATTAGATTGATGCACAACGTTAATTACAAATATATTTATTTGCTACTTGATCAGTCATTTAATAAAAAATAAAAAAACAAATAAATATGCATCATATAAATACAAATAATATAAAAAATACATACAAATATAGAGGTAGTTCGATACCATCATATCACTTTGTTTTTGGTCCATATTTTTTTTAATAAAAGCTAAAAATAAAATTTTATAAACATAAATACAAACTATAAAATGTTTTCTATCAGATGATGTAGTAGGGTTTTTATAATACTATTTCGAATTTTGCAATAATTAACTTTATCGTAAGATAAATAAAAATAAGTGTTAGTAACAAAATGAACCGCAAAATTGACATAGTAGACAATAATGTCACATATTCCTATTCTTTTTCTTTTACAGAGAGAGAATTATCTGTACAAAATACCTACAAGTTTAATATATGGAGCAAAATTCGCCAAGCATACCCGCCTAAAAAATTATTTTTCCAATTTTCTTGTAAGTCCGCTAAATTGTGGTCCTAGTAGATTTCTTTTAATTCTTCAAAGGAAATGACTAGTACAACGGGTCGGCATTTTGAAAAAATGAAAAATACGCTTAAAATTGACAAATTAAGGTGAAATAATTTTTTTACTCCACGATAATTATTTTTATTGTAAAGCTCATGAAAAAAAATTTAAGAGACACTTATATAACATTTAAATTGGATCATTTTAAAAGTTAAAAATAATTGAATATCGGCGCGCACGGTAAAATGTTGAAAATTTGAGCCCTTGCATTCCGATAACTCGTCGTACTAGAACCGTTTCCTTTAAAGAATTAAAAGAAGTTTATTAGGACCACAGTTTAGCGGACTTACAAGAAGATTAGAAAAAAAAATTTTTTAGGCGGGTACACTTGGCGAATTTTGCCCCATATATGAAAATTTTCTAGAATCCTTTCACTTTGATGTAAAATATTTTTCTTTGATTTATACGTATACTTTATATTGTCCTTTAAGCACAAACATGAAATGAGACAGTATGTAAAGAATAAGTTAGATTACTATCTTATGGTCTGTCTTAATATGAATTATGGGTTTTTATTTCTTTAATTATCTAATTAGATCATATTTTTATCAATATTAATAAAGTGCAATGTTTAATTTTCGAGAAATAAGAGGGTGTTACTTTAGAAGAGTTATGTCAGTATCAGCGACTTTTCTCTATAAAAATACATCTTTTATTTAACGAGGAGTTTAGTGTTTCAAATATACATTGCACAATTGTATTTCAACGTTTCATTGATGACGATACTTCGTCACGCGGTATGTTTTCTACCCTCGAGTGCGTTTTTGCAGTCCACCCTCGGGCTAGAGTACCATATAAAACCCATTTACGATCCAATCCGGTCTGATAAATTCCAGAAAACGTACGAGTCACGGACGGGATGCGTGTTTAGTATAGGGAGGATGCAAGAACTATAATGGATTATCGAGGGACGGTGTTCGGTAATCGAATACCATTTAGGATTAAAACCCATCAAATTTTCCTTCTCCTATTAGCGAGACGACAGTAACATTTTTCTATTCGCATTCGCTTGTCATTGCATTCTATAGTATTCTCGCAGTATTTCTTTCTATTTGATGATGAAGAATCTAGTTTCTTTTTTTTTTTTTTGAGATCGCGAAATCTACAAATAGTAACTATATTTTATCGTTACAGTGCTTTTCGCATACTTTTATTTTCCATTTCTACATCTTTCGTCGTCGAAAGAAACCACCTTCAAACTCGTTTGATTTCCGATCAAAATCTGATTTCTTTCGCATTTTACATACACGACGCACGTGTTCAAGTGTTTTATATCTGCAATTCGACATCTATCGATTTCTCGGAAATGCAAGCAGTTGTTCGCGACTTTAAGGTCCTGTGAAATTGGGCCGTCGCATCGTAGAGAAGTTTGCTTTTACGATGCTTCCGCGACCCTTCGCCGACGAAAAGAGCCTACGAATGCCGAGTAGTTTCTTTGTCGTCTTTTAGAAGCGATGTTCCCCACGTATAAATCAAAGGACTCGTAAGGGCGTAATGATTCAGTAGAGAGCTTTTGTCGTAGGCGAGTGGCCTTTCCTTTTTGGTTTTTCGTCACGATGCTTTATGTTTCGCGAGAAACTTTCGTAATAGCTCCGGCACTTTTTGATATCAGACAAAATTTAAAAAAAAATCGGAAGTTGTAAGTTGAAAGTTTTTAAATTTTATATATTGGATAGTTAACTTTGGATACGTTAGATATCGAATTTTATTTCTATTGTTAGGAACAATGCTTATTATTGAAGAAATAACTTTCATATATTTTGCATTTAAATTGATAAGAACAAAGATTTTAGTAGTTGGCATTTTATATGTGTTGATTGTTTATCACATTTTGAGGACAAGATTTATATTTACATATAAATTTACATATAAAAATCTACAACTTTTATATTGCAATCTATTTTTATATATTCTATTTTTTAACGTGAATTGAAGTAATAATTAAACGATTTGGATGTATTTACTTAAGGACCGCAATCTTCATTCTCGAAGATTTTATTACATCATTCTTAATGTCCGACATATTAATCTGACGTTATATTCCCAGTAAGATTATCCTCCCCGATCACATTCGACCCTCGCAGCACCTATCTCTTTCCGTAACACACACGAGACGCCGGATGATCGATGGTGATGCGAAACTTTGGCATCGCGAGACCGCGCAGAGTTCGAAAGTGGACAGCGAACGAGCGAAACGCACTCGACGGCGGCGCCTTCGTTTCGAGTCTCGACTTAGGAGGAGCAGTCACTGACGTTCCCATCCGTCATGATGTCGTCGAGCATCCAGTCGTTCTTCAACCCCCGGAACTGCGATCGGTGAACCCCATGTGCGCGCTTTGCCAGCGTAATCGTGCACCAGGTGCCACGCTGCCGTCTCTTAACGAAGGCTGCGGCTCCTCTTCACTCCTCTCGCCCCTACGTTTCTCTCTTTCTTTCTCTTTTCCTCTTTTACTGTTCCATTTTCTCTTCCCGGAGGAAGAAAGCGGCCCAGAAGCGGAGTGTTCTTAACAAGCATTGGGCGTCCGTACTATAAAAGGGACTTTTTTGCTTGTTAGATTGTTTGCTCGCCATGGCCCTTGCTCGAATCGAGTCTAGGCGACGACGCCTCCGCCTTATCGAGATTGCACCGGTTACAGGGACAGATTTTTTTGTCACTTTTGTTTCGGTGATCAGTTCGACGAGATTGAATGGAGAGGTAGAAGATTGTGAGACCGTCTTCATTAGCTCTCGTTATCATTCTCATAGTATTTTTTGCGATATTCTTATACATATATACCGTAATATATTCCTTACATCATTGATTACAAGTAATGACTTCGCCTTAATTAAACAAGTAATATATTTGACTTGGATATTTAGAAAAAAATGCGAAATCGTCAATCATTTTAATTCAAAATAACACTTGACAAGAAAATTTTCTATACATTTGGATTATGTAAAACAATTTGTGTAAATTACTTTTTCAATTATTAATTTAATTAAAAATAAAAATTAAACAAATTAACAAAAATTAAAAAAAATGCAATATAATGATCATCTATAATATGTGACATTCAGCGATACTTCTAAACTATCACATGCAAGGAGTCTTTTCCGCCATTCAATTTTCAGCCATGTAACAGCACCATTTTCGACGATGGACGGTTTTCGACGGTCAGTCGAGTGGAATAGATCCAGATTAACGGAATTTTTTAGCGGGCCTTTAATTTTTTTCTGGATATCTCACCGCGAGAGAGCGCACGGCCGTCCTGTCAGACTTCGCAAATCCTTTGGCCAAACAAGCGGTGGAGGATCTGGCAGGTGCCATTTGCCATTGAAATCCCGCTGCCATTAGAGACGTCCGATCTAAATCCCAGTGGCATTTGCGCAGCGGATTGTCGTCTTATCCGAATGGTGGCCCTTCCTCCTCCTCGAGACCGGGCACGCCGGGCCCGGCAACTTTCTTCTTCTTCCCTCATTTTCTCCCTTGCGCATTTTGCTCCTGTTATTTCACTACTCGTCCTTCCTTCCGCGCGCGCTCCCGTCCGCGCGCTTCGGCCGGTCGATGTAGAAATTCTCCTGGACCGTTTCTGACGGCGAACGTTACCCTGTTAAGATCCACAAAGCAAACACCGGCCGGTAGATAAGAGTGTCCTTCGGGAGCCTGCCAGGGATAACAGAGGGCTTTAAAAGGCTCGCGGCGTTTTCGCCAGCGACATATAGCACGGCTGCGCCCTTCTGTCTAGAATTCGAAGCCCTATATGCTCGTCTGCAAATATTTTCGAAAATTCCCGGCAGTGTCCCGATAAGACGAACATTTTTACCCGCATGCTCAACTATTTTTCTAACATATTATTCTAAGAAACAATTGTTGTATTGTTTTATTAAAAGTATAATGCCTTTGATGTTAATGTTTAATCGTGTATCTATTTAATCAAATAGACAAATATTTAATCAAACACGGAAAGAAGAGTTTTGCTGAAATGCAGATCTAAAGAAAATTTTGTTTGGACCATTACAATAATTACACTAAAAATTGATTGCTAGAATATTACAACTTTTTGCGGCATCAACGCTTTTACATAATTATTTTATGGTCTATAACAAAAATTTTCAGTTCTATTTCAATTCTAGCTTTTTTAACATTTCAGCAAAACTATTCTTTGCGTACTTATCGAATTTTATTATCTGATTTTAAGCGCAATAGTAAAATTGAAATAAAAAATAATTTGCGTCATGATGTATAAAGCTCGAATAAAGAATAGTCTTAACAGAGTAATCCCTCGAAATGATGGAACACATATTTCGCGATTTTTTATAATTTTGAACCATTTCCGAAATATAGGAGGTGGGGACAAATTTTATAGACATCCTGTATAATTATATGAACTATTAGGAATTGAATGTTTATACAAATGTATAAACGCTATCTCGATGAGAAACGTGAGAATTGCGCTAAGTGAGCTTTGACGGATTAACCCCATCTCACGATGACAAGGCGTGGTAAACTCGTCGGCGGAGAATTACTCCGCACAGAGACTGAACAAGTCAAACAACTCGAATGACTCTCGACAAATGAACGTTAGAGTTCACTGGCTCTTGCCCCCGCGGAAAGTAAATACAGCCTGGGAGTTATGTAGTTGATTTTGCCCAACAAAGCTACAATTCGATTGCTCAACGCTGCTGCCAGCTGCACGTGTCTTGCACTTTGCCTTTCCCCATCTTCGCGAAATGCTAATTTAGTCGCGTATCGATGTTCGCTATTTGTCAAGTGCGCGTAAAGGCGCTCGCAGCAATCCGCGCACGTATGTGGCGCTGCTTTATGCGAAAGAATATTTTATAGCTTCTTGGATATGCAAGTTCATCTCTTTACATGCATTAAGTAACGTCATCGATATATCTACACGGTGTGCCCGAAATTGCACAATTTTTCAAATCCTGTAAGTCGAAATAAGAAAATCGATTGAAAATCATTTATGGCACCGATAATCTTTGAGTTATTACAATATTTGACCATATTAAAATTCTTAAATTGAAATATGTGAAAAAAACTTATTTTTTTAGGCAATTTCAAGTGATATTTATTTCAACAACTTTTTTTAAATTTCAATTTTAATTTCATGCTTAAAAAATATATTGAAAGTTTAAAAATATTGTAAAATGAAGAAATTAATGTTTAATCAATTTCAGTAACGACAGATTAATCTTCAAGAAGTAATTCTGAATTTTCTGAAACCTGTACTTTAAACTCTTTGTAAATTCATGTATTTTTCTTTTAAATCGTTGAATTTTTCGTACAGACTTCTGGCACTCATTCTGGCGTCTAACGAAGCTATTCAATTTTCCTTTCCCTAGTTATATACTCAATTGGTTCTGAAAAAAGTTCAAGTTTCAGGAAATACTATTCGGGGATACAAATGTTTTCCGAGTTCATGAAAGAAAGAGAGAGACGGAGATAAGACTGGAAAAGATTGAATTGGCAAACGCTTGAATAATTTAAGTCAATCCAACCAGGCAAAATCGCAGATTCAAAATCGTATTGCTGTGTCGCGAAATATCAATGTATTACATTTACCAAGATTTCTTAATTATCTAACAATAAATTTCGCTTAATTATGTAATTCTAACACAATTCTGTTATTGTACGTCTATACAAATAAGTAAAAAGAGTAAAAAAGATTGATTAAACGTCGCATTTTCATGTGAAATCAATATTATGATATTTTCGTTTAATGAAAAGAAAACAATCAATGATCGTTGACGCGAACTTCGCGTGGCTTCGTTGGGGACGAAATCGTGCACAATCATCTCGCTAATCAGTTGATCGCATGATTTTCCGTTCATGGAAAAACAAGATTAGATTCGAAGAGAGAAAGAAAGAGAGAGAGAGAGAGGGAGAGAAAACGAATATACTGCATTTCCGCAACATTTGTGGAACGTTATTTGGTTGGATCATTAATGTATATTTAGAAGGATGGAATATCGTAGAGATTACTGTCCCCAGTAATCGATAAAAACTAATTAAGCAGTTCGTTATTATTTTATCACTTCAATATGATATGCAAGTAAATGCTGGCCGCTAATCCGTTTATTTATTCGTGACAGATTCATTGATAAATGAAACACGATATCGCCGAGTGTAATTCGGGGGAGCGATGCATAATTCTTTAACGTCCTATTTATCGTTATTTAACCAAAAACGTTAAGTAAATCGTTCTCACTCGTTGAGTGAAATGTTAACTCGATGCGACAAATTTCATTATTGAAACCACGCTGCGCGCTGCGGCTATCGCGCGAGGGCGAACGATTTTGAATCGCGGGACGTCGTTTTATTCCGACGGCGGACGCGATGCAGTTTCGTTTTATTTCACCCAGGCGCATATAATGGCACCCTTCAAGATCAATCTTCTTCTCACCTGTCCGCGGTATTAGAAATGCCAGATCGTTATTTCACGGCCCGTCTTCGCTTTGTTCGACAATTTTTTTTTTTTTCATTCGTGTTTGTGCGCCCGTGCGCGCGTGCATGTACGTGCGAAAGCCTCCCTCTCGCAGATTTTTACTCTCGACTTTCTCATTTTCGCGAAGGCGATGATGCGAGAGCCTCGTGTGTCTCGCGATGATTATTCGGAGTGATCGAGGGAGGTTCCCCCGGGTGGTGCAAACTCAACCGTAAGAGATTGCTCGGCCTCTATATCTTCCAGCGGTTCTTCGCCCGTTATCCGCGAATCATCTTTTTGTCTGGGTTTCTGTCCTGGTCGCTGTCCGCTTTTCTAGCGCGTTAGTCAGTCAATCGGGAAATTTATTCGTGCAGCTGCTGAACGAGGCTAATGGTTCGGATACAAAAGATAGTTGATCTCTTAAGACTGAAATAACAAATTTTTTACGAATATAATAAAGGAATGTTTCAAATTATTATTGAATCGCGTGCGATATAAATTTCTTATGTTTCTTGTATCTTGCCTCTTTTACCATTTTATATTTTTATAATGTTCTTTTTTAGCTTTCCTGATAAGACGGAATGAACATATTCTTTAAAATCTTTTAATCAATCATTGACATTTTTTAGTAATTAATAAAACTTTTTTCTGAAAAATTGGTTATTTGAGTGAATAAAAGTGTTCACAGTGATATGCTCATTGATTGCGGCTGTCGCCGCAAGCTACGTAAATCGACGATGAATGATGGCGGAATATAATACGTTATTCGTGATCGCGATGCATGTGTTCGTGCTAATGTAACGGTAAATTGAGCCGCAATTGTCCCTTGTCATAACACTACGCGTTGCTGAAACAAAATACATATGACAAAAACCAAGGATTCTCATTCGGCTGTCCGACCGAGCGTCTCTAATTTGATTGGTCGCGGTGAAGGGGCAGATAGCATTGAGACAGGTCAGTCCGCCGTGAAAATCGGATGTACCGACCCTGATATCCCTCCGGGGAATGGAAAATTCAGTTATAACACCGAATATCGCCGTGTACTTTTCAGCTGCGGTTAGTTGTGAATAATACTCGTCACTCCGGCGTTATGGCCGGCTCTCACTCAATTTAGATATATACGTTGCTACATGCTGACGCCGTTGTTAAATACACGAAGCTTTAACATCGTTCCGCGTGTTTCGGGAATTTAATTAAAATTATTAAAAAAAAGTAATATTACAAAGTACAGGACGATAGTCGGTTTTATTCTCTTGTTAAAATTGAGCCGTCAGGAAATGTTAAATTTTACGAGAATATTGTGGAGCAAAACGTAAGAATTTAACTGCGGAAATGTAAATTATAATAAACGCCGCATGCGACTAACGCGGGGTCGGATTTAAAGTTCTTCAGCCGTATGGATTTCGTAAGCGAATCACTTTCGTCCCTTATAACTTCGTTGCTTGTCGTTCAGCATTTTCATGAGCAACCACGCGGCGGAAACTAACCGCGTTATCCACCTTTATTTGGTGTTTACACGCGGAACTTTGTTCATCGTTTCATTTACACAGTAACCAAGGATACCACCATCGCGTTCTATTCTTTCTCTCTCTATCTCTATCTCATGGTCTTTCCATCTTTTTCGTTTTATCCTTTTGTCTCCTTTATTCAGTAGTTTCTATTCTGCGCGCTCTGCTCTTTATCTACGGGGGAAATATCAGCCGCGGGCGCAGTAGCATTAAAGGGGAAACAGTTAAATTAATAATTTCGAAATTGCAAAAGAGAAATTGCCACTCGTAGTCTGGGTTTCTTTGTGTAATTGCAGTTTTCCACCCAGCAAAACTGCGTCGGCGTACAAATGGAAAACAGAACCATCGCTTTTTGAAAAAATTCATTTATCCGCAGATAAATGGATTCAATTGAATCATCTGATAGTTTTATACGAACTAGTATTATTACGCTCTCATTACATAAATCTCTAACTGAATCGAGTATATTTGATTATAAAATGATGTAATTAATTTTACTCGATTCAATTGGAAAATTTAAAAGAATGAATAAAATTATTTGACAAAATTATATAACATAATATTGTATTATTATGGGATATAAGGGAAAGCGGGACAGGTTGTCATATGAATTGTCAAAAAGCTCATAACTCAATCAATATATGCCAGAAAATTCTCTTTTTTATATTGTAGATTGCTGATATAATATTAATTTTTGGTTTGCGCCAAAAGCATTTATTACTTACAACACTCTTAAGAAAATGAAGTTGGCGAAATTTATCTGATCTCCTATTATGTTTTTTTTTTTGTTAGATTTTTGGCATTATCAATTGCAATTTCACTACAATCATAGAAAATGGCATGTCTTAGATAAGTTTTAGTTGTGGTTGGTTAATCATTATTGTAATAAAATTTGTGAATGTAATCTACTTTATTAAAAACGGCCATGTAAGATAGATCTAAATGAGCTTCTTTATCTATTTTTCGAGAAAGCGTTTTCCATTTGGTGGCTTAAGCAATTATTCAGAAGTTATGTGAGGTTAAATTATAACTATGATACAAAAATAAAAGGAAAATAGATAAAATTGCGCCTAATATTATATATTTTATATTTTATATTTTATATATATATATATATATAATATATATTTTAATATCGTATATTTTGGAAGCCGTAAAAGCAGTAAAAATACATAATTTATCTATCCGACAAGCCGTATTAGAACTTAATATATTGCCGTGTATTAAGTCGTTATTGCAAAAAGTCCTGAATATGTGACTACTTTGGAACTTGTGACAATCAATCCCGTATAGTGTTAATTAACATTAAACCGTATGGGTTTAATTATCACATTTTCACAGTTTTATTTAAAATTAAATAACTTATTTGTACGATGATATACTTAAGAATTTTTTTTTTAATACCTAAGGAATGTAAGTGTATTTTAACATAATGTTTCAAAATTTTATATCCATTTTCTTCTAAAAATCACTAAACAAAAATTATGAAGCTCGTTCCGGTCTCCCTTATAAGGAAGGAACAATTTTGCTGAAAGATCTAAAATTTTAGCTAGATACAGATTAGAAAAGTAATTCTGTTGAACTATCCAAATAATTATGTAGAACGCTCAAATTAATTGCTAGAATATCAAAATTTTTTGCAGCATTACTCATCATTTTTAAGGTTCCAATAAAATTATTTTAATAGTCCAACAAAATTATTTTTAGATTTGTATTCAAATTCAAAATTCAATATCAATTTTAGATTCCTCAGCAAAATTTAGCAATTTCCTCGCTTTTTCCGTGTAGAGGATAGTAATATGATTCTTCATTTATATTTTCTAATGTTGTACATTGTATAATAACTTTGTTATTATAATAATCGTTATTATAAAAAAATATTTTATTTAAAACTTATTTAACAATTGCATTCATCAAAGTGTTATTCAACTAATTCTAGACTCAAAGTTATGAAATATTTATTACTCAAGACGTTATTTATAAAAATGTAACGACACTACGTAATGGATCGAAGAGGAATAGAGATGGTAAGATGATTCCCCCACAAAAATAGATTTAAAAAACCAAGTTTTAAAAAATAGTGTGTATTGATTATAAAATTATATATTTATAAAAAAATATCACAGAATGTATACAAATGTATATACACTTAGAGAAAAAAGTTGTATCAGCAACTAGAAATTTGAGAACAGATAGCATCAACTATGTGTTATAAAGTTGTAATAACAATAGTAAATAAGTTATATGAACTAAGAAAATATATTAATATTAACTGTAGTTATTAATGTTAAATTTACACACACACACACACACACACACACACACACACACACACACACACACACACACACACACACACACACACATCACCTTCTTTTCTATTAAAATATAAAAATCTTTTAATATGTAAAATTTATTTCCATTATTTAAATATTATATAAATTCATTTCATCTAAATAAAATTTATTTTTATTATTATTATAAAATTTCACTAAAATAATATTTTTCCAAGTATATCATTAATTATCTATATAAATAATAATGAAATAATAATCGTAATGTTTTAGTCTCACCAATGTAATTTTTCCATTAACATGGTTCTACGTAAAATGTACATTGACTCGATTAATTTCGTTGATAGCTGTAATTTTCACACATGCGTTGATCTAATGAGAAATGCTCGAAGTAATTTCGGACTTCATAACAGGGCACCGACTGCATCGGGAGAATCTTAGCGGCACTCGTAATTATGGGGCCCCGTTTTAAAATGAACCTCGTATAAGAGTGAGGCCCAATGACTACGGAGCTTGTTATTGGCAGCATAAACAACGATTATCTTCTTCCGCAGTGGAACCTGCTAAAAAAAGATTCTATTAATATTTATGACGATCCGAGCGTACGATTCGCTTCGACACCCTACGGGGAAGTTAGGCTTGCCAAATTATGCGATGGGATGAGTTATAGGTTGAGGTTGCAACGCGCGATCGTTGCGATGCTTTCATTACCATCGGAACACATCCGCTATGCTCGTAAATGAGTGATGAAGATGAATGTCGAGTGCATTTATCAATTTTGCGAACGTTGCGTGGCTCGTGCCTGCAAAAATCACATTGGACAAACCCAACAAAAACAGCCCGTGAAATTCACGCTGCCACATAGATAAGCAACATAGAATTCACGTGGATTTTTGAGTGGACATTCGATATCAATATAGATCCCACGTGGATTTTATCCACGTGGAAAGTATCCACATGGGATCCATGTAGATACTTTGTGAATAAATGTCTATCCACGTAATCCACGCAAATTTCGTGGATTCGACATGGATTTAACGTAGATGTTTTCGTGGGGAATGAACTCATTCTGATACTTGGGGAGATAGCCTGAGACATAACATTCTGAAAAGTTTGTAACTTTATATGGTTACAAATATCAGAATATAATTGATCTTCAATCATCAGTTAATCCTTATCTCCCACACTTCACCCTCGAAACATAAATCCCACTGGAGGTTTACTGGACCCCAGCTTCTTCAAAAGTTTTTAAAAATTATTTTATTCATTTTTTGTCTTGAAAAAAATTATAGATACTCTTCAAAGTATGCTGAATCTGAACAATCTTATTTTTCGAAGCCGAATTTTTTATTATAATATGTCAAAAAAAAAAATCGTGAATTTTAAATAAATCTTAGAAAATTGACTTTTTTCATTGAAAATTGATTTTTTTCAAACTACCGGCAGATGGTGCGGCATGTCTCGCTTTGGAGTTTTACTTACTTAAAAGTGCGCTCTAACTTATGCTAGAGTCCCATGAACCCTTGATGGGGTTTAAGGGTTAATCGAATATTAATTGGCTATTCGAATGATTTATCAATAAAAAATATATATAGTAATTGTAAGACAAAAATTATTATATTATATTATAAAAATTCATTTACTTCAAATAGCAAGAAACTTCTAGATACATTTTATAGATTCTAGATATATTAGATTTTGAGATTATAGATTTTGATGTAATATAATTTTAACAATTAAAGGAACAAGAATATCGGAGTAAAAGTTTTTTCCCCTTTCTTTCTTTCTTTTTCACTCGATAAGGATTTCACGCGAATATATATGAATATAAAATTTATTCGATGTGCAAGCTGCATCATACAATTTCCCGTAAGCCCCAACAGCGTTTCTCTTTAATGATATTTAATAATGCTACACGTCATTTGGCATCATCGTGAAAAAAATGGCATCTTTGCATCGGGGTCAACGGCGCATCATACATTTATTCGGAACATTCCATCACGAGTTGGGTAACGAGTATTTTTTTTATTGCGCCGAGAAATCGCGCGTACGGCAGATTCGACAGATGCGACGACGATATTTTATTTCGACATATCGTACAATATTTTTTATATCTGTCATTGGATTCATGTACGATAAGCAGGATCCAATAATCTACCAGGATGGATAGCCGAAAACTGTTATTGATACGATGGCACGTTGTATTCACATTTATATGTTTGTCTGTTATAAATTTTAAAACGGCGATGTGTTTATACAGTAGTTGTATTTATTTTTGACGCATATATATCTTCATGCTTTTATTCGTAAATGTAAAAAAAAGCATTTATTTTCGTATAAATACGTTGGAAAGATGAATTAAACAAAATCTGATTTTCTGAATAATTAAATCGTGCGTTGTTAAATTATTGTACACGGCATTCGCACTGAATATATTCCCAACAGCTAAAAATGAAGTTTAAATAGCGTGGAAAATCGAGTTTATCAGTTTATTTGTTCATTTTTCAAAGTAATAATATTCTAAATTAAGCGTTGGACAAATTGAAGAATGAGTATATTAATTACGTCATACTCCATTAGGATTTACCGTAGACGCCGTCGCCACATTTTTGTATTACGAGCGAAGTTCCGTAAAAATAGGGGGACATTAAATTTCCTCCGGCGACGAATTCCGGGTTAACATTCTTGGAACGGTCGCTCTAACGAGCTCCACGATAATAAAAGTGAAAGGCGCGCGAGCGCGAGTCAGCCTCGGTCTCGCCGCGCGCGTTTTCCTTGTCGAAGAAGGGGTTGAAGAAATTGGCAGGAAGAAAAGGAGGAGAAAACGAAGAGAAAGATGCCGAAGCAACACACGCGCGATATTCCACTATCTCCGGACGCCTTCTCAACATGTTAATTGTATATTTGAGGTGAAGCGATAAATAAGGCGTCGTCAGTAGCTCGCCGCTCTTGCCGTGGAGTCTTCATTACCAGCTGTAATATATAACCGTGGCCCTGCGGGTGCATTCCCGATTTGCGAAGCGAATTACGAAGTCGGTTACGTACTGGGTGACTCGTAGAAATTAGATTAGATGATTGTTCGTCGAATTTAATCGTTCTGCGAAAATTGTAATCAATAATTTCGTCGACTCGTTCTGTTAATTCGCGCAATCACCTGATCGCAATCGTCTTCGGATCGAGCGTTCTCTTTCGGTACATGTAGAACGTACAAAGGGACAAGGACGTTACTTTAGCGAGTCGTCTTTCGCAAAGTCGTCGCAGCTAATCGCGCCCAGGCATCTCGGTTGTTCATCGTGCCTCGCAGCATTCTGGATAAGGGTTCGCACGAAAAGAAAGCGAAATCGCATGTGATCTCGGATACATCGGTTTTGAAGGCGGTCCTGCGTATATATAGGGTGTCTCAGGTTCTTCATGCTCGTCTTTATCTACCAGCTCTTAGATTAAAAAATTTTTCCTCAATAGAAATCTTAAAATTACTGTTCGTATTTTTAAATTGTAAATAAATTAAGAAATTTACAAGTTTTTGTGATACATGTTAAGGATGAAAACTAACGGTACTTATATTATAACAGTACTTATTATACTTTCTTATATTTAAAATACACTTTTAACAGAATTTTAATTTAAGATATATTTGCAAAAGTAGTGGCAAAAAATTGTAAAAAGAGATAACACCAAATTCAATTTTTCCTAAGAAAAGTACAACTCCGATTTAATCAAACGGATTTATTAAAGGGAATAATATTAGCTTGGAACATCTTAACATATCTCAATTTCCTATCAAATTTAATTTTTGTGTAATCGTTGTAAAGTATTGACTCCATAACGTTCAAAAAAGTCATATACGAATATTCCTGAAACATACTGTATACACATGCACCGATCGATCTTCAGATCTCGAGGTGCGAACCGGTTTCCTCGGCTCGATTTTCGACACGAGCTCCAAGTCTCCTTCAACCCCTCTATTCCGATGGGGTTCTTGCGCATCATTTTTGTCCCTTGTTGGAACGAGCAAGGCTTTATTTAAGACACAACGTAGTGGATAGTGATACGCCATCTCAGTGTCAGATTTTATTTATCTTACGGCGGCTTTTTGTTTTGTGCTAAATACTTCAGCATTTAAGAAGATGGTCTTCCCCGATTTATGGCCGTTGCCTCCAGTTCTGCTTCTTGCTCCTCTTCGTCTTTCTTGAATCCATTCGTGCGTTTCGAGTGGATTCTTCAAGGATTCTGATTTCGCTTTATCCGTCGTCGTCAGTATCTCATTTACTTCGAAAGATATGTCAATTCAAGCTTAAAAAAAGCGACATTAAAATTACAATAAAAACTTGAATATGTAAAAATAAAAATCTCGTGACCTTTGTACTTTGGTAACTTTGGTTTTGCTTCGTTCTGTTCCAGATAAATATGGAAGCGGTGACTTCGACCGATTACGACTCTAATCTTAGCAGAAATTTTAATCAAGTTGGTTTCAATACCTATAATTACTCGCACTTTGAAGAGAAGTATAAATCGCGACAAATTTTTAAATATGGCGACGAGTATCTCGAGTATGGGCATAGACTTGGCGCAAACGAAAGATTCGCTCGAACGAAGTACCAGGATGGTTTGAAACTCGATCAGCGATATTCGCGTAGCCATTCTCAACCGGAACGGCAGCATTACTTGTCCCAGGAGACGCGTTCGAAGTCCCAAGATTCCCGCGAACTCACGTTCTATCAAATAGACCCGCCTGTGAAATCGGAAAATCCACGGCAACATGACAAGTCGCATCAAAAGCTGAAGAAGGAGCTGACCTTTTACGAAATCGATGGACTCCCGTCCGGTCAGGAGAGGAGGGATAAGTCCGAGGTGTGCAAGGAGCGTACCGATAAGGGTATCAAGTCTCACGTCGATGGTCAGGAGAGACCGCAGACCGCAAAGCACGGCAAGCAGAGTCATCAGGAGCAGCAGAAAACGTTGGCAAACGCGCCAACGTCGAACTACCACCAGCTGAACCGGTCGCAGTCGGATCTCACGGAGTGTCAACTGCCGAATTACTACGGGCACCGGAATAATCCGTACATCGATCCGCCCAAGTATCGACAGTTCGACAGACCGCCGCGCTATCAGGAGACCCCGTTGAAATCGGAACCGCCGCCCAAGTATCACGCCGATCCGCCTAAGTACGCCGAGGTGTCCAGACGACAGGATGACTTTAAGAGGATCCAGGTAAGCCGTAACGTATAAAAAATTCTCGTTTCCTCGTAAAAATAAGAGTATACTTCGAGACTTTTTACTCCGAGTATATTCCAAAATTGATTATAAATATATTATAAAAAGTAAATTAAAGTAATAATTAGTATAAAGTATATTATAATTATAAATGAAGTAATAATTATATTATAAAACTGTATACGATATTTTCATTATGAAAGTGTTTGATGAATTAAAATATAATGCAGAGACCAACAGCGAAGTAAATTTTGGAGTAAATTGCGAATACTTTCTTTCTTATAAATAAATTCAACTTTTCTTGAAGAGCTAGTTCAAAAGAAACTGTCAACTACTCTCGATCACGCTCTATCATTTAGTGCTCCGTTTTCTCGCTGGCTCACGTGGCGACGGCCAGCGTGTTAACGATGGAACGAGCATGAATCGTAGTACTACACGCCAACTACTATGTCGCGTTATCATTCGACAGGAGGAGAGAGGCAGACGACAAGGCGGCGGCGGGGGCGGCGGCGTCAGCGGCAGTAGTGGCGGTGGCGGTAATTCCAGCGCAGGAAGGGGGAACACCAGCACTCATGGCGCCGAGACGCCCTCTAATCTGGCCAGTATCACGCCGACCGCGCGAGAAGTAACATGTGTTGCGATCGCGCGACAACGGCTCTCCCACAAGACGTGTGACGTGCGTAGCAACAACAACAACAATAACAACAATAACAACAACAAGGACCTGTTGCAGGAGACTAGCATTGATTGCGATTCCTGGTGTCACGTCGAACCAAAGAATCATCATCATCATTATCATCATCATCATCAGCAGCAACATCATCAGCAACATCATCAGCAACATCATCAGATTCGCGGAATCGGTGGTAGCAACATTACTAGCGGTATCGTCAGTAATGTCTTCTCAGACGGTGGTGGCGGCTCGTATGGCGAAGTAACAACGTGCGACAAATACAAGGGCACCGGGTCGGAGTCGAATCGGAGCGGCGGCAGCGACGCGGTTCAAGGTCGCTCGAGTGAGAGATCCATGCTAAAGATCGAAAAGCTATCGGGAAAGACCGCTCTGCACGGCGGTGGCGAGTCGGCGGTTGGCAAGTGCGGCGCGGAGAGAATGAAGTCGACTTCGCAGGAGGTCGGCTACAACAAGCACGAGGTCGGCAAGGCGAAGAGTCACGATGTTGGGCACGGTTACAAAGTCGAGAATCTGCGTTACTACGGCGAGCTGAAGGGCTACTCCGATTTCAAGGCTTATACCGTGGACAAGCAGCCGGCATCCGTGCTGGTGTCCGCGCACGAGAAGTCGCATCTTCTCCACGCGCCTACCTCGTGCGAGAAGGGCGACAAGTGTCACGGCAAGGCGCCGTCTTCGTCCGCGCAGAATTACAGCCTGGCCAAGATCGGTCAGCAACAGGCGGAGAAGAGTCATCACGGCGGCGATCACTACTACCACAGATCGTCGCACTCGAAGCCGCCAAACGTATATCAGGTGTATCAGGAGACCAAGTACTCGTACAACGTGAGCGGGGTGCCCGGGACGCCGGCGCAGGCCAGCGCAGCCGCGGCCTTCTTCGCAAGGTCAGTGTTCACTCGATCTAGCGAATGCGATAGCGCGTCACGATAGCGTGCTGACGACGCACCTGCTGACGCGTCTGACACGAGCGTGTCCCAGTTATTCTAGCTCTTCCGGTATTGCGAACGTCAGCGAATATGTGTTTTGTTTTGTAAAAATAGAAGATTTAAAAGGAAATCATGAAGAACTGTCTTATGCAAATCTGTATTTTTCTTAAATATATTTTGCTCTTCGATATTTCGTAATTTTTTTCACGAAAACTCTAAAGTTAAGTGAATAATATTATTTGCAAATAAGTTTCGAAACTTTAATCTTTTTGACTTTTAAATTCTATTTTGAACTATATTAAGAATGTGTGTTTTGACTATACTGTATCAGTTAAAAGTTATCGAAATCTAAAAATAACAAAAAACGAGAAAAAATTTTGTTACATTGAAACCAATTGCAAAAAAACAAAACAAATAATTTAATTTATAACAGCTTATGCAGCAAAATGGCCATATTTTGTTGCAGTTATTTAGGTAAATAACTTTTAAACGGATAATTGGATCCAAATAAACTCTTACACAAATATGTACTAATATATACTAATTTTATTAGTATATGTAAACAAATTCGGTTATTTTGTAATGCTATTTCCTCATTAAATTTGCAAATAAGTACTTAAATAAAGCAAATATGCGAAACATGATTTTACATAAGAATGAGTGCAAATAAAACAATCAAACTTTTAAACCAATAAGAAAATAAACCAATAAGAGAATTGTTCTTAAATTTGACACAGATACTTAGACATAATAATAGAACAGTCTATGAAATTTTTATATTTTAGTAATGTTTTGACATGTAACGCATACATCCTGTATCAAATGGATCAAAATTTAATTTTAATTGTACACACTTTTTCTTTTTTTTATATATACTTTTCAAAATATTGACGAACGTACTTTTAAATGAAAATAAGAAAATAATTTTACGTATATCCAGCGCAAATTTTAAAAGTCTTTGGACAATTTCTAAAAATTTAGCTGAATCATGTTCCTTTTTCGATTAATTCTACTTGCTTTTAAAGACTGGATATCTCGGCACGTCGACGTAACGACGTGCGTCAACGGTTGATGGTTAATAAATAAGAATGAAAAGATGGCAATTTTACTGAAGCGGTTCGAATACGCAAAAGTTTATTGCGGCCATTACATGATTTTTGTTTGTTCGGAGAAATTTATACTCTCGTCTTATGTCGCGCGAAGCGATCAATTTACAGGACCATAACCGCGTACAGATCTCGTATTCCGTTAGCGTGTATCTATGCGTTTAAACGTAAAAAGTCGAGACATTTTTCATCGTTATCAGGTCTGCTTCTTGGAGCGTGAACGCTCCAATCGAAGCATTGCACGCGTTAGCAAAAGCATTATTTATTACGCAAATCGATAGTCTGTTTACTCGAGAAATCTGCAAACTCTAAGCTTGCTCAGTCGAGTACTCTCAAGTCTAACTTTAATTAACAAGAACCGCAACGCATACGCGCTAGTAAACAATAGAGCAAAATCTGAACGCGTGCAAAAGCTTCCTCAACTTGTATTTTCCTCGTGAAAACACCACATCAAACAAGTAAGCATTCTATTGTCCCTCACATTGCCTTCTTACTCATTTTACTCACGCTTCTCCACGTTTTAACGCAGGTAATCACGATTATACAAACACAGCCGGCTGTAGACTGTTATTCAGCTTCAAACCTCTTCGTTTCTTCGTCCCTCGAGTAGGTGCGAAAGCCTGACTCTTCCGACTTGTTGGTCTTATAAAGCGCATTTTCATCGCACCAAACCATCCCCGTGGAACGTACGGGACCATCCTTCCTGGTTAGGCTCGGTCTCGAGCTTTGATCTCGGCTTGCACATTTTCGACGTTCCCATATGAAAGCATACAGTTTGCGTGCGAGAGCGCAGAATACAAGCGCGAGCAAGCAGTAGATCGCATGTGATGCGAGGAGAAAGCTCTTTCTCTTTCTAAGGGCTCCACGGTCACAGCCGTCTTTTCCCCTTAACCTTACGCGCGACCTCAGCCCTTTAATAACCTTGCTCATAGCTCGTGGATATTGTAAAGCACAATGACATTCTTGAGGGGGTCGCCTGCTCGTACGTCCCGTCTTCATTTTCCTTCCCTCTTTCTCCTTCGTTCTCGTCCGCGCTCCGTTCCTTCGTATGTGTGTCCGTATAAAACGGGACGAGTACGTGTGAGTATTATTAGTGGCGGCTAATTACGAACTGCGCTTAATAACGATGTGCGCCGAGAATCGAAAGTTTTCTGGACTAGATGGTGGGGAAGAGAACGCTCGAGGGAGGTCTCGCCAGTTAGCGCCGGACTTCGGAACGCAAATTATTCAAAGCGAATGGGACTGTTATTATCCGGATGCTCGGCTATCCATGCATATAATAAGCCCAGGCTTTCAACGATCGAGCGCGACCGTGGTGGCTGTAGGCTTATGCGAGTTTTAATAGCGTTCCGGGCAAAGCGATGGCGCTGGCTAATCATCGAGATATTCGACAGGGATTCAAGTCACAATCGGCACGGTCAAATTAAACATGTGGTATACAGATTTGCCCTTTTATCTTGATTTAACATCTCGCGCTCTCAATTATTTCATATATCAAAAGTGAACGTCGCACCTACAGTGTTCTCTCCCTTTGAAATGCGGGTATCAACTTTTGATATTTATCGAAATATATTTTTTATTTGTTATAAAAATATATATAATATTTTTTATAGTAATCGGCTCTTTTATAGTAATCGCATATTGATCGTTACAAACAAATTGAGGCGATATTGTTAAAATAGAATTTCATAAAATTTCATGCGTGTCTTTTCTTTTTATTAATTAATTTGCCAAATTTTCGAAGATAAATTTTTATTTTTCCATGTCAGCGTAAATATTGCAGCTACGATGCGTAGTGATGTATACCATGCGCTATTACAAGTCAGTTAACTGACTCGTCATTAACGTATAATAGCGTATAGCGGGCGCTCGAGCGATCGTGCTTCGTGTTCCAATGATTTCAATGCACTCGTGTCGAGACAGTGGCGCCTATTCTGCGCATACTGTCTATTTAGTACTTCTTCCTTTTGCTCTTTAACGATTCCTTAGAACGGACGATTACCGTCTCGTAGGAAGTTTGTCGTGTGACGAGAATTGAAATTAATTTCATTTCACGCCTACATCAATGATCGTTTTTAATTCTTTATAATACTAATTAAACTACGAAATTAATTATTTTTATTGATCTCATATGATTCATATTACCATAAGGGGTTAGTCCACCTTGGAGGCTTTAAATCATATGTTATTTTGACAGTTGATTACTAAAAAACTATGATACATGATACATGATATAAAAAATTTTTTTTATATCTATTTATTACTCTTATTTTGTTTTTATTACTCTTATCTATAATATACAAAATGTGTAAAGTTATGTTTTTGGAAAACAAAATGGCAGCGTTACAGCACGTTTCTTGGAACTCCGCACGTGATCCACAATGGACGGCAGAATGGCTTCAAAGTGTGCTATATATAATTAATAAAAATTTTATTAATTAATTTTAATCTGCATTAAATGTGTTAAAAAAATATCTGTCATAATTAAAAAATATTGAAAAATATGAAAATGATGCATTCGTGAAAAAAAGAGTTTACTTTTTACGTAAAAATTCAACATAAAAATATGGATTGTACAAAAAGTATGTAAGTTATCACAAAAATCACAAGTATTTCTTTAGATAATTCAATTGACAATAACTAAGCAAAAATTCAAAGCATTTGGAAATTTTGTGGTAGTTCTGGTGTCCACCGTTTTTGAATACACCATTCTGAGAAAAACGCGATAGTTTCAAGCAAAGTTTTTCTTTTATAACATGATAATTTTGGGATTTTACTTTTAATCAGCAATATCAGAATCATACAGTAAGGCTTTTGCATCTTCTAAAGCATCCTCCTCGGCTTGTCGGAACAATTTTGCTTTTAAAATGGCCTCTTTAGGAGGCATCTATTACACATTGCACAGCTCGACATATCGCATCGACTGTAATATTTTTTCTTCGTTAATATTTGGAATTTTCGGATAAAAAATACTTAAGACTCTAAACTATCGATTTAAGCCAAAAAAATTGTTTTTTTAATTTTTGAAAGTTTTAAGATGGATTAACTCCTTAATGTCAATATTAATTTGACATTTTTAGATACATATTAAATGTTAAGCATACTAAGAAAAAACAAATAATTTTGGCAACTTTTTAACAACGAAATTTAAATATTTGCATCTAGTTTTACAAAGTGATAAGAACGAAAATAGTATTGAATACTAAAATATAGCCACGGCAACAATATGTGAATTATTAATTAATAGTGCACAGAAAGAACGATTTTGCTGACAAATCTTAAATTTCAGCTGGATACAAATCAAAAAAGTAATTTTGTTGAATTATCAAAATAATTGTTTAGAACGCTTAAACTAATTGCCAAACTATCAAAATTTTTTGCATTACTCATGTTTAAAATTCCAACAAAATTATTTTGATGCTCCAATAAAATTATTTTCAGATTTATATCCAGCAAAATTTTAGATTCCTCAGCAAAATCATTCTTTCCGTGTAAAGTAGCAACTCAACTATAATTACACAGATTTTATATACAGATTTTATATAAATAAAATATAACAACTATATTTTCCAGTTTAGACAAATATTTTAAACAAAATTTTTTTTGATGAAGCATAATGCGAGCAATACGTGGTCGCCAGATGGAAGTAACGGTTCTATTTCTTATAAATAAAAAAATCGTAGGATAGAAAAGGCGCAGCATTAAACTTTCTACCAATATACTAATAATAAAATAGTTCCTTAAATGCGAGTCATTCCGTTCGAAAACAAAATGAGAAAAGCATCTCGACAGTACAATGGTTAGTTTTTCTGTATAAAAATTAATTCAAAAAAAAAATAATTCCTGGAAGAGTTATATGTGTCAAAATGTATTAATATAATGGAATCTGAAATTTAGCTATCATATACAAATTCTTGCTACTGCAACTAATTCTTTTTTTTCTGTGTGTATTAATTTAACATTAACGATTATAATTAATACTATTATATTTTCTTAGTTTATATAACTTTTTTATTGTTCTTATCACAAACTTTATAAAACATAATTGAGGTACTCTTTGTCCTCAAATTTCTAGTTGCTGGTACGATTTTTTATCTCTAAATATAGATGCAGACTCTGCATTCATAGAATAAAATCATATTTTACAACTCAACGAATCATTAGACTTTTCATAAATACCAGGTATAATATACAGGTTGTTTTAATCAAAGCAATTATATATTTTTATATTATAAGTTTTTAGAATTAATAATTTTTTCCATTTTTCAATTCTTGAAACGTCAAAGTTAATAAATTAAAAATTTCTAATTTATTACTTTTTTGAAAGTCCTGTATATTTTCAAAATTTCTTTGTTGTCAATGATAAGAGAATATTTAGAATATTATTCTGTCAAATCGACGAACATTGGCGAACTTATTAAACTCATGTTAATTTACTCAATTTTTCAAAATGTTTTTTTATCAATGTGAAAATAAGAGAATATTCAGGATATTATTCTGCTTCGTCGAATCGACGAACATTGGCGAACTTATTAAACTCATGTAATTTACTCGATTTTTCGAAAATCCACTTTGTTTTAACCATTTCCCCGGTTTCCAGATAAGATGTAAATTGCGAGCAAACGCGGTGCGAAGTTGCCAAGAGTGACTGCGTCTTTTTTTTTCTAAATTTCCTCGCAATCGAACTCCGATAGAGGTCGATTTCCCGATGGGCTTCGCCATAGCCGCTCGTAAAGTTGAAATTTCAAAACTTTCGCATCGGAGTTACCTATACGAAGCACGGGCATATGGCAAATAAAATTGACCTAGGCTGCACATCTCCTGGTACTGGCGCGGAGGAGGAAGAAGGGTATCGGAAAGAAGAGAAGTGGAGAACGCGAGAAGGATAAGGTGAAACTGAAGGCGGTGGGCCAAGTCTGCTCGTATTGTCGGCCGTCGTGATTTTATTGCCCCTTTATATTGCCTCCGCGATACTCTCCTTCTCTTTCTCCTTCTCGCACCGCGCTCATTTCCCTCTCTTCATCTCACCTTAAGTCCGACGCTGTCTCTCACTTCCGACCTCCCGTTCCCAGGGTCGCGAGAACAATTTTTACGAGGCAGCTCGTCTCGCGTCTCCCGAGATGCAACCTGCCCGCCTGCCATTCCTGAAAATTGCAATCTCAGGGATCGCAATAGTCGGGATCGCTTGTCGTAATCGAGAAACGGGAGAAATGATATCGGGCAGAGATGCGGATCCGGTCGCAACTGTAATTCAGAAACAAGCGAGCGTTAAAAGCGTGTCTCGGAGGCGACCGGGCTTGCGCCGTTGCCTCTCATGTCGTTTTTGTAAACGTATTTTGCCTCACTTTAGTGCAACTCGAAGTGTCGAAAAATTATCATAGGAATGTAAACGTTGCGCCTAACTGACCACTTGGACAAGCGGGCGGGATTTTATCCGCACGCGAGATATCGAAGAGACGGGAAATCATGGAATCGCGGGAAAGGAAGAAAGCATCTTCGGATTTTTCTCCGAACGAGGCGCGCGCACATTTTATCTTATACATATTTATAGCATACAGGATTTTGTCTTCGTTCTCGGCTCGGCGTGGGCAACGCGATAGTACGCTGGTATCCTATTAGACGTACTCGGATAACCCTTAATTAGGCAGATGGGATGCGAGGGACGAAACGTAAATACGCGCCTGCACACATATTGCTCGTAGAAACGTGTATCCTATTTAATTTGAAAGCCGAGGAAAGATCGTTATCTCGTTATGTACGCGTTATATCGCGCTTGTGAGCGGCGATAATTATTGGTGCGAGAATAAGAAACTACGTGCTGTGCGAAATTACTTAATAGGATACAAATCTATCGAAACATAGAAGTTACGACAAAATACTTCGAGAGTATAAAGTTATAACAGAATAAAGCCAATATATTTTTGAAAAAGTTTTAATTCTTGATAAATATTTTTTCTTTAAGAGAGAGTTTATTATTCTTCCTAAAAAATTATTGCTATGTAGATGTATGTATAATATGGAAAGAACGGTTTTGCTAAAAGATCTAAAATTTTAGCTGAATACAGATTGGAAAAGTGATTTTGTTGAACTATCAAAATAATCATGTAGAACGCTCGAACTAGTTGGTAGAATATCAAAATTTGTTGCAGCATTGCTCATTATTTTTAATTTTCCGACAAAATTATTTTTATATCCATATCCAGCAAAATTTTAGATTCTAATAAAATCGTTCTTTCCGTGAAGGTATCTCAAATGTATCGCACTTTTGTTTACTTAATTTTCAAGTCGCAGAATAATGCTGATTGCATTGTCTGATTCGTGTAATCCCGCGTATTTTTCAAGTCAAGTGCTTCGTCATTTAAAGCAGTCGTAAGAGTTAGGGTGCGGCTACACTATGCGCGATTCGTGATGATTCACGTCCTTTTCGTCAAAAAAATTGCTAGCTAATTGACAGCAATTGACACGAATATTAAACAACGAGTGCAAATTCGATGAATATGTCCATTTACATTGTTTGCTAATCTTATATGAATAAAAAATGCGAGTTTTGAACTGTCACGAATCACGAATCGCGCATAGTGTGGCCGCACTCTTATTCGCGAAGCAGTCGAAGTTCGCGAAGTGACGTTATAATCGGTGTGAAGTAAGCCTCTAATTTAAAAAAAAATAATTTTCTGCAGCTCATTCGATTGCTTATTCGTTTGCACACTTTTATTTGCACATTTACAGGTTTCCAATATTTACTGTCAGTACTGTATGTGTCAGTCTCAGGAAATGGTCCATTTGATTCTAATTTCTGAGATATTCATTATTTTAGTAAGAATTATCAAAAAAAATTTTTCTCGCGATGTATAAAGCAATCCGAGATGTAATTTTCAATTTGATTTTTTCTAAATATACGGTGTTTGCAACTTCAATATTCAAATTTTATTTTTTTTCAATCTTGAAGCTGGGAAGTTCGGTAATGTTTTAAATAGCTTAGCTAGTTTCTAATCATTGAATCTGGTAATTTTATTTCGATCCCGAATAAGACATTTTCTATGAGACTAACACATATACGTTACGTGCAGACTTTTAGCAGTGAATATTGAAACGCAAGATTAAGGAAAAAATTATTAACGAAATAATTTTGAGAGTCAATTTCACACTAGCTCCTCAACAAAGAACAAATTAGATTGAAATAACCTTAATCGATAGATTTTTGTTTGCAGGTCAATTTTCGTTTTAGTTAAAAAGTTATTAATAATTAAAGATTTGACTGTCTGCAAAAAATTAATTTTTTTTTTTTTAATTGGGAAGCTAACTTCACACGAGACTTGTTGTAGCAGTTGACAACGAGCCTACCAACGATCCCGAACATATCCTGTAGGTCACCGATGATCCCCGGACTCTTCGTTCAACAGGTAGCGCTCTCTCATAGCCCGAGTTCGCCGGCGACCCAGCCCTCTCCATTATATTCATATCATGTAAATGCGCCCTACCGCGCTTCGGTCGACTCCTATTTTCCACCCCTGTGCCAAGCCAGATGTAAAGCTATGCCAAAGAAGAGAAAGGAAGAGAAAGAAAAAACGAGAGAGAGAGAGAGAGAGAGAAATAGAGTTTAAAAAAAGGAAGATGCCATCTCTCCTGTTTTGCATTTATTCTAATAGGATAATACCAGCTGTCTTGACATCCGGATGTAGCGCCTCATTTGTCGTAATAATTCTTCGGTCATATCCCCGTTGCAATATCATTCGATTATCTCCGTCGTCGACAATTTGCTCTCTCATCTCTTTTTCTTCGCCGTGCTCGCTTTTTGTAGATCGTTCGCGCGTTATAATTGAAGAGGCAAGTGGATGGTGTGTTACATTAATGATCTCTGCTGGTATATTTATGGCTTATCGGATCTAAAAATTAATCGATAGTCGCAACATGATCAGTGAACTAATTCTCCGACTTATCTAATTTTTCACAGCAATTAAAATTATTTAAAGTTGCGCCATGTTATCTCTACGCGCTAGTTAATTATTACGTATGATTATAGTAGATGCTTTGAGTCTTTGCGTACCTTTTCTTTGTTTCATTTTAAGTATTTAGATTTATGATTTTTCCCCTCTTTCATAATTTTTCGTTAATGTCTTTATATCCTTCTTTGTACTTTTATTAGCGCTGTTTATGCTTATCATGTATTATCTTTCTCCATTTTCTTTACGTATCCCTCTGAGAGGATTTTAATTTAGTACATAAGCAATATACATATATGTATATGTACACCCCTCACACCTCTTTTACACACACACATACACGCGCGCGCGTGCACGTATTTACATATATCGATGTATGTACATACACATACATGCATACACATTGTATATTAATCACGGTATCAAGAGGTATGTTAATTGTTCGAAACCGATTTGATTCTTCTTAGAATATGTTATTAAACGGGAAAGATATGTATTTTTTTATATGTGTTCCTTTTAAAAATAAAACAATCTCTTAAAATTAACGCTTATGTGTGATTCTAAATAATTGTCATACATATTATATTGTCGAAATGATAAGATACATAAAAAATGTTTTAGATAAAATTTTTATATATTTTTAACTGTATATTTTGATTTTTCATAAATATAACATTTTAATAACTCTCATTATTATTTTTATAAAATTATATTTCTTTTTTCTAGAGGGTCTTCTAAAAATTAAAGACAATTATATACCAAATTTATCCGTATTTATAATAGAAGATTTCTTTATATATATATATATATATATAAAATAAAAGAAAAACAATTTATTTTGTAGGTATTTTGGAAAATATTAGATTTTTAGAAAATCTGAATACAAAGTTATAAATTATTTTAAAAAACCATAAAAGATTTATTTAAAACATCACTCTCACACACACACACACACACACACACACATGTTATATTTTATATATATTTATATATATTTTACTGTTTCGATGCTAATTATTTAATGTCTCTTGTCAGATCCTCATGTTTTTTCTTTTTCTTCCTTCCATTATGAATAAATGAAAGTGTGAAGAACTTGACATATCTTATATATTTTCTCTATTCTTTTTTCCCTTTTCCATCTACTTCGTCCTTTTCATTTACACATAAACATACACGCCAACTTGTCACGCGCGTCGTCATCATGTGGGTGTCACGCAATCAGATTTTTCTTTATCGCGTTTTCTAACACATCTCATTGCACACACACTGACTATTAAACATTAAATTATGCATATCTTTTTTAATTGTGTTAAAATGAAGAAAAAAGCGTGTCGAAAATTAATCCGTTGATTTTTCTGTGGTTGGTAAACTTATAAGTCACATTTACTAAAAAATTTTGGTGCTTGAGCCGTTTTGATAAATATTTGATATGCTTTTAGGATTATGAGATTTTTTTTGCAAGTCGGCGCTATATATCAGATAAAGTCGAAGCGAAACAATTTAGCTTGAAAGGACGAGCATGCATTCTTTTTTATATTATTTTTATATTATTTCTACATTTTGTCAAAGACAAACCGATTTATTTCCGACAGTGATAATGTATCTCGCATATAGCAATCAATAATGAATAATCGATTGATTAAAAGAGGAGAATAACCGGATGTCAGCAGTGTGTCAATGTGTGTGTCAACAGTTTTAATTAGCGGCAGAATAAAAATTTAATCAGCAACCTTTAATTTTTTCAATTATTTACTCCGATTACTGATTACCTTTTCAGACACTAAATTAATAGTTTCTTTTTTTATTATAATATCAGTTTATTTATGGTATAATCTTGAATTTTTTAAAAGTTAATTGTATGTCATGTAATTTCATGTATATTTCGACGAAAATAAATTTTGAGAAGAGTTGGAATTTGAATCCACATGATTTCTTTCTAATTTCGTTCGTTTTTGAATTAAATTCTCATAACATTAGGATCGATTTTTGTGAATATTGCAATTGTTTACAATATTGAAAGTTGTTTTATCATTTTTCATTGGCTCCTCCTCTCAACTTTTATCGCGCTATCAGAAATTCTTTTTGTGATTTAAAAACATTTTTATCGTTATAAACTAAAGACATTAATGACGCTAAGTGTACGCACTCTGTAAGTCGTTAGGCAGCTGCACGAATCCACGAGACGTCGTCGCCGACTCTTTTTCGGTGCTCCGATTGAGACCTCGATTTCGCCAATTAGAGGTGAAATGCCCGCATTACGTCGATTAACGGCGGCATCTTAACGAGTTTCACGGCCGATTATTAAAAGCAGATAGCTCGTTGAGAAGACGACTGGTCCGTGTATCAAACGCGTTCATGTAGGAAGCCGCAGTTTGTAATTATCCTGCCGGACGTGTGCGCATACGTGAGCCAATGTACAGGCAATTATGTCACACTTCGGTCTCGATATTACTTTTCAATTTGATATCACCGATACACATGTACCCTACTACTCTGGCCGTATATCAGATTTTTTTGCACTGCATGCCAATTAACATGTGTCTGCGTGTGCGCGAACGATCATGATTAGCCACTTAAAGTGCCACATTGCGGATATTGAAATCGCACTTTGAACGACAAATGCGAAAAACAGCGAACGCATTATTTGCGAGTGCATCCGCTTTATTAAATCGTTAAAAAGAGCGCGCTTATTGTAATTCGATTTTTTTTTTTTATTTATTGTAATTTTATTAATGTGCAACGAGATGTAACGAGTGCATAGAATGTATAGCTTACCATGATGTTAAATAAATATTATATATTTATTTTGTAGGTCTAAAAAGTGATGAAATGTCAAAAAGTTACAAAACTTTTATAGTGATTTTTAGATCAAGTCTAAAATAATCTCGGTTCCAAATATAAAATTGGATTTTGGGCAATATTTTGAATATCAGTATTTTTAAATACCTCAAAGATTCAGTTGTTTTATAGCAATACTCTTCCTTCTTTAAAATTCTCATTGTGTTGTATACGAAGTGAAGAAATGTGCGTACAATCGATCAAGCGGCCTGACATAATTCAAATGGCTTTACAGTACCGTTGTACCGGGAGATTTTCGTACGCGCGTAGAGATCTCGTACCTGTCCGAGAATATCGGGAGCGCGTGAGCGTCATTAGTTATCCAGCATTATGGCCGAGGAACGATTCGAATCAATTTGGAGGTTCGTAACCCTGACTGCGGGGGTCCATGGCCGCTTCATATATCACTGCGGTCAGTGGTCGAAAGGCAGCGGGCAAACGGTAGGGAGGAATTCTCTCTCAGATTTCGGTCATTACGCGTCGTAAAAGAAAGAAAATATCACGCGCGTGGGCGCGATTATACCTTTTTATCGGCTCAATTAAATCGCGTGCGATTTTATGCCGTCGAATGCGATGAGACATCCGCATTTTATATTCGACCTTTCAACGTCATCGTGACCGAGTGTGATATCGCGTCAAGTATTGTATATCGTGTCGCAGATGCCGAAAATCGATCAGACGGACGTGCGACGTCGGAATGTTAGGCAATTTTTCACGCGAATAGCTTTGCAAGCACGAATATCTTACACCTGATTTGTACCACCGAAAAGAACTATAGTGATAAATCAGTGAACCGCGTGACGGAATAAGAGACGAGCGTAAATTTTGAAAAATGGTTGTAAAGTTACAGATTATTTACATATAATGAATTTTTCAATTCTCACGATGGTAATGGAACTTAAAAGTTTATTCTATCTTGAAAAAAGGTATTTTTTGTGAATTTTTTTGGAAAAAGTTATCAAGATATTTATTTGATTCTTTTTACATTATATTTATTATATTTTTGTCTATAATTAAAAATTTTTTTATGTCGATTTGTCAACGAGGTATCTATACAAATATACAAAAAGGCAAAAGAGCCTCTACCATAAGGCAAAAAGAGCCTCTATCACAAGGACATGATGTCAAAACAAAAGAACTCCAGATAACAGTAGTCATCTGAAACAATTACGATTTTCTTGTTCAGAAAAAGTGTCTCTACTGGATAGACTAGAATAATTGGCTTTGGATAAAAATTAATAAAATGGCGATTATTTAAAAAAAAAAGTGAAATTTGGCGTAAAATTTTGCTCTTATTTTTACGTTAAAAAACCTATCATAGATATCGTTATAATTCTAGTCTATTCAGTAAACAAAATATTGTTTTACAATTATACAAAATTTGAAAGCAATACATTCAATAACGTTTGCTCTATCTCTTCCGTTAGATCAAAAAATGTTTCTTAAAAAAATACTTCTTAAAAATGTCTTTAAAGTTTCTAATGTTTTTCGGAATTCCACTTTAGGACTTTAATATGATAGTCTGTATATTTGGGGTATCAAATTATGCATAAAAAATTGTTTTGATTTTTTTATCCCAATAAGGAAGACCCTTAAATTACTTTTTATTATATTCTATTTGATACTGATTTGTAAATGAACATTGGAAATTGTAGTTTGATGTTTTAGGTACTTATTATTACATATTTAACACTTTTTATCAATAACAAATTAATTTGTTATAAATGTTTTTGTTACATGTTGCAAAAAGTACGATTTAGGCAACCAGTCACAACTAGTGGAGGAATTATCGAATTTATGAGAGAATAAAAATAATTAAAAATATAAGACTAATAAAAGGAAACATTAACTAATACCTAATAATAAACTAATTTTAATAATTTATCGAAAAAAGGATCAAGTATTTAATGATTAATAAATAACAATAATAGTTAATAGAAAAAGGACGATGAAAAAACTTGAATTTATTTTTGCAACTGATATTTGTATATCGATTTGTTAGTTTTACTAATGTCAATTATCTATCTTACTTATGATGGTACGATTTAGGAAACTTGATATATTTTATAAAAATAACAATTTATAATAATTACAAATATGCATGTACAATGTGAAATATTCTACAATAATTCCCTTTTTTATGAAAATATAAAAGTTCACAATAAAATTGCATGATTATATTATTATCAACTACATAGAATGATAAAAAATTAACATCAGTTATTTTTTAAATGTTGTTAGCACATTGAAAATAAGATATAATCTGTTAAACTTTCGTATATTATTTATTTTTCGTTTATTTTACATATTTTTGTTACTAAATTTTGATTATATTAAATAATAATATAAAATATTGAAATACGGTTTAGGTTACGTATTTAGTAACTCTCCCTTATTTGTTTGAAATTCGAGCGAAGCGAAGAAAAAAGCATCGCTTTGATAATGCTAATTGCATTACACATATGCTCAAAAACAATTTCATTATAAAAGATTATGTTGCAGTTTATCTCGTTTTTTACGCTCCGATTGTAATTTAATAATAACATTACGAGACTCATTGTCATATATTTAAATTTAATAGTATTCTCTTTTATATAATGTGAGATTTATCTAAAAAAATATGGAAATCCGAGAGACGGATGACCATTTCGATTTCCTCTTTACGCTTTATGATTTTTTGACTCGGCATCACTGGCGTTTAATTTAATTTTGCCGTTAGAGCTGCCACCGTGGTGAGGGCCTGCGTACGACCATTTTCATACTTCTTCCTCTCGCCGGTATTTTGTCACGCGAGCAACAATCCAATCGATAAACAAATATAAACGAGTGCGAGCGCCGGCGGGTGGTTGTCAGCGAAACGCACGGGCTGGTTCTAGACCGGGGAATAAAAAATATATATTGCATTCCATATGCGCGCGCGAGAGTTGTTACGCGTAGAACTTTTAATTTGCAAAAAGCACAATGCCGAACCAGCCGAGCCATAGTTTCGATGATTCATATTTCTAGACAAATGTGCCCGCCGGCATTTCGACGAGTTGTTTTTTGTAACTTGCACTGTTACTTGTTTGCTTTACAGTAGTTTGCAAACAAGCTTCCGGCGTCTCCGTTTCCACTCGTTCCTATGTGTAAATAAATTTTTATAAATGGAGCAGCCACGCTCTTGGTCTCATAAAGATCGATTTTGTACTTACCTTGGTAAATAACCAAATATGAGGTGATTGAAATTTAGATAAAGTTTGATATTTCGCGATGTTAACTGACTTTTTGAACTTCGTCGATCGGTCGAGTAAAGTAAATATTTTCCGCTGATGCAGCCTCGTATTTAATTGGTTCGCATCTACTGTATGTTGGGAATGAAACGCCCGTATCTGTTTGTGAACAGGGGTTTGCAAAAGGAGTCTCATAAAATACCGGGCGATGCCATTAATAACACGAGACGAGAAATGCTTTGTGGCCGCGAGCCACGCAGTCGGTTTCAACGATTCGCCGCATCGAGTGTTTATATTTTATGCATGTACGTTCTTTTACGCACGCAGCATTTACGCTGGATATTTTATATATAATATAGCGTTGAAAAATCGAGTTTGCCTCTCGGAATGGTCGCCACGAGATATCATCAAATTTTTGAAATATTCAGGAAGATCCGATCGCAGAACCAATTTCTAAATTGCGCAAATTTGTGAAATATTCGTTACATTCTCTAAAAATGTATGTATAAATATTTTAATAGATAGAGAGAGAAAGAGAAAAAAAACACAAAATATAATTTTGTATTAAATATATAAATACATATCTTATTATCAAATGCTGTAATGTATTTTAGAGAAATTTATCATTCCCTCTTGAAATTCTAAGCGTCACCTGCGGTTTTGGCCGAAACTTCAGATCTAATTATAGATGTCGACAGGTAGACATATCCTAGAAATCACGATTTTTCTGTCCCTTTGAAGTTTCTTTTTCCTCGCCATTTTACTATTCACTTTGTAGTTCGTCTAAGCTGCTTTTCTTAATGGTTTTTTTGACTGCTTCTTAAGTATTTATCATTTTAAAAATTCAATTATAAATTTTACGCTTTATTATGAACGGAAGAACGCGAAAGAGATGCTTCGATGCATCTCGACTTTTACGAAAATTCTTACAATAAGGATAATTCTTACAATAATTTTCGTGATGATACGATATTTTTTCTATGTACATATGTTACTCTTTATGTAGGTTGACACATAAATGTTTTGAACAATTAAATGGCCGAATCTACTTACAAATATTGTTTATCTTGCAAAATTTTTAATCAAAAATGTTAGGTAAATATATAGATATTTCATATTTTTTTCTCGAATATGATCTTTGATAAATAATAAAGTTTAGCAATAACAAATGTTTATCGAATTTATTCGTATTTGTCGAAAATTATAGCGTAAGACGATATACAAACATTTTGAACAGAATCTATTTACAAATGTTATTTATTTATTTTGCAAAACTTAAAGTCAATAAAAAATGTAGGTAAATATATAATTATTTTATGTTCATATTTCTTTCCTCACATCGAGCATAATTTTTGATGAATAAAATTTAATATCAGATGTTTATCGATGTTTTTCGATCATATTATTTACTGATATTATTTACCGATAATTATAGCGCCAAGTAAAGGTGTAAACACGAAGCATATTCGACAACGTCCAACGAGCCTCGTACAAATTCTCAATGAAATTTACTGTGTAAATAATAACTGGAATAATTAGCGGAATAATTAATCACAGTTAATTCAGCGTGAATCGTATAGACTCTCCTCATGCTCCACTGATCATCGTCGCGAATTACTGTCTCTTCTAAAAATAAACATGTATGTTCCGCCAACAATAACAGTATTCGGTGGTAACGATTTTTTATCGCTCTACACGGTTTCGTCGTTTTTCTTTCGATCCGGAACACCGGGATCGCGTAACGGAGGACGATAAAATACGCCGTGCGCGCTTGCGCGCCGCACCGATAATCGCTATGACAAAATAACGAACAACTCAATTAGACGCATCGTAAAATGCAAATGTATGCGCGTGCCGCTGCTAGGCAAGCTTTTCTTGACGCGCGCGCGCGTGTGTATGTGTGCGTGCGTACGTGCGTGTGTGTGCGTGTGTGCGTCTCGACCGGTGCACGCGCGGATACGAGAAGCATAAGTAGAAAAGTCGTCCGTCCGGAACCGAACGGACGTAATAACTTTAATTGTTAATTAACGCTAGCTTTGCGTCGGCCGCACCGTGGAGCCCTCGAATATTACCCTCGACAGACCGACCCTTTGTTCTTTGTCTTCGAAACTCTTTGCAGATTCGAATGCTCTCTCCTAAACTCCCGACTGCGTTTCGTCGCGAGATAATTAATACCGTTGAATTTAATTACACGGCCCCCGCAATGCGTTTATAGCGTATGTTTGTGTTTTTAATTAGTGCAACCCCGCTTATCGTGTATACTAGAATATGGCACGTCGTGCTCATCGTGCATTTTTAATATAATTCGCGCAGCTCGCCCGCGTATTTGCATCCCGAATTTTTGTCAAATCTTATACGCGTCCTTAAGTCCGTATCAAATTATTTATTCAGATTTATTGAGATTGAAGATTATGAAATTTAAAACTCGATCAATCAGGTAACTTTAATCTCAATCTGTTGTTCTAATTAATTAAACTCTAATCTCCATTTTGCAATCCTCAATTTTCAAGTCTGATATTAATTGTATACGAGATATTTTTCGGTCAAAATTCACTGAGTGAGCGCAAAATTTTACTTGGCTTCTTCGACACATACTTCCTTTTAACCAGAGAAGAACTGAGTATTAAGCAGCTCTCTTTCTTTCTCTCTCCTTATTGTCCTTACTGTCCTGTCACGAAGCAGTCACTTTTTGTTACTTCTTCTCGAGATTATAAGAGCACGCTTAATATTGCCATTTTCTTCCTAGCCGTCCAGTCTGTTGCCACTTAATAATAAAAAGACAGAAAAAAGCTTCTTAATCTTTATTGTCGGCTGAATATTCTCTCTATGAAATTGAAATATTATATTATGTATAAAATGTAGTTTATTGACCTTTACAAAATGGAAAACCACTATACTGGCCCTGAAACAGTTGTAGTTTTGAGGCAAGGAATACAATGAATCATAATAAATAATAATAAATCTTACTTAAAGAAAAGCTGTAAGATTTATAAACTAGACCTAATTTAAAACCCGTCGCTGTCTAAAAATTAATGAAACCAGTTACAGTCTTTTATTCGCAATATTAAAATTTTTCGCACCATTTAACTAATGCAACAATTCGACAATATGCAATAAATTGGTAAACGATATCTTTCCTTTATCGCAATTTGTTGCCATGAATAAATCGATTCGTAATCGATTGCACGTGTTGACATATCACAGTGTAAGCTAGAGTGTAAGAAGCTATCGCATAAATAGGATTTGTCAAATAGTCCGACGTAAAAAGAGCCGATCGTGCAGGACTCCTGCAATGGCGGCTCTTTGTGCCAACTCAATAGTCCCATTCATCATCCTGGCTACTCGATCAACGCCTAGTACGCGCCATTTTCATGAAGAAAATGGCGAAGAGAGTGCGGATTACGTCGCCCAGTCAGACCTTCTACAACTTATCACTTGATAATAACATATCTTAGGATATGCAAATATAATATTATATGTTGGAATTATAATTATTTTTTTGTATGTGAATTTTGGTAAACTATAGAAAAATGATAATTTTATTGAACATAAGATTGAATATAAGATTATTTGAAAGTGATATCGAGACAATTGGGGTATTTTTTCCAAATATTAATATGTCAATTATAATATTCTTTCTATTTATTTGATATTATTTATAATTATTTATAATTATATTATAATAATAATATTATTTGTATCTCTCTATATGTCAATTATTATAATAATATTATGCCAATAATACCAATAACAATAATAATAATAATAATAATAATTTTATTTCTTAACTTATACTAACTTTATTTAAAACCTCGAGATCTCTTGTTTGACCGTTTTCAGAAACGTAGAATGATTCAATTCCAGTTTAATCTTTGCGCGAAACGAAATTCGCACTCTTTCTCTACACGGATGCCTTTTTGCTCGTGCTGTATGGAAGAACGTCGCGATTTCTTTTCTCCGCGTCTCTCGTAACTTTAACGATGGTACGAGATAGGAAATACTAAGAGAGAAGCGCAGCAGAAGATAGACTGACTCCTCTTCAGCGATTCTCGTCACATTCGAAACTCCTTCACAACTCACTTTGCTCTCGGAATTGCTTTCATTTGGGTAGTAGCGAACGTTTGAGCAACGAATGGCACATTTTAGATAATCTCACAATTTTATTAGATTTTCTCGCGATTGTCCAAAATCGTTTCGGAATAATAGAAAGAACTGTTACAAATTAATTCTAATTGATATTCGCTCCGAAATTTCCTTAGCTTGTATAGCAAATCCAGTATATTACAATAAAACTAAAGTTAACGTAATTGAACGATTTTTTTTTATTTTGAAAGTCAAAATCGGAGGATGATTATGTAACTTTAAATTATGTTTATGAAAAATTTAATTTCAGTAGATCCGAACAAAATAATGCGGGTCCAATGCATCTGTGAATTAGAATTAATTAGACTTTACACAATTTCATAAATCTATTTCTTCCGCATAATGTTTGTCTTTTTTTTATTTATTTGATAGTCTTTTTGATCTCATAAATAACAAGCTTAGATTCATAAAAATTTATAAACTGACATAAAGAAAATATAAACTAATTAAAGTTTACACAAATTAATTTCACAAATTTATTTTTTTCTCTGAAATAAATATTTTTCTTCCGCATAATGATTTATATACATCATATAAATCAAGCTCAGAATCATAAAAATTTACATATCAAAATCCAAGAATACAAAAAATACGTTTCAATCGAATAGAACGGCCGAAGAAGTATCAGAAACTTCCGATACTTCCGTATCGAATGACCGACCGGGCGTATTAAGATCGCATTTGGCGTCGGATCGCTATATCCTGATGGATCGCTTGTCGATTACGTGGTTTAATCCGGGCTCGCATGACTACGACAATTCGGGCTCGCTGCGGAGAAATAATTTGTCATTCTGGTCTCGTTCGTGATCCTCCACCTCTAAGATTTCGGCGATCGGCTCGGCACGTCGTAAACATTCGCTTTTCGTGCCTCGCGATACGGCGATACATCTTCCTCATGGCTATAGCACCGTGCCCGTCACTGCATTACGCCGGGGCTATAGTATCTCGTAAACAAAATGGATATGAAAAAACAAATACCGAATAAAAATCGCACGACACAATATGTCGCGCATGGATGATGGATCACGCGGCCCTTTTTCAGCCGTTTTCTTGGCAACTTGGTATCCAATATCACGTTCCTAAAGACTCATTTTCGCGTACCAGTGCGTTAAACTTTTGTCGTGACATTAAATATAGATATGGTAGATAGTTGTTATGAGCTTGAGTCTCTGATCTTCGCGTTACTAAGAGAAATATGGTCAACTCCGTATGACACCTTATGGATCATCAAAACTTTGTAAATGGTGCAAGGATCTTTATCGCGCATCTTTATCGCGTGCTGAGCCACCGCAGTTTGCATAGCGCTGAAGCGTTTTAGCGAATTATGTTTTCTGATATAACGTCCACATGATAAAAAAAGACGATCGCATGAAACGTTAAACAAGTTTCAAAAGAATGTTTACTCGTATATAGTCATTCGTATATATTTATTTGGACTTCGGGCGTATGGCAATGATTTTCATACGCTCCATTAACGTGCGTGCGTGCGTGCGTGCGTTTCGTTCCCGTTTCGATGCGTCTCGCGCATTGAGAGATGTCGACTCTCGATACGGCAAGTATTACGCGGACGACCACGAAGGCGCCGGCCGTTTCCGAATGCAGAATGCGACTGCCGCACGTGTGTCGACTCAGATCTCGAAGTTCGGCTACCCGGAAGGACAAGTCGCCCTTTGAGGTCTGCTCAGAGAGAGGGTCGTGCCTCCTCCCTTCTCCGATATTCTTGAAAGTTGCGCGCGCGCGAAAAGGACGAACGGGCAGCTCGGACCGACGTGTGATTAAGTTTAATTTTGAGCCACAGGAAGACGCCGAATCAACTTTCTCGCAAAGTTTGTTGCTCCCTTCGCTCGCAGACGTGTCCGAAAGTTGCGAAGTCTATTCTTTTTTGTTCGGCTGAACGTCGCTTGTAATTTTTCCGAAATTTGCCAAGCTAAGTTTCTTCTCTCATATTTCTTCATTTTTTCGATAAGCATATCTTTTCACGATATTACTAGAGGAATTCGTCTAGAATTTTTAAATTTTTAAATAAGTATATTTAAAAAAAACATTTTTTCTTTTTTATCGAGGAATAACTTGCGTTGGTCGATTTTCATATTAGAGTTATTGTAATATTATTACATTTATGTTAAGTAGCACGACAAAATTATTATTTGATCAGACTGTTATCCTCTTCTTGAAATTATTATCCAAGTAATAATAAACACATAATAATTAATACGTTTTTTTCTTATCTGTCGATAAACATGTGTAAGCATGTGTAAGCATACGGAAAAGAGAATTATGTAAATGCTCCCGGATCGGTCTAAGAAATCGAGTTATTCTCATGCGCACACGTATCTTCCCTCGAGTGCTATTAAAGTCGACGATTCGCCAATTAGAAATCTCGCGTATATCAGCGGTACACGAGGCAACGTACGTGCCGCCACCGTTACCACTGTTACTAGTTACTACTGCCATTATGTGCCGCTACCTCTATTACTTGGCTCGTTATTTCGATAGTCACGCGAGAGTGCTCCTCCTCCTCCTCCTCATCTCGTTCGAGTACCCGCATCCACTTTGCGTCGCGAGCGCTTACGCATTCTCTGCGTATCAAAAGAAAGACGCATCGCAACCTAATGGCGTATGACAATCTAATCGAAAAGATTGTTTATTGGCTCTTCAAAACGGCTTTCAAATATCAAAAATTTCTTTCTTTTTTTATGCATCGATATAGCGATCCGGAAGTTTCAAATGATTCAAGAGAGCATTCATTTATTTGAATTAAAGAGTTACAAAAAGGCTTAGTATACGTCTTTTGAATAGCAAAATTATTGTTTTGATTAAAAAAATTTTTTTTTAAAGTTTTAATATAATAATAGTGTCCTCTGCTCAGTTTATTTTTAATGACTTAAAAGCTCCAAAAATAACATCAGAGATAACGATTAGAATGGCATTTTAGGACAATTTAGTTTAATGGATTTGGATATAAGTAGATATAAAAGACACATTTAGGCTAATGGACTTTAATTTAACGTAATTTAGCTTGGCCCCTATAATCCTCCAATTTTCACTTCTCTTTTTTTTTCGGAATTACAGTAGTTACATTTCTGCGTATGATCTATTCGCGTCCCAGTTTTTTAATCATTCTGTTTTACGTGCGCTATAAGAATTATTATATTTATTTTTGAACTTTACTACAAAATTATAAAATTTTTTATTTCAAATGTCTCCTATCCAGCGAAAAATAGCGTATCTAGAAATTTTTGTGTGATATATTGAATCTCTAACTCGCTGCTGTATGTTTCGCAATTCTAACGGAACTTTGAAATTTTTTCCCCGTTCACACAAAAATGTCACGTTTCCACATGACAATGATGTCAATTGAAGGATTAGTAGTGAGTAAAAAAACAAAAATCAAGTG